>SJYX01000874.1:134653-200130 GCA_006410675.1 Oreotragus oreotragus
GGATGCCATGATCTTCGTTTTCTGAATGTTGAGCTTTAAGCCAACTTTTTTGCTCTCCTCCTTCACTTTCATCAAGAGGCTTTTTAGCTCCTCCTCACTTTCTGCCATAAGGGTGGTGTCATCAGCATATCTGAGGTTATTGATATTTCTCCCAGCAATCTTTATTCCAGCTTGTGTTTCTTCCATTCCAGCGTTTCTCATGATGTACTCTGCATATAAATTAAATTAAATAAGCAGGGAGACAATATACAGCCTTGACGTACTCCTTTTCCTATCTGTTGTTCCATGTGCAGTTCTAACTGTTGCTTCCTGACCTGCATACAGATTTCTCAAGAGGCAGGTTAGGTGGTCTGGTATTCCCATCTCTTTCAGAATTTTCCACAGTTTATTGTGATCCACACAGTCAAAGGCTTTGGCATAGTCAAAAAAGCAGAAATAGATGTTTTTCTGGAACTCTCTTGCTTTTTCCATGATCCAGCGGATGTTGGCAATTTGATCTCTGGTTCCTCTGCTTGTTCTAACTTAGTAGTTCCCAGTTTTTTCAAATATTAAGCATTTTTAACCAATCTATTTTTAAAATTTTAAATTCTTGACACTATAGAACTATACTGACATTTATTAACATTCCACTCTTACATTTCTTATGAATAAACATAAATAAAATTCATAAGCCAAAAGCTTAAAAACTGTTTAAAACAGGGAAAAGCTTGTAAAATTAATATGGGTCCTAGCATTAACAGCTGAGCAGAGAATGTGATTTTTAAATTCTTAGCAGGTGATAAAGTTGTGTAGAAACTGAACACTTACAAATTGTTTAAAACTTAGAATCAGAAATCCAGAGAAAGCAATGACATCCCACTCCAGTATTCTTGCCTGGAGAATCCCAGGGATGGGGGAGCCTGGTGGGCTGCCATCTATGGGGTCGCACAGAGTCAGACATGACTAAAACGACTTAGCAGCAGCAGCAGATTCAGAAATCACACAATTGGATGATGGGAAAACAGTAGAAAATACTTATGAGTGAGCCTATACTATTACAGCTATACCCTTGGAGAGGAAGGTGAGGTGAAGTCACTCAGTCGTGTCTGACTCTTTGTGACCCTGTGGACTGTAACCTACTAGGCTTCTCCGCCCATGGGATTCTCCATCCATGGGATTCTCCAGGCAAGAATACTGGAGTGGATTGCCATTTCTTTCTCCAGGGCATCTTCCCGACCCAGGGATCAAACCCGGGTCTCCTGCATTGGAGGCAGACGCTTTAACCTCTGAGCCACCAGGGAAGCCCTTGGAGAGGAAAGCCTGACATTAGTCAAATATTAGTCCAGACTAATACTGTCAGAAGAACCAGTGACAGTAACCTGTCTACTAGAAGAGCTNAGGGATCAAACCCGGGTCTCCTGCATTGGAGGCAGACGCTTTAACCTCTGAGCCACCAGGGAAGCCCTTGGAGAGGAAAGCCTGACATTAGTCAAATATTAGTCCAGACTAATACTGTCAGAAGAACCAGTGACAGTAACCTGTCTACTAGAAGAGCTTTCCACTGGATTGGCATTTAAGTATTAAAAAAAATTCTTTCTGTTAAAGAAAATGCATAATTTCTGTTGATCTATTTTGAAGTTTTATCTACTCTTTACTCTCTCAGCTCTGATTATTGAGCCCAGCAAATGATATTTTAAAATATTGGTTATTGTTTCAGTTAGAAAATTTCAATTTGATTTTCTGTGTAACTTCTGTTTCTTAGTAGTATGTTTCCATCTTTTCATTCATTTCAAGAGTTTCTGTCTTTATTTTTTGTAAGATTTAAAAAGAAAAAAACAGCTTCATTAAAGTCTTTGTCAAACAAGTCCTGGTATCTCTGTCAACTTGGTGTTGGTATATGTTGGTTGTCTTTTTTCCATGCATATTTAGATTTCCCTGATTCTTCATATCCAGGTAATTTTGGATTGTATCATGGACATTTTGCCTTATGAGACACTGAAATATTTACATTTTTGTTTTAGTAGGAAAAACACTCAATGCCACTCGGCCTTCTTTTGATTATGTTTACAACATCAGTTCTATTTCAAAGACTTTACAATGCTCTTTGGATCTGCCACGTGTGTGTGCTACCCAGTGGCCAGTCTGAGATCTAGACAGTGATCTATATCTTACTTGTTTTCAAAAAGTCTATGATATATTGTTTAGGGTCAAAAGTATATATGCACAGCTCAGTGGTGAGTTCAGTAGTTCATAAGCTCATTTATAAGAATTATTTCCCAATACTCTCCCTCTTTATAATCTCATTAATACTTTCTGATTCCCCAGGAATCCTCTGGCTTGCAATATGGGATTTTATTTGCCCTGTTCTTCCACTCATTTCCTTTGAATGTGATCATGTCTGGAGCCAAACAGTGGAATCACAGAGACATAAGAGCAGTCGATATATTCCCCACACCTTGCGTTCATGGTTCCATTCTTTTAGAGGGAATATTTATCCTCCCCCATAGTGTTAAGCCCTCATGAGTCATTATGGGTTGGGGCAAGAGACAACAGTGAGAAGAAAGAGAGAGCTATCCACTTCTCTTTCTGAGTATTATGAAGCCGCTTTCCTAATCCTCCTACCTGACTTGATGTCTTCTCCTCCATAGCTTCTTGTGTGTGCTGATGTCCACCTACAGATCTGAAATTTTGTTGAAACCAGATAAGAAATACTGATGTTCTCAGATAGCTGCTCCATCTATTATGTCTAGGATTTATAGATGCATTCAGTAAGAGAGACAAAATGAAGGATGCTTACTGAAACAAAAAATAATCTCATTATTTTTCACTTTATTTCTAAAAATGTACTGTGGTTGGTACTGTTACTGAGTCTAGTCATTCAAAACTAACAAAACTGTCATCCATCCAATAGGCCAATCACCCTACAGGTGCTTATCACATCAGACCAACCAGGAATCACAAATTCATATTCAGAGAGAAGACAAGATTTGTGGTAAGTCTGATTTATAGAAATTAATCATTGTACTCTTCCCATTCCTATGTCTTTAATGGTATCATCATGTGTATCATTATATTTTAATGTTAATAACAGCAATGATGACTGGTGTTCACCATGTAAGTGCTTCTCTTCTTTTATATAATTTGATCGTTACTATTAATGGCATACAATAGAGTGCTATTTTTGATATGGAAAAGTTGGAATTAGAAAAATTTAATTCATACCTCAAATATCAGCTAGAAAAAAAAATGTGCTGCCAGGATTCAAACAGGAGTTATTTGACACCAGTATTCAGTCTCTTGGTCAGTCTGTGCGATTTACCTCACGTGTAACTCATACTATTCCATGAGTACAATCAAGCTATGTAGTGCTAAAACTGAAGTACATATTCAGCTAAATTTAGAGTTCTGGCTTATTAAATCTACTCAGTTAATAAGGAGTTTTCATATTGCTAAAACAACTTAAGAACTAGAGTACGTCCTTATAGAAAAAGTTATAAAAATTGTTATTATATTCTACATGTAAAATATGTCAGTCAGTTCTTGCCATACAACAAGCTCTTGCTATCTTTTCATACCTTTTCCAATTTATTTCTTTAAAGTCACTATATTAAATTATATTTGTTATGGTTTCAGGCATTATGTCCTGTAGTATCCATCACATCAATAAAAAAAAGCAATAAAGATAACAAACACTTTAGTGTATTATAATACAATTTGACACCCCATATAATAATGATGTTGAAGATTTTATTCTGCCAAATGGCTGCATGGTCACTGAAGTTTGTTCAGCCAGTGATCTGTTCAGCGTAATGTAACTGGAAGGTATTATCTTTGTCAAAATCTACCTTCTTCAAGAAATCATTAATGAGAAGAAAGGAAAAGTTGCCCTTTCATATATGCAATATCTTTGTCTTTCTGTCTTCACACACACACAGACATACACACATGTGCATGCGCACACATAAAATACTACTGTGATTAACAGTGCAAATATGTAGACAATGCACTTCAATTGAATTTCAGTCTAGCCATTACTAGCTGACCTCAGGTAAGATATTCATTTTGATGAACATTAGTACTGTCATCTACAAAACGGTGATGATGATATTACCTTTCTCATAGTTTTGAGCACTGAATAATATTTGCATATAAAACATCTGGACATATGCCTAGATACTGTGTAATCTTTCTAAATTTTATTATTTATTCACATATGTTTTATTCTGAAATTTTTATGTTGCATTAGTATTTTTACTATCATTTGGAGCACTGCATTATTTTCATGAAAGCACATAATTATACATATATCTATGAAGCATGATGTTTGATTGAATAAAGGGAAAAAATGTTTTGTTATTTCTTAGGGGTTTGTCTAAGTCTGGGGTCAAAAGAATCAAATGATCTCAGAAAGTGCCAGGGAGACTGTGCACATGTGTAAGAAGGTTAGCGTAGAATAAAGGAAAGTGGTATCAACTACAGCAAACTGGTGGATACATGATCCTTGTAAAGGCATTCAGTTTTATAGATACATCTGCCTGCAGGCATTCCACCTATAATCCCTGAGTTTGCAGCTCATGACATTGAGAGGTGTGGGAAATCCCTGATTTATACAATTAATGCTATCAGTGTGATATTTGAAAAAAAAGTGAAAGAAGGGAATAACAGAAATTGTATATTCAAAGTTTGCACATTTTAAGTTAAAATTCATAAACTTTTCATTGTCAGTCTTTTGATGTGAGTCAGTTGTCTCTCATTTGAGTATGCAAAATAATGCCTGTCATCTTTCTGAAATAAATCACACTGTATTCTTCATGAAAATAAAATGGGAAATCAAAGTCAGTTTTGAAGTAATCTGAAGGCAGAGTCTTTTTAGATTTTATGATTTTTCCTCCCAATATTAATCATACCTAATTTGGTGGCATTTTTATTTTTATTATTGTACTTGTCAAAAATTTCTAAAACTTCCAAAAGAATTTTGACAGAAATAGCAACAGTACTTATTTGGAAGAAAATATTTAACTAAGTTTTATCATTTCAATGATAATTCAATGGAAATAAAAGTTTTGTAATGATACAACTACCTCTATTTATATTATGTATGCTTTATCTGTCTTTATATGATTCTTTTATATATATTCTCTATATGTGTGCATGTACATGCCGAGTCTCTTCAGTTGTGTCCGACTGATTGTGACCTTATGGACTGTAGCCCGCCAGGCTCTCTGTCCATGGGATTCTCCAGGCAAGAATAATGGAGTGGATTGTCATGCCCTCCTCCAGGGGACCTTTAACCACCCAGGGATCAAACCTGCTTCTCTTATGTCTCCTGTTTTGGCAAGTGGGTTCTTTCCACTAGCGCCACTTGGGAAGCCCCTATTCTCTCTATGCATTCTGTAATATATATATATATATATATATATATATATATTTCACTGCCGCTGCCAAGTCGCTTCAGTCGTGTCCGACTCTGTGCGACCCCATAGACGGCAGCCCACTGGGCTCCGCCATCCCTGGGATTCTCCAGGCAAGAACACTGGAGTGGGTTGCCATTTCCTTCTCCAGTACATGAAAGTGAAAAGTGAAAGTGAAGTCACTCAGTCGTGTCCGACTCAGCGACCCCATGGACTGCAGCCTACCAGGCTCCTCCGTCCATGGGAGTTTCCAGGCAAGAGTACTGGAGTGGGACGCCATTGCCTTCTCCGATATATATTTCACATATACCTACAAATATTTACTAGGAGTGGTTTAGGAAACTAGGAATGCTATTTATTATTATAAACATGATAATTATTTTCCTGTAATAATGAAACATGAAGTCAGCTTAAAACTCCACATATTTTAACTTGAAACTTCAGAAGTTACAATAATCTAAACTTTCTTTAAAATACCTTCCATTTAAATTTAGGAGGAAGTCATGCCAATTTTGGGCTTCCTTGGTGGCTCAGACGTTAAAGAATCCACCTGCAGTGCGGGAGACCTGGGTGTGATCCCTGGGTCAGGAAAATTTCCTGGAGGGAGGCTTGGCAACCCACTGCAATATTCTTGCCTGGAGAATCTCCATGGACAGAGAAGCTTGGTGGGTTACAATTCATAGGGTTGCAAAGAGTCAGGCATGACTGAGCAGCTAAGCACAGCACAGCACATGCCAATTTTATTTCAAAACATTTAATTCAAACAATCACTCTTTTTCAGGTTTGTAAGACTTGTCAGTTAGTAAACAGCACTTTATTAAACACTATCTGTTAGATACTGTGCTAGTCTCTGAGCACATTAGCTCCTGACCTTGTGGTACTTACAGGAAGAATGCTGTTAAAGAAATAATTATAAGAGCTATATGTGATATGGAGAAGTACAGGATGATTTGATAGTCTGAAATATGAGACTTAGAAGGGATGTTAAAGACTGTATCTATACCTAAAATCTCTACTAAGTGGTATTTTGGCCTATGATTGAACTCTTGTGATGGGAAATCCATGGTCAGTTACTTAGTCCATTTGTTCCTGAAAAAAGAATAAACAATTTGTAGCCTAGCAAACTTGGACTTTCTCACTCACTTGGGCTTCCCCACTCATCTGAGTACAGTGCTGAAACAGATGACAAAATGCCTGGAAAAAAGATCTGTGTGCCACGACATGCTATGGTTCTTAAATTCCTTGACTCTTGTGAAAATAAATTTTCGATACTATAGCAGGTCCCATTGCTATGTCAACATTTTAGAGATGGGGCTTTTTTTCTGTGTCTGATCTCTAAATCATATATCTGAGAATCAAATTTCTTTTCTTAAATCATGTATCCTTTGTAGCACTTTGGCCATGTCATATTCTTTATATAAAAGGTCCTGATTCTCTTGCTTTCCTAATGCCACAGTGGTAGGACTGCAATGTCAGATTCAAATTTGTTATTTCTCTCTTGATTGTCTCAGTCAGAGATGAATAAAGTATGTGGTGCTCATATGTAGTGACCTTGCAAAAGAATTTGTTCTGTAGCCCCAAACAACAGTCATTTGTTGTTTGGAGTGAGTCATTAATTTTATCTGACAGATTGAAGATGGTATGGGAATTAAGGTGCAGCCTACAGACCACCTGTCTCAGATGACTTAACCAATGACATCATTTTGCTTTTACTGTCCAATCACATTTGTTCAAATCTCTGACCAGTGCATGCTAGCTCCAGAAGATACTTTCCCAAATGACCTGAATCAAGACTAATAACATTTATATCTGAGTTTTCCATCTGTCCTGCATGATAAATAGAGACTGAACCTGATTAATATTTTACAGTCTGCATTCACAACTACTTGGGAGAAATAACCAAAAAGTCATAATTCATTGAATAGGACCTGTTTTGTATGTGTTTTAAATTGTTTTTTTTTTTTCTCTCTTAAAAATTTGCACCTTTATTTTTGGGAAGAGCCCCACTAAATAAGAAACTCCCCTTCTCCATGTATCTTTCCAGTTTATTGCAATTATGTTGGCTGTATTGTATCTTAATTTTAAGCTGTTTCACCAAGTATTATGTTATTTGTTTAATAGCCTCACCAAAATGATGATATTGATATGAATGAAGGGTAGTCCAGCAGCACTCAGGGCTGCTGAGCGTAGCATGCTAATCCAACATAAATGAATCTGGGAAACATAAGATAGATCTACTTTTATTTTGTTTAGAAAATAAGCCATTACAGAAAAGTTTTAAGGTTATTTAGGTGTATATACACTTCTCATAAATGGAAGGAATGTATTAATGAAAAGAGAGAAAAAGAGGGAGCATAAATCCAATTATTATTACTTATTTACCACTGATGTCTGGTAGTAAGTGGTCATTATTTAATCTAGTAACCAATTTACATTTAATGAGGGCTCACTATATTTAAGACAGTGAGAATAAGGTACACTGCCTGCAGCGTATCTTAAAGGTTCACACAATTTATTCGAGAACACAAATATTTAACAGTTTAAGAAGAGTCTACAGGATATGTGAACAGACTGATGAAACTAAGACCAGAGAATCAGGAGAGACCTCTCTGATAGAACAATGGCTAGACTGAGATCTGAAGGGTAAACAGAACTTTAGTGACTCATCTGTACATGCCTAGCATCTCTCTGATGGTGAAGAATCTGCAATGTGGGAGACCCAAGTTCAATCCCTGGGTCAGAAAAATCCCCTGGAAAAGGAAATGTCAACCCACTCAATATTTTTGTCTGGAGAATTCTATAGACAGAGGAGCCTGGCAGGCTGCAGTCCATGAGGTCGCAGTTGGACATGACTCAGCAACTAACACTTTCACTTTTACTTATCATATGCATTCAGAGATAGTAGCTTTCTCCATCAGTGATGGGACTCTTCCCTACCCCAGCAGAAAGTTCTGGCTCTGGGTCTGAATCCGGATTATAAAGTAAAATTATCCTGAGCTTACCTCCTCTCGTGGGCACACCAGCATTGCCACTACTTACAGAGCAACCATCTCTGAGAAAGACCTGAAGATTAGCAGAAAAAATGTTCTACAACAATACATATAAAGAAAGGGCCACAACAAGATAGGTAAGCTGCTGCTGCTAAGCCACTTCAGTCGTGTCCAAGTCTGTGTGACCCCATAGACGGCAGACCACCAGGCTCTTCTGTCCATGGGATTCTCCAAGCAAGAATACTGGAATGGGTTGCCATTTCCTTCTCCAAAGATATGCAGGAGGGGTGGAGATATGGACTAGTCAGGACCCATATCCCCGGTACTATGAACCAGAAAAGTGGAAGAAAAGTCACAACCACAAAGTTCTTTCTTGAGGAGCAAGGAGTCTGACTCTCACTCAGGTTCACCAGCCTGGGGATCTGTACCAGGAATATGAGCCCCCAAAATGCTAGGCTTTGAAAACTAAGCAGGGCTTATGTTCAGAGAGCCAAACAACTGTGGGAAACTGAGACTCCACTCTTACAGGCACAGGCAGAAGTTTACTCAATCTGAGTCCCAGTGTAGAGGCAGCAATTTGAAAGGTGCCACTTGCTAAACTTGAGAGATAGGAGGACACTGTAACGTTCCCTGGGGACTGAGATTCTAGCAGCAGTCATTTTTGTGATCTTATTCTACTTTGCAGACACCTATACTAGAGGAGTGTCATTTTGAAATACTCCTTCTAGACTATTACTTTCAGGGGCCTGTGCCACCAATCAGTTTCTGCAGTGGTTATGCAACACCAGGTCTCATAGCCAGTTGTGTTAGGGGCTTGCCTTGCCTACCAGGACCTCTGCAGTGGTTGTGAACTGGGGGTCTCTGCCTCCTAGCAGCAGTAACATACCATTGTTCCTTATGCCCAGTCACATTGAGGGCCTACCCTACTTGCAACGTACCTACAGTCATACACTGCTGGGCATTGCAGCCAGCTGGGCCAGGAGCTAGCCCTGAATATCAATGTGACTAGCAGTCAGCACCACCACAACAGAAAGGTGCATACGGCTCACATTGGGAATACCTGTTACACATCTGGCTCTGGTGGCCAGAGAGGGGTGTGCTTCTGGGTCCCAGAGGACATCTACTACATAAGACCACTTCTCCAAGGTTGAGAGATATAACTTACCTACCAAATATAAAGAAGTAAACACAGAGACTTCCCTGTTGGCTCAGACAGTAAAGCGTCTGTCTACAATGTGGGGGACCCTGGTTCAATCCCTGGGTTGGGAAGATCCCCTGGAAAAAGAAATGGCAACCCACTCCAGTACTATTACCTGGGAAATCCCATGGATGGAGGAGCCTGCTAGGCTACAGTCCATGGGGTCGCAAAGAGTCAGACATGACTGAGCGACTTCACTTAAGTCTTAAACATAGAGAATTAGGCAAAATGAGGAGACAGAAGAATACGTTCCAAATGAAAGACTAAGACAAAACCTCAGAAAAAGGACTAAACAAAATGGAANATGGAGGAGCCTGCTAGGCTACAGTCCATGGGGTCGCAAAGAGTCAGACATGACTGAGCGACTTCACTTAAGTCTTAAACATAGAGAATTAGGCAAAATGAGGAGACAGAAGAATACGTTCCAAATGAAAGACTAAGACAAAACCTCAGAAAAAGGACTAAACAAAATGGAAATATTTTGATCTACTCAATAAAAAGTTCAGGATAATGGTCATAAATATGGTCACAAAACTTGGGATGAAAATGGATGAACACCATGAGAATTTCAACAAAGAGATAAAAAATGGATAAAGAATCAACCAGAACTGAAGAATACAACTGAAGTAAAAAGTACACTAGAGGGAATCAACTGTAGATTAGATGATATAGAAGAATGAACCAGAGATCTAGAAGACAAGAGTAGTGAAAATAATGGAAGCTGAAAAGAAAAATGTATGAGAAAAATGAATATAGTTTAAAGGACCTTGGGGATAACACCAAGTGCACAAATACTCACATTATAGGGGTCTTGGAAGGAGAAGAGATAGAGAAAGGGGCAGAGAACTTTTTGAAGAAATAATAGCTGAAAACATCCTTAACCTGGCAAGGAAACAGACATCTAGGTCCAAGAAACACAGAGAGTCCCAAACAAGGTGAATCTAGAGGTCCACACCAAGACATACTATAATTAAAATTAAAAAAGCAAAGATAAAGAAACTAATAGTGGCAATGGAGACACAACTAGGTATGTACAAGGGAGCTCCCAGAATATAATAAACTGACTTTTCAGCAGAAACTTTGCAGGTTAGAAGGAAGTGGAATGATATGATAGGAAAAAAATTGACAACCAAGTGTACTTGAAAAAAATTGACAATCAAGTGTACTTGACTTGGCAAGATTATCATTTAGAGTTTTATATACAAGCAAAAGCTGAAGGACTTCATCACCACTAAACTGGCCTTAAAGAAATGTTAAAAGGACTATTCTAAGTGGAGAAGAGATGGCTACATCTGGAAATAAGAAAATTATGAAAGAAAAAAAATCTCATGTAGAGGCAAACCTATAGTAACATTACAAAACTAGTAAGAAGGTTAAACGACAAAAGTAGTAAAAATCATCCAAATCTATAATAACCACTTACAGAATATGCAAAATAAAACCATGTAAAATATAACATCAAAAATATAAAAACTTGGGGGTATGAAAATATAAGGCTTTTAAAATGTGTTTCAACTTAAGAGATAGACAACCTAAAAGGGACAACCATATATATATGATTATAACCTATAACCATATAATATAAACCTATATATGTGAATATATATATACACACACATATGAAACCTATATATATGTAGGTTTTATGTTGTCTTTATGTCATTATTTATAAACTTCATGGTAATCACAAACCGAAAGTCTACAATAGATACACAAGCATTAAAAGAAAATGAATTCAGTTATGACATTAGAGATAGTCATCAAGTCACAAGGGAAGGGAGAAAGAGAAGAAAGAGAGAACTACAAAAAGAATTTAAAAAACCCATTTAACAGTACTACCCAAAGCAGTCTACAAATTCAGTGTAATTCCTATCAAATTACCAATGGAAATTTTCAGAGAACAAAAATTTTTTACAACTTATATAGAAATTCAAAAAATCCCACATGGCCAAAGCAATCTTGAGAAAGAAAATGGAGCTGGAGGAATCAGGCTCCCTGACTTCCGACTATAATACAAAGCTACAGTAATCAAGACAGTATGGTACTGGCACATTACCAGAAAAAAAATGGATGAATGGAACCGTATAGAAAGCCCATAGGTAAACCCACACACCTAATCTGTGACAAAGAATGGAAGAATATACGATAGAGAAAAGACAGTCTCACCAATAAGTGGTGCTGGGAAAACTGGATAGCTATATGTAAAAGAATGAAATTAGAACACTCTCTAACACCATACACACACACACACACCTCAGGATGGATTAAAGACATAAAAGTAAGGCCAGACACTAAAACTCTTAGAGGAAAACATAGGCATAACACTCTCTGACGTAAATTGCAGCAAGATCTTTTGTAACCCATGTCCTGGAGTAATGAAAATAAAAACAAAAATAAACAAAAGGGACCTAATTAAACTTAAAAGTTTTTTTTTTAAATTCTTTGGTGCTCAGCTTTCTTCACAGTCCAACTCTCGCATCCATACATGACCACTGGAAAAACCACTAATTATTAGAGAGTTGCAACTCAAAACTACAATGAGTTATCACCTCACACCAATCAGAATGGTTGTCATCAAAAAATCTACAAGCAATAAACGCTAGAGAGGATGTGGAGAAAAGGGAACCCTCTTACACTATTGGTGAGAATATAAATTTGTGTGGCCACTATGGTAGACAGCATAGAGATTCTTCAAAAAATTAAAAATAGAACTATCAACTACCCACCAATTCCACTCTTTGACATCTATACAAAGAAACAAAGCTCACTAATTTGAAGAAATATATGCACCTCTTTGTTCATCACAGTGGTTTATAGTTGCCAAAACTTGGAGGCCACCTAAGTGTTCCTTGATAGGTGAATGGATAAAGAAGATGCTGTTAATATATGAAATGGAATATTAGTCATGAGAAAGAATGAAATCTTTCCATTTACAACATAGATGGATTGAGAATGTATTAAGCAAAGTGAAATAAATCAGACAGAGAAAGACAAATCCTGTAATTTCACTTGTATGTGGAACATAAAAACAAATTAACCAAAAGAAAGCAGAAAGAGACTCATAGATACAGGTAACAAACTGGTGGGTTGCCAGAAGAGAGGCGGGTGGAGGAATGGATAGGATTGGCAAAGGAGGTTAATAAGTATAAACTTTTGCACAGCACAGCATTTACACTCAGTTGTGTCTGACTCTTTGTGACCCCGTTGACTATACAGTCCGTGGAATTCTCCAGGCCAGAATACGGGAGTGGGTCGCCTTTCCCTTCTCCAGGGGATCTTCCCAACCCAGGAATTGAACCCGAGTCTCCTGCATTACAGCCAAATTCTTTACCAGTTGAAACACGGGGAAGCCCATAAATACTGTAGTGGGTAGCCTATCTGTTCTCTAGCATATCTTCCCAACCCAGGAATCGAACCAGGGTCTCCTACATTGCAGGTGGATTCTTTATCAACTGAGCTATCAGGGAAGCCCAGTACAAACTTCTAGTCATATAATAAATAAGTCCTGGGGAGGTAATGTACAACATAGGGAATATAATCAACAATAATTTAAAACTTTGTATGGTGATAGACAGTTACTAGACTTATGGCTGTNCAGGAATCGAACCAGGGTCTCCTACATTGCAGGTGGATTCTTTATCAACTGAGCTATCAGGGAAGCCCAGTACAAACTTCTAGTCATATAATAAATAAGTCCTGGGGAGGTAATGTACAACATAGGGAATATAATCAACAATAATTTAAAACTTTGTATGGTGATAGACAGTTACTAGACTTATGGAGGTCATTTCACAATGTGTATGTGTTGAACAACTATGTTGTACACCTGCAACAAGTATTATAGTCAATTATATAGTCAGTTGAAAAAAGAAGGAAAAGAAAGCTCTTGTTCAGATTTGTAATCATACTGCCTTACCTTCTGCTGTCTGCCTACTGTGGGGCCTAAAACCTTACAGTTTTCTTTTGGCAAAATCGTGGCATTCACTTCTCAGTTCAGTTGCTGTTGATCTGAAGATGAGCCAAAGCTGGGAAAATCATTGTTTTTCCCTTGAATTTTTCTTAGTTTAACCTAAAATATAATTTCTTTTTCTTCTCTGATCTCAAGACATGAGCAGTGGTACCGTAGTACTAGTAGTTCCCCCAGTAATGAAAAATACCTTAAAAATATCAACTTTCCTGGTGGGAAGCTGGACTTCCCTGGTGGATCAGACAGTAAAGAATCTGCCTACCTTTCAGGAAACTCGGGTTCGATCCCTGGGTGGGGAATATCCCCTGGAGAAAGGCCTGGCAACTCACTCCAGTATTCCTGCCTAGGAAATCCCCATGGACAGAGGAGCCTGGTGGGCTGCAGTCCATGGGGTTGCAAGAATCAGACACGAATGAGTGAATAAAATACCAATAGTCTTCACTAACTGAAGAGCAGATAGTCCTTCTCTGGAGCACTAGAGGCCTCAGTGTTGTCCTAAGCATGTGATCTTTACATGCAAACCTTTAGATTTTTTCTGGGTCGTTCTTCTCCAGCTGAGTATGCTTTGGGAATATAAAGCTGGAAATAAGCATGGTTATCTTAGAAAGCAGTGATTTTATTCAAAGATTTATGAAAAGGGCTAGTAATTTAACTTGTAGGTAGCTGAAGCCATTTTTACTTCAAAAGAAGCATTGATATATTAAGGAGAAGAATACAAAATTTGCAAGCATTTTTAAAGGTTATACTGGGACTTTAAATATTTCAAATTTTAGATGGCACCTTTGTGTTGTGCCCACAGGCTCAGTGAAGGCTGTATTAAATTTTCTAGGCCATGAACTCAATGGAAAACTTAGCAGGATTATCTCAGGTGCTTCTTGATTAAAAAGTAATAATAATCTGGCTATTTGCATCTTGCATTCTTCATCCTAGTTTTCTTTTTTTTTTTTTTAAGTAGCAAAACATTTTAATCCATTCATTCTAAAAATAACAGAGACATTTTGTATCGGGTGTAACCTACTCAAAAAGTCAGACTGCAGATTACAGAGCCAGACATTCAAGTTCAAGGTACAGTTTGGGACAAGACCATCATGGGAGAGGTTTTCCTCCTTTCTGCTCATAAACATAAGTTGTTAGCTTAAAAAGAAAACCTCAGACAGAAGGAAAAAGCTTTCTCTATGTATAGCCTCTTTATTTTACATCTGTCTGTAATGTTTGAAGGCAAAACAGGTAATTAGAAAACCAACCTCCCAAGCAGGTACGAGGATCTGAGCTGGACTCCTGGGACTACAGACTGGTTTAGTTCTATTTCTACCAATACTGTGATGTGTGGTACTATGGTTATTGTTTTAGTTACAAGAGGTATTAGGAATGAATGCCCACACACAATTAATAATAGCTTATTTAGCACATAACTCTGCAGCACGATACCAACAACAGGAGTATTTTAAAGCAGGGTGGAGAAGAAAGTAGACACTAATACCACCGAAGATTTCCTTTTTTCTTTCCCTCTTTTCTCAATGAGAATTCAATTCAAAAATGAGGCTCCAGAATGCCCCTGTGGCCCTTTGGCCCACAACGCTCCTGGGGAGCCTCGCAGGCTTTGGTGATGTATCCTTCTCAGAAGAGGAAATCATAGATTTTCTGAGTTTTGTTCACATCTATCTTGATGAGTGCTCTTGTCTGTGCCAGTTTCAAGCCCCCTTGCTTGTTGCATTTGTTCAATAGAGCAGGTGTGTATTCTAAATAAGCTCCTGGGACCAACCTCACCATCTGACAGAGCTCCTTTTCTTTTTCACTCAACTTCTCTGAGCCAAGGAGGCCACTGAGTTTCAAGGGCAATACACTTCGTCTATCTGAATTCGAAGTCATTCGAACAGAAGGACTCAGGCCAGAATCAATGTCAGCCTGCTGGCGGAGACACTGCTGGCAGGCACTGCTGTCCTGGATGCACTGGAGGACCTCGGAGCGCATTCTGCATTTGAGGGGTTCCTCTTCTTGAGTCTTCCTGAGGTGATTGTAGGTTCTGGAGCTATAAAAATTGTTAATGCCTGCTGTCCTGTATTCCTGGAGCCTTTGATTTCCCTTCAGAGTTCAAATTCCAATATTTGGCTTTCAATGAACTTGTCAGGCTCCACCGGCCTCACTATCCTTGCAAATCACCTCATTTTTTTCATAAAGGTCTTAGACTTCCTTGGGGTATCGTCATTCCATTAACTGAAACTTCCTAAGATAGATTAATCTGTGCTCTCATTTTTCATCTTTGTCCTCCTTTAACCTGGAATGATAGATATCTACTACAGCCATCTTCAGAGCATGTAAAATGTCCCAGTCATCTTCGACAAAATCAATATCTCTCAAGTCCCACTTCACATAATTGTCAAACTGCTCTATGAAATCTTCTTGAGCTGGCATGTATCCCGCCATGTCCTGAGAAAGCAAGGAGTCAAAGGTAGGTCGAGGAGGGTCCTCTGCAGAGTGAAATGGAATGGCAGTGTCAGCAGTTTTTAGTGTCAGCAGTTTTTGCCTCCTCCGCTTGCTTCGGGTTCAGCAGGGTAGATGTGAACGGAGAGTTATTGATGAAATGGTTCATATAGTGCTTCTCACGCTCCTCCTTGGTCTTGGTGCACATCTGATTGGTTACATCCTACCAATTTCCAAAGCCACAGTCCATCACAGCTTGTCAAAGGGCCATTTCTTCTTGAGAAGTCCAGCTAGGGTCAAGAAAAGGAAAATCTGAGGTCATTATTTCATAAGTATGATCACTTTGATGTTTCTTGTACTCAAATCCTCAAGTGAAACACAGTAAGCAGAGGAAAAAAGGAAACTGCACACTTGATATAAAGCTCTATAGGTAGGAGGAGCAACCTAGGCAAAGTGGCTTATCAGAGGGATCATTGCTAAAGGAACCCAAACTGTCCATTCCCCAGTTGGCAAAGACTGTTGCTTTGATCTTTAATCTGAGCTGCTTCAAGGAGATTTCAGAACCTCACTGCTTCCCTCTCCTCCGCCCATCCTAGTTTTAAGTAGATAAAGAGCTTCCTGTTTCTTCTCTGACAATGTCAACGTTTTCTTTGTTTTCTTCTAGTGGTATGACCAAAGACTAGTGTGGGAGAATCCTAGAGTCTGATTCCTGTGGGCTACATGCACAACTCAAGTAATTTTCCATTTCTAATTGGTAGCCCAGGAATTCATATTAGGAAAAACCCAGCAGGTGTTATAATTCCTCCCAGGGATCTAGTATACAAGTGCTTACTAAGGATTTTAATGTTGTTTACTTTAAAGTTTCTTGTCTCTTTTCTTTGAGTACTCCTCCAGCAATCTATTAAGAAACTATATTTAAGTGCATTTACTTTATTTCTAAAATTTCCAAAAACTATCTCCTAAATAGATCTTTGCATTAAAATTCTTATTTTTCTTCCATACTGGATTATAACCATGTGATTATAAGCTATTAATTCCTCATTCTTATAAATTAGAGAAAAAAATTAAATAGTGTTACATTAAGGCCTGAAAACGTTTAAAGTCTGAAAAGTGAAGTTAGAACATCTCATGTTATTAGGAGTATGTTGTATACACAGCAGGCTTCCCACGTGGAACCACGGTAAAGAATCAGCCTGCCAACAAAGGAAATGTGGATTGATCCCTAGGTTGGAAATCCCACGGAGAAGGAGATAACAACCCACTCCAGTATTCTTGCCTTGAAAATTCCCATGGGCAAAGAAGCCTGCTGGGTTACAGTCCATGGGGTCGCAGAGTCAGGCATGACTTTTTCACTCAAACATGAGTTTTTTCACTCTCCTGTTTCACCCTCATCAAGAGGTAAGACCAGAAACTATAAAACTCTTAGAGGAAAATATAGGCAGAACACTTGATGACATAAATCAAAGCAAGAGAGTAACATGGAAACTTACATTACCATATGTAAAACAGATAGCCAATGGGAATTTGCTGTATGACTAAGAAACTCAAACAGAGGCTCTGTATCAACCTAGAGGGGTGCAGTAGGGAGGGAGATGGGAGGAAAGTTAAAAAGGGAGGGGATATATGTATATCTATGGCTGATTCAGGTTGAGGTTTGACAGAAAACAAAATTCTGTAAAGCAATTATCCTTCAATAAAAAAAATAAATAAAGAGGCTCTTTAGTTCCTCTTCACTTTGTGCCATTAAAGTGGTATCATTTGCATATCTGAGGCTGTTGATATTTCTCCCAGAAATCTTGATTCTAGCTTGTGCTTCATCCAGCCTGGCATTTTTCATGATGTGCTCTGCATAGTAGTTAAATATGTTGGGTGATAATACACAGCATCACCAGCATATACATAGCATCTGACAAAACTAAAATGAAAAATTGCTTAAAATGTACTTTCTTGCAGTATCCAGTATATATGATTTGTGAAGAAAACGTTAAAATTAAAAAAATAGGGAAATTGAGTCTGAGGATGCACCCTAGCTAATCTTACACTGACCAAATTTTAAAAGGTGAATATAAGCTTAAACAAAATCAGACAGAAGTAGAGGTGTAGCTCTCTTCATTAGTATATAAAGGTGGATTTTTCAAAATGCAAAGTGCATATGGAAACATAGTTTCTATATTGGATAATCTTTTTACTGAGACCTTATCTTCATTTGCCAGTTGGTATCCAGTATCAACTCCTAAAAATTTAGGAGGATTGTTTGTTCATAGGCTTGAATGAATAGCCAATTATCTTTGATGAAAAAAAATTCAGTGTTCATGAGTGGATTAACACACTGGTGAAAAGTTCTTCAAAGTTTTTGTTGTTCAGTCACTAACTCTTGTCTGACCCTTTACCCACGAATGGCAGCAGGGCAGGCTTCCCTGTCCTTCACTCTCTCCCTGAGTTTGCTCAAGCTCATGTCCATTGAGTTGGTGATGTCATCCAACAAGCTGATCCTCTGTCATCCCCTTCTCCCCCTGCTCTCAATCTTTCCCAGCATCAGGGTCTTTTCCAATGAGCCAGCTCTTTGCATCAAGTGGCCAAGGTATTGGAGCTTCAGCTTCAGCATCAGCCCTTCCAATGAATATTCAGAGTTATTCAGTTGCTAAGTTGTGTCTGACTCTTTGTGACCCCATGGACTGCAGCATGCCAGGCCTCCCTGTCCCTCACCATCTCCCAGAGTTTGCCCAAGTTCATGTCTANGTATTGGAGCTTCAGCTTCAGCATCAGCCCTTCCAATGAATATTCAGAGTTATTCAGTTGCTAAGTTGTGTCTGACTCTTTGTGACCCCATGGACTGCAGCATGCCAGGCCTCCCTGTCCCTCACCATCTCCCAGAGTTTGCCCAAGTTCATGTCTGTTGCATTGGTGATGCTATCCAACATCAGGGTTGATTTCCTTTAAAAGTTAATCTTCTAATATTTGTGAACCATTTTCCTTAAATTATCTTTTCTTTGGTTTAATTTTTAGTCCTTATATGTGCATGTTATATTTTCTTAATTGACACATATTTATCTATGTGTTATTTAATTAACAGCTTCCAGTACTTAATCTCCATTGATACGCTTTGTCTGGGCCTAATTGTTTAGACTTGGCTCACTTAATCAGAAAAATTGTCATTATTTTCTTCAAATTGTTGTGAAATTTAGAATTATTTCTGTAAGATGCTAACCAAGAAGTTGTTTTGATCCAGGAGTTCAAATAACTACTCAATTGATAAGTCATGGATTAATGAGCATTCCATACCCTTTCTTGCATATGTGCATGTGTAATCGCTTAGTTGTGTTCAACTCTTTGTGACCCTATGTACTGTAGCCCACCAGGCTTCTCTGTCCAGGGGCTTTCTAGACAAGAATACTGGAGTGGATTGCCATTTCCCTCTCCAGGGGATCTTCCCAACCCAGGGACTGAACTCACATCTCCTGTGTTTCCTAAATTGTCAGACAGAATTTTTACCACTGAACCACCTGGGAAGCCCATCCTTTTCTTAACAACTCTTTAAAAATTGTGATATAATTGACATGTAACATTGTTAGTTTCAGATGTATACAATAATGATTCCATATTTGTATATATTACAGGGTGATCACCACAATAAGTCAAGCTAACACAATTAAAACATTGTTTAAGGATTCATACTGCCCCTGGGAAAATATTGTGACTCTTTAGTAGAATGTACTCTTCATCAGATCCCTGTTTGCATGACTCTCCAGACTCATCACTCACTCTTTCCATGTCATGCTCAGTGGCCTAGTCACCTAGAGTGTGCTGTTTCCTAACCCTTTTATTCTATTTCAGGCTTCTACAGTGATGCCCATCCCTTGCCTCTGCCATTGTCTTCCCTGTTCATGTATATATGTTTAAGTCCCTCTATAAGCATCACTGCCTGTGGAAATCTTTACTTCCCATCTGTAGGTAGAATTATTTTCTTCCCCTTTTATGCTTTCAAGTATCTTGCTACCCTCTGCTAGTACCATGTGTGCTTGCGTGCTCAGTCATGTCTGACTCTTTGTGACCCTATAGACTCTAGCCCGCCAGTCTCCTCTGTCCATAGGATTTTCCAGGCAAGAATACTGGAGTGGGTTGCCATTACCTCCTCCACTGCTAATACTATATTCATTATAAACCACAATAGTTGTTATATTGGCATACCTTTAATTAGACTACTGGACTATGAAGTCAGGAACTTTGTTTTACCTCAGTACCTCTGTTAGCAAATATATCCATAAAGTATTCAGTAATTTTTATATCTGCTTCATTTGTTTAATCTATATTATCATCTATAACTTGCTCTGTGTATACATATGTATATTTATTTTTGGATTAAACTCAACAAGTTGCAGATATCATTACACTTTACCTACAAATACTTCANGCCAGTCTCCTCTGTCCATAGGACTTTCCAGGCAAGAATACTGGAGTGGGTTGCCATTACCTCCTCCACTGCTAATACTATATTCATTATAAACCACAATAGTTGTTATATTGGCATACCTTTAATTAGACTACTGGACTATGAAGTCAGGAACTTTGTTTTACCTCAGTACCTCTGTTAGCAAATATATCCATAAAGTATTCAGTAATTTTTATATCTGCTTCATTTGTTTAATCTATATTATCATCTATAACTTTCTCTGTGTATACATATGTATATTTATTTTTGGATTAAACTCAACAAGTTGCAGATATCATTACACTTTACCTACAAATACTTCAATTGGTATTTCCTAAAAATAGACTTCCCCCTAAAAAGCATAATATCATATTATACATAATAAAAGAACATAATTTCCTAATATCATTTAACATCCAGTCCATAATAAAATTTTCCTCAATTCTTCTAAAATTGACTTGAGAGTTTTTCTTCAACCAGTTTATTACTTATTTTTTGATCAGATGAATGAATCCTGAAACCAAATACTAGCACAGTTTGAATGTTTTTGTAGGAAGAGAAATATGGAATGTGTATTTAATATTTGAAATTCTGTTTTTTTTTTGAAATGTCAGATTAAAGCTGATAGTTATGGTAATTGGTATGAAGCATGTAGGATTTAGATTATAATGGAAAGAGCTTAGTTAAAGTGAAGCAATATAGCTGCATTGGCATTACTGCAGCAGTAGAAAAGCCTTTGAAAGCAGCTTTAGAATGGCAGGAGTCAATGCTGGTATAAGGCATCCGCTGCTATTGCGAAGACGTAAGGGAAGTGAAAGGTCATCACTTACAGATATTAACTAGCTGTCATTCTTATTTAATGTTGCACCATAAAATTTCTTGGTTGTGTATAAATTGTGGCAGTACGTGCAAATTCTCAGGTCATTGTCTATGGTTAGCCCACTTAAAATTGCTTACTGCAGTCCTACATTCTAGATCATTGTCATCTACTGATGACTGAAGAAAAATTGTTAAGAGATCCATGCATAAAGTGCTGTGTAGCTTTTAAGGGAAGCTTTAGTCTTGTTCCCAGAATTTTCCATTCTAGCCCCTCTACAGCCTTTGCTATCATCAGCAGATACTCTTGGCAATTTTTCCTACTGCTCTGAGTCAAGGTGGAAATTGCTATCACATGGTAACCCTGCTAGAGGAAAGTACCTCATTAGCAATATTTTCCACAGACACCAAGGTAGAATAAAGGGGAATAAGACACTATAGTACCAAAAGATCAGTAGCAAAATGGCATGATTTAAAAAATAAAAAGAGTTCAGGATGTGGAAGCATTAACCTTGGGGTGATGACTTTGGAAAAATCACCTCAGTTCTGTACCCTTCAGTTTCCTCATCTATAAAATTGAAATAAAACACTTGTATCTCCCAAATGCTTACAAGAAAGAAATCAAATGAGGCCTCTCTGAGTATTCTGTGAGCTAAAATAGCTTCTAATATATATAAAAATATTACTGATTTATTCCTAGGGACTTAGAGTCTTTTTACATCTTATCTATTATAGTGCTGAGGCACAAAAAGGCATCTAGATCCTTTCTTTTAAAAATATTTACATGAACCAAGCTAAGCAGCATCAGCAATTTTATTTTGGAAACTCTTTACAGGAGTTAAATAAGTGATGACATTTCTCCATGTATTTTCTTGAATCATGGGCCTTGGGTATTCTAAAGTATAAGAGAGGGCATTTGTTTTATTTTTAGCTGTCAGAGAATTGTGCTCTGAAAATCCATCAATTTAAAATCAAAGCACATATTTGAAGGTGTTGGGAGAGAGGGCCTGCAACATTGCTTTTATTTTTATCCTGTGTGTACAAATCTCTACTGAGA
Source organism: Oreotragus oreotragus (assembly GCA_006410675.1). NCBI lineage: Eukaryota > Metazoa > Chordata > Mammalia > Artiodactyla > Bovidae > Oreotragus > Oreotragus oreotragus. Next base: position 156,922 of record SJYX01000874.1, read on the forward strand.
AGACCTCATAGATAGTGTTTCCTTGGATGCTTTCACAGAATGCAGGATTGTTTATTCATTCCTATAATGGGTTGGTTACTTACTGCTCTCCACTACGAGCAGCGTGAGTTCCAGAAAGAGAACCATTGTACAGCATTCTAAACTCCAAACCTGAATAAAACCCAATGTTATTAATTCAAAACACAGTTAAGGGCCTTCTGTAGGAAGAGAATTGGGAGACGTGATATGAAAAAACTGTAAGATAGAGAAGACACAGGCCCTGCCCTCAGGGAGTTTATCGTTTGAAGGGAAAGATCAGATAAATAGATATATGTGAAACATCAACTATGGTGAGAGCTATATAAAGACAGTTTAAATCAAGTCCTTGCAAGGAGGAATTCTCAAAATTTTTATTTACTACATAGAAGAGTACTCTTTAGCTAGCTCTGATCCTCCCCTTGCTGTCCTTCTAATATCAATTCTTTTGAAGAGACATGATATACAGAGAAAACCTATCTCCTTTCCCCAACTAGATGTTCAAATCACTTGTGCTAGATTTTGGCATAGGAGATGAAGTGGAGCCACAATGAAATGATTGCTGCACAAATTTACTTAAGAAAACTAAAGCTAACCTTATTGGAGAGAAATTTTGAGATTCACTGTTTGTACTTTCTGAAACCTAAATATATTGATTTTATTTTGGGTGCATATCTACCATTTTATTATTTATTTAATTTTTGGCTGTACGAAGTCTTTGTTGCTATGTGCAGTCTTTCCCTAGTTGCGGTGAGCAGGAGGCTACTGTCTAGTTGCAGTGGGTGGGCTTCTCACTGCGGTGGCTTCACTTGTTGCCAAACATGGGCTTCACTTGTTGCTTGAACTTGGGTAGTTGTGGCTTATGGGCTCCAGAGTGTGGTGCATGGGCTTAGCTGCTGGCCAACATGTAGAATCTTCCCAGACTAGGTATCAAACCCATGTCCCCTGCATTGGCAGGCAGATTATCAACCACTGGATCATCAGGGAAGTCTGCTGAGATGCAAATTTAGAACACCATGACTGAAGTGGAGATTTCATGAGGATCCCAAACTAAAATCACTTGGTAGAAAGTTTGGACTAGTGTTTTATGCCTGACACAAGTTAAAAAAATTCTTTTTAACATTTCAATAGTTTAATATTTCATGGAGTGGGCAGTATTCATGCCCAAGGATCCAGAGAACTGCAAAATAGGGCAGAAAGCAAGGACCTTTTTTATAGGGTAAAGAATAGGAAGCAAGGATAAGAAAAATAAAAAATGGATTAAGCACAGGGAAGCAAGTGTGGAGCCAAGGGTTGGCTTGGTATTTGGGATTGGCTGACTGGATATACTGCATTTCTGATCAAATGGCTTTATAGGGATATCAAAGTTACATAAGTTCTGGTGCTGACATGTCACCAAAGATATGCCAAGACGGAGTGGCTCCATCTTGGACGTAGAAATTTATTTCAACTCTATGAAACTTAGAGTGGGATAGAATGGGAAAGACTAAGAATCTCTTCAAAAAAATCAGAGATACCAAGGGAATATTTTATGCAAAGATGGGCACAATAAAGGACAGAAATGATATAGATCTAATAGAATCAGAAGATATTAAGACGAGTTGGCAAGAATACACAGAAGAACTATACAAAAAAGATCTTCATGACCCAGATAACCATGATAGTGTGATCACTCACCTAAAGCCAGACATCCTGGAATGTGAAATCAAGTGGGCCTTAGGAAACATTACTACGAACAAACCTAGTGAAGGTGATGGAATTCCAGTTGAGCTATTTTAAATCCTAAGAGATGATGCTTTGAAAGTGCTGCACTCAATATGCCAGCAAATTTGGAAAACTCAGCAGTGGCCACAGGACTGGGAAAGGTCAGTTTTCATTCCAATCTCAAAGAAAGGCAATGCCAAAGAATACTAAAACTACTGAGCAATTGCACTCATCTCACATGCTAGCAAAGTAATGCTCAAAATAATCCAAGCCAGGCTTCAACAGTACATGAACTATGAACTTCCAGATATTCAAGCTGGATTTAGTAAAGGCAGAGGAACGAGAGATCAAATTGCCAACATCTGTTGAATCATCGAAAAAGCAATAGAATAACAACAAANGAACAAAGCTAGTGGAAGTGATGGAATTCCAGTTGAGCTGTTTCAAATCCTGAAAGATGATGCTGTGAAAGTGCTGCACTCAATATGCCAGTTGGAAAACTCAGGAGTGGCCACAGGACTGGAAAAGGTCAGTTTTCATTCTAATTCCAAAGAAAGGCAATGCCAAAGAATGTTAAACTACCGCACAATTGTACTCCTCTCACATGCTAGTAAAGTAATGCTCAAACCAAATGTTAGAAAAGAATTTTTTAAGACATAAGCCGACTAAGAGAGAATGGAAGACGATATGAAAGGAGTGAAATTTTGAGTCTGGAAAGCCAGTGGACAGCTAGTAACTAGATCAGCAGATATCCTAGAAAACTGAATCGTAAGTCAAGCATGTGAACCAAATGTGAATTGCATGGCAGAATTTCCAAGAAAGGGCATTATGGGTTGCATCAAGTATTTCTGAAAGTTAAGAATGATGGAAAGAAGGGAGGTTAAAACAGTAAAATAAGGAAAATTGGTTGAAAAAACTCCTTAACCAAGGTACACTAAATTATGGGCTTTCCCGTGGCTCAGCAGTAAAAAATCTGCCTACAATGCAGGAGCCCCAGGAGATGCAGGTTTGATCCCTGGGTTGGGAAGATCCCCTGGAGGAGGAAGTGGCAACCCACTCCTGTATTCTTGTCTGGAAGTTCCCATGGACAGTGGAGCCTGGTGGGCTACAGTCCATAGGGGTCACAAAGAGTCAGACACAACTGAAGCAGCTTAGCACAAATGTATAAGGACTTTTTGTAAGTGATATCATGCTGTATTCTACCATAACTTTCTTCAGTTGATCAGTTAGTATGAAGAAATGATTTTAAATTCATCCATGCTAATGTGATGGTTTAAACTCATTCTTTTCCACTGCTGTATAGTAGGCCACTTAGATAACCATGCACGTTATTTACCCCTTCCTCTATGGATATTTTAATCGTCCTTTTAGGAACCTCACCCTTAAACATTCTTGTGCATGTATCCTGAGGCACACAGATGAGAATATCCTGAGTTAGAGACCTGGGGGTGGAGGGCATTGATAAATGAAGATTAAATGCCTGAGAGAGGAACTAAAGAGATAGGTGTCCAGACTTCGGGGCCAGTCCCCCCAGGGACGGCGCCACTATTTACAGAAGTCTCTGGCACGTAGTCCTTCAAGGCCTGTTCATTGGTGGTCCATTGGGAATCACTCTAACAGTCATGTTAGAGAGGGTGTCTCATCCCTCCCCTTCCTTTGCCCCATCCCTACCTTTTGGAATGAAAATCTGTTTTGCCGAAAGTTTTACTTTCCTTTTAAGTTCAAAAGATTCATTAACAAAAGAAACCACTCGTTACACACACAATAAACAATTTTAATATTTAATAGAGGATTGATTGACTTCATTTCAATATATAGTCATTAAAAGAAGAGAAAAACAACAGAGAAAAGTAACAGCACATACATCACCAAATTAGGCCAAACAACCTCCAGACTTCAAAAGTGCTGGGAAGTCCCTCGTTAACAGCAATCTGGAGTCCCATCTGGGAAGAGGTCCCGGGCAGTGCGTCTACCCCACAGGTGAGACTTCAAATTACAGTTTGGGGAGCTCCTTCTTATAATCCCAGGCTGCCCACTGACGTGAGCATCAGTCTGCATGCAAAAATGCAGTGATGGTTTTTCTTTAACTTTTACAATGTTGTTTGTTTCACCTCATGAGTCACAAGATTTTCTGGAACCCCAGGGAGCAGGCCAGGCCTCCAAGGGCTCAAGGAAATCCAAGACCCATTCCCTCTCTGATCTAAAGTGCTGCTTGACTTCCTGGTAACAATTGGTGTGTTTGCAAGCAGGCACGTAGTCCAGGCAGGCTCAGAAGTCAGTCTGTGGCCTGCTCTCCTGCTTCTGAAGCCTGAACAAGCCAACTTCCATTTTAATTTCCCTAACAAAATAAAAACCTTGGCCTAGCTTCTACCTGAAACTTTTTCTTTGCCCTGATATCACAGAAGAGCAGACTCAACGGTGCTCCCTGAAGAATTGTCCTTCAGGGTGGATGGGAAGCTGACAGTATTTTCTACAGTACTTTCTTCTCCTTCAGATTCTCCTTTGTCTTCTTCCTCCTCTTCCCAGGATCCCTTAAACCCAGGTCCTCCTGGTATTAGAGAATCTAATGCCTGAGACTAATTCACACGAAGATGTGAGCTTACGTCTCCCACAAGGTAGTTGTATTTTAAAAGCTGTCCAAGTAAAATTACAAAAATAAAATTAGCAAAAGTTGTCCAAGTGAGAGGGAACATCACATTCCAAAGGCATGAATGCTGATGGTGTTTTAGACTCCAGCCAGACCAAGGGGAGTGCAGTTTCTACACTGTTTTGTAGTATGGAAATGTCTTTGTTTCTAATGTGACTGTCAGTTCCTGAGCTTGTCTAACTTTCTGTTCATTCATTCACAGAAATCTTAAAGAGACTGTCTTCCTTATATTAAGCCACGTGTTGAAACTGAAACTGTCCCTGAACAAGGAGCTGGAAGAACACGAGCTGGGCATCTTTTTCTCTCAAATCCTTCAGCATGGATTTATTTATGGATACAGGGGGGCAGCACTTCTCTGTAACAAATAGAAAACAACTCCAGTAATCCATCCCACTCCCAATGATACTGTCAAAAATACACCTTTGATAATAACTCTGATAGTTTTACAAAAATGTGTCTCTCTCTGGATCCAAACCTCTTGGGATTGTGACTTAGCAGCCCCTCCCATTAGGAAGTCGAATCTAGGGCTTCCCTGGTGGACTCAAGTAGTAAAGAATCCACCTGCCAATGCAGGAGACATGGGTTTGATCCTAGCCTGGGAAAATCCCACATGCCACAGAACTACTAAGCCTGTGCACCACAACCATTGAGCCTGTGCTCTAGAGCCTGGGAGCCACAACTCCTGAGCCCAACTACTAAAGCCCACCCACCCTAGAGGCCATGCTTGGAAACAAGAGAAGCCACTGCAATGAGAAGCCCGCTCACTGCAACGAAGAGTAGCCTCCACTCATTGCAACTAGAGGAAAGACCTGCGCAGCAATGAAGACCCATCACAGCTAAAAGTAAAAAAAGAAACAACTTTTTTTTTTTTAAAAAAAGAAGTAGAATCTACATCCCCACCACTTGAAGCTGGGCTGGTGTTGTAACTGGCTTTGGCCAATAGAATGTCGAAGTGATGCTGTTTTGGTTCCAAGCCTAGGCTTCAAGAGGCCTTACAAACTTCCACCCCGGCTCTTGGAGCCCTCCCCAACCGGGAGCAAGCTGCGCAAGGGTGCTGGAGAAGGAGAGGCTACATGGAGCCATCATACTAGACCAGCCAGGCCAGCAGCTGTCACAGGGATGAATCCAGTTGAGACCAGAAGAACCGCACAGCAGAAGCAGCGCAGATGGCCCATTTACAAAACCATGAGCTAAATAAATGGCTGTGGTCTTAAGCCACTAAGTTCTGGGGTGAACTGAGACAGCAGTAAACAGCTGGGCAAAGACTGATCCTTCCTCTTTCCCACTGAACTAAGTACAGAATCCCCCTTTGGATCCCCAAGGCCTTTTATCTCTGACGCCAACCAGATCTCCAGTATCTGGTCCCAGAATGCTCCCGCCAGAGACTGCAAACTCTAATACCTGTGAGGTCTAGTGGGAGCCTAAAAGTGAGTTGAGCCTGAAGGAGAGACTTCAGGGAACAGGTGAACTTTGTGAAGAAAGGGCAGCCTCTGCTCAGCTGCAACCTATTTTTATCATCCAGGAACAGGACCCCAGTGTTTCCAGAGCAATCCACTTTGTCACATTTTTGGTAAATTGTCCATCTTTTTAAAGATTGGCACTTCATTAAAAATTATTTTTATGCTGTATAGGACAAACTAAATATATTAGCCTAAGAGTTCTCAGAAACCCATGTCTCCTGAATGTGACCTGTTTGTTCTGAATTTTTTTACACCTTTGCTCTTGGTAAGGTGACCTCTTCTTGTCACTGCTTTTCTTTCCACCTGAACTCATCCCAAATCATTCAACAGCAATGTGCTGGGCATTGTTCCAATCACTGAGGAGACAATAATAGGTGGGGGCAGGCAGGGAGAGGGGTCAGTTGGGAGCTTGGGATGAACATACACTTCTATATATAAGACAGATAACCAACAAGGACCTACTTGATAGCACAGGGAACTCTACTCAATATTCTGTGATAGCCTATAGGAGAAAAGAATCTCAAAAAGGAGGAATATATTTACATGCACTCTGCTGTACACTTGAAACTAACACAACTATAGTTCCATAAAATTGAATTTAAAAAAATAGGCAAAATAAATTGGAGCTTATAATCTGGGGAATAAATCTCGGGAATAAAATTGTGGTTCATTTCTATTCCTTTTTATCTTTTATTTATTCTTGATGTTTTTAAAACTAGAACATTTTTAAGTTAAAAAAGAATCAGCAAGGACAGGTTGAACACTGAAAATGAGGCTTTTCTTGAGCTAATCATTGGGTAGTACTATTTTCATCTTTGAAATCTTTTGTTCTCTGTAGCTATAGGGGCTACAGAATAAGTTCTCCCTTATAGGTTATACATGCTCTGGCAGATCCACATGCAGAGGCGGATTCACTGTAAAAGTATTAGTAATAAAGCTTAATCTTCAGGGACCCCTGACTCGCACGAGACATCTTCCAAAGCCCTATACCTAATTTTTTCCTCAACATTTATAAATATAAAAATTTTCAAATACTCAGAAATGTCAGTAGAGTTATGCTCTGAACATCTGAATAGTCACCACCTAGATTCTACACCTAACAATTCACCATATTTTATCACATACTTATCAATTTAGCCATTCTTCTTCCTACCATTGATCCATCCTTATTTTTTATGCATTTAGAAGAAAATTTAAAACATCAACACAATTCATCACTAAACATTTCAGCATTTATATTATTAACTGCAGTTCAATATTTGTTTACAGGGTGGTGGTGTTTGTTTGTTTGATGGGGGAAGGTAATGTTTCCATGTTGTGAAATACACAAATCCTAAATATACCATTTGATGAGTTTAATAAATTCACACACGACTGATCCAGACTCCATCAAGATGACAAACATTACCATCATGCCCCAAAGTCCTATTATGTGTGTACAGTCAAACCCCCTCTTCACTCCTGCCCTGCAATTCTGATTTAAATGGCATTTTTGAGGTATAATTGTCCCACAGTGGATTACACGTTTAACATGTGTGATTTGAAGTTTTGACTTATATATGCACCACCACAATCAAGATAATGAACATGTGCATCAGTTCCCAAAACTTCTTCATGGTCCTTTATAATCACTCCCTCCTACCACCGTACCACCCCCATTTCCCTAGGCAACCACTGACCTGCTTTCTATCATTACTGATTAGTTTGTTTTAAAAATAATCATTTGAGTAATCATATGATATATGATAAGTTTGCCTTCTTTCAGTATAACTATTTTGAGATTCATCCATGTAATCACATGTATCCTTAATTTATTCCCTTTTTCTAGCTGAAAAATAGTTGAAAACTATGGTAATGTATGAGTGAAACCATTTATTTATGCTTTGATGTGCTGATGAACATTTGAGTTGTTTATAATTTTTGGCTATTACAGATTAAGATGCTATTGATTTTTATGTACAAGTCTGTTTGAATATATTATTTAAATTTTTTTAACTTTTAATTTTATATTGGAGTATAGATGACTACGGAGAAGGCAATGGCACCCCACTCCAGTACTCTTGACTGGAAAATCTCATGGACAGAGGAGCCTGGTGGGCTGCAGTCCATGGGGTCACTAAGAGTCCGGCACGACTGAGCTACTTCACTTTCACTTTTCACTTTCATGCATTGGAAAAGGCAATGGCAACCCACTCCAGTGTTCTTGCCTGGAGAATCCCAGGGACGGGGGAGCCTGGTGGGCTGCTGTCTATGGGGTCGCACAGAGTCGGATACGACTGAAGCGACTTAATAGCAGCATAGATGACTAACAATGTTGATAGTTTCAGGTGGTATATGCTTTTATTTCTCTTGGATAAATATCTAAAAACAAACAGCTAGATCATATGGTAGGTGTACATTTAACTTTTTAAGAAACTGTCCAACTGTTTTCCCGGATGGTAGAGCTATTTTCCACTCCACGAGTAGCGTATAGAGCTCCTCTATATCCTTGTCAACATTTGGTACAGTCAGCCTTTTTAATTTTGGTGATCCTAATCAGTATATAATGAGTGCTATGTTATTGAGCCTTTAGTTTGCATTTCCTAATGACTAATGATGTTGATCATCCTTTCACTTATTGATCATGCTTTCATTTAAGTTGCCATCTATATATATCTTCTTTGGTGATACGTCTGTTCAAATCTTTTGCTCATAGGTTGTTTTGTTTTACCAATTATCATGTTTTGAGATTTCTCTATATACAGTATTCTGGATACAAGCCTTTTATCAGCTAAGTGATTTGCAAATATTTTCATCTTTTTGAGGGGCGGGGGGTGGATCATGCCACAAGGCATGCAGGATCTTGGGGTCGAAACTTTGCCTCCTGCAGTAGAAGAACAGAGTGTTAACCACTGGCCACCAGGGAAGTTCCACAAGTATTTTCTACCAGGATTCAGTTCACCTTAACAACACCCTTTGAAGAGCATACATTTTTAATTTTGAAGTCCAACTTGTCAGTTTTTGTTTTCATGAGTCATGCTTTAGGAGTTATCTAATAAATCTTTGCCTAACCCAAGGTCATGAAGATTTTCTCCTGCTTTCTTCTGTACATTTTATAGTTTTAGAATTTATACTTGTTTATGACTTATTTTGAGCTAATTTTATATTGAGGGCAAGATGTGTATTATTATGTCTTCAAATATTTTTTCTTCCCTATTCTCTTTGATTCCAATTACATACATACTAGACTTCTAGATATTGTTGCACAGATCTCTGAAGGTCTGTTCTTTTACTTTTTTGTCTCTGTTCTTCAGACTGAATAACTTCTGTTACTGTAGCTTCAGGTTAATCGACTCTTCTTTGTCTCCAACTTTCCATTAAGCTCATTCAGTCAGTTTTTAAATTGAGATACTGTATTTTTAAGTTCTGGAATTTCCATTTGGTCCTATTTTTGTTATTTCCATTTCTCTGCTGAGATTTCTTTCATGTTCCTTCATTATAAACGTGTTCTTTTACATCCTTGACAATGATTACAATAGCTGCTTCAAAACCCTTGTCTTCTAAAGCCAACATTTAGGTCATTTTGGGGTTAGTGTCCACTGATTGACTTTTATCTTGATTATGGATTATGTTTCAAGTATCTTCATACCTCCAGTAATTTGTAATTTTTCTTGGATACTTTTCCTGATAGTTACAGAGAGTATAGACTGTGTCATAGTTCTTCAGAGAGTATTTTTTAACAGGCAATTAATTTGGCTGGACTTAAATTCCAAACTGTGTCTCCCCTTTACTTGCTTACATATGACTGCACATCGCTGTGCAGTCTCTAAGGCTTAGCTGGCTGCTTGAAGTCTGCTCCACACATGCCTAACTCAGAGGTAAGATATAGATTTGGGCAGAGACTATATACAGAACGGAGGCTTTTCTTCTCTGGCTTTCTCCCTTCCTGAATTTTCCCTCTCACTTTCTAACTACTATGGTGGCTCCAAAATTTGCCCTCTGATTATCAACCAAATTAGACTGAGAGATTCTCTCCAAGTTTTAGCCACTGCAAAGAGCTGATGGGGTCTTACCCTTGGGATAAAAGCCGTGAAAAAGCAGGAGAGTCCCCTACTGCAGTCTCTTTTTTCCAATGATAGACTCCCCTCTTCTAGTTTCTACCTGCCTTTAGTTGCTTTCCAGTGCCTCCAGGTAGCTGTTTTTTTTAAAAATATTTTATCCAGAGCTTTTATTTATTGTCTGTTAAAGGATTTGCCTAACGGGAGATGGTTGGCCTTTGTTGGAAGTAATTTTATATTTTAAATTTTGTAGTCCTTTAAAAAATATTTGTTTTTGACTGTGCTGGGTCTTCGTTGCTGTGTGCAGACTTATTGTGGTGGCTTCTCACTGCAGAGCATGGGTTCTAGGCACACGGGCTCAGTTGTGGCTTGTGGGCTCTAGAGCTTGGGCTCACTTGTGGTATACAGGTTTAGTTGCTCCAAACTATATGGAATCTTCCTGGCCCAGGGATCAAACCCATGTACCTTACATTGGCAAGCAGATTCTTAACTGCAGGACCACCAGGGAAGTCCTTAATTTTTTAGTCTTTAAGAGGTTCCTCCATATTGTTTAAACATCAAGCCTGCATCCACTCAAGGCTACTTCCTGGGATCTCATGCCGTATTAGTAGAATAGTGGTAACATGGAGAATAAATTCCTAGTACATATTAATAGCAACCTGTGCACACTTCAATTCCCATAGCATTCCAAAAGGCTGATGCAGAGGAATTTCAGACCACCATTGTTCTGGTTGTTAATATCTGGTAGAGGAGATTTTCTTCCCCTCAACCTGCTTTGAACTTCTGCAACATTTTGTTGTTTTCTAGATTTGCTGCACTTCAAACAGGGACAACTTGTCATTTTAGTCCATTTTTGCCTTGCAAAAAATGAGGTCAAAAAATGGGCAGCACCTCATGTAAAATAGTAGCAATGATCAGGGAGGAGAGGCAAGACCCAGGTGTACTGAAGTCCTATCCAGTCACACATGGCCATCACAGCACTTACCTTATCTGTTTTTTTTTTTTATTATAATCACTTATGGACTATGTACCTTTCTCAAACATTTTCTGAGGTCTTCAGATCTCAGCTCTTATATCAGCACTTCAGAGAGTCCTTTCTTGAACCTTCAGTTGAAAAGAGGATTTTCCTAAGCACTTTCCATTCATGTCTCTGTTTACAACTTTTATGGTATTTACCATTCTTGTTTATTGGCCTGTGATCTGCCCCACTTAGTAGAATGTAAGTTCCATTGGGTCAAGAGTCGTTTCTGTTTTCTATACCATATCCCACTTCCCTGGTGGCTCAGTGGTAACAAATCTGCTTGCAATGCAGGAGACCCGAGTTTGATCCCTGGATGGGGAAGATCCCCTGGAGAAAGGAATGGCTACCCACTCCAGTATTCCTGCCTGGAAAATTCCATGAACAGAGAAGCCTGGCAGGCTACAGTGCATGAGGTCGCAAAGAGTTGGATACAACTGAACGACTAAAGAAAAGAAAGTGAAGTTGCTCAGTTGTGTCCAACTCTTTGCAACCCCATGGACTGTAGCCCTCCAGGCTTCTCCATCCATGGGATTTTCCAGGCATGAGAGTACTGGAGTGGGTTGCCACTTCCTTCTCCAGGGGATCTTCCTGACCCAGGGATTAAAACCGGGTATCCCACATTGCAGGCAGATGCCTTATCATCTGAGCCACCAGGGACTCTCCCTGAACGACTAAGTGCATATATAATACACCATATAGACCAGAGCTGGGATTCCAGTAGTGGTTTAATAAAGTATTTGTTGATTGAATGGACTAGAAAATGAATGAATGATGATACTCCTAATGCTACAGGAAAACTAATGGCTTTCCCCAAAGGCTGGGGAGAAGGCTTACCACAAGTGTTAAGTTTCTTTGGCATATTTTAACCTTGAGAATTCTTTCAAATTTTTCATTGTATTTATACATTTAGATCCTTAACAGTAGTTACCATCATGTAGTTTCTAATTAGTAAGTAATATACCGTTAATTGTATCTTTTGGTGAAGGGGAAAAGAAGACATACATCTAAACAACTCTTCTTTGAAGTGGTGCATAGTGCAACAGGGGGGTGGGTGTTGCAAGTAATCACCCACTAAGTTGTAAACAGGAATTTCTCCCCTAAAATGGAACACAACCAACACTTTTGTCCTCTAACTATAGGAAACTTTTGGAGGTTGGTGACAAGACTATACATTTCTGGCTTGTGTGTTTATTCTCTTATTCTCCTAATTAGTAAACATGACCATTAGGTGGATCATAAATGAATATACTCTCAGAAGTGTTCAGAAACATTCTGTGTATTTTTCATAGTTGTCCAAATTTTGTCCTTTTTGTTTTCCAAATTTTTTGCTATGTATTACCTATTAACTTTTAATGTAAACAATTTTTAAAGAATCATTCAATATTTGATGATGTGCCTACATATTCATTGACAAGGAAAGTAATTCAAGATATATTAAAACAATTCCATCTATATTTAAATATCCATATTTAGATAGGTGAAGATTTTAAACGGAGTTAACAATGACTTCTCTGGAGACAATTTTTCTTTTTTGCTTCTATGTATTGTGTAATCTGCACATGAAGAGTCTGAGGTTCCACTCCCTGGAGGCTCCTCTGCCATTACTTATACAACAGTGAGAATCATTCAAGATATTTTTCTTTCCACTCCATAATATTTGTATTTGTTTACAAAATAAAATTCCTTTCTCCTCATACTAACCTTGCTCAATAGAAGCTCCCTTAAAGGCAGGAAGATGAAAAAAAAAGTACAAATGCTAAGATTGGCTTTGGTGACAGGCATCTTCTTCACCATAGACTTTAGGCGAAACAGCATGAGGCACAGTTTTAATATTTTCATCTTTTCAAAATGGAGTAAGAAATCTTTCCCTTACAACTTTCTCCCGCCACAAAGTTCAAATAAAGAGCGGTAAAGCCTTCTTCCGTTTTTCTCTTTGGGGTCTGGGCGCGTGTTGACGGACGTTGATTTCTACCAATTGTACCAGGCTTCTTTGCGCGTGTTCCTGCCTACCCCGTTTACGAAGGGTCAGCCAATGAGAGCGCCGCTGTTTCAGTCAGCGGCCACCAAAGAAAGAAGAAGAGAGGGTATTGGCTACCGGCTGGAACTGCTGCCCAATAGGAATAGGCGGAGCCATCACCTCAGGCGGGTAGCTTGAGCTGCTGGCAAGTGGCTGTAGTAGCCAGCCCGGCAAGTTTTTTTTAAGGGGGTTGCTGCGCCTCCCGCGACCTGACGAGTCTGACCGTGTGCTCTGGCTTCAGGTGAGGTGGGCGCTTGCCTCTCCCCAGGCCTTGGGCGTCTGGGTCCGGGACGACTTCCCCTGGGTCCCTGGACGCTGGGCCCGAGTTGGGCCGGGGGCGGGCTTGAACTCGGAGGTCTGAGGAGATTTGGGCGCTCCGGGCGGTCCCAACGGTCGGGGCCGAGGCACCTAAATTCTCGTTCTTTCGGGGCTGCTGGGGCGGCCCCCGAGGTGCTGGTGGGGCGGGGAAGGAAGGAATTCCAGATTCCTGGAAGGAGCAGAGTTCGCCCCAGGGCTGGGATCAAGAGGTCGCTGGCCCGGAGTCAGAGGTCCCTGGTCGCTCTCCAGGGGGTGGAGCCTCGGCTTCTTCGTGTGCAGATAACTGCTGTCCCACGGAGTGCCCGCTACTCGCCTCACTTTCAAGTTGAACGAAAGACCTATCGTTCTATCCAGCTTTACCTCACAGCAACACTGTGACGTAAATAGTTGTATTATTCCCACTTTTTAAAGACGAATGAGTCGAACAGGGAAGCTGGGCAACCGTCCTAAGTAAGGTCCTCAGGTAGCACGTGACCAAACAGGGATTCGAACCCAGGTCGGCCCGACTCCCCTCCCGCGCCTCGTCTTTTTAATTGGGAGTCTTCATCGCGCCTAGCGTGGACATTGGTTGAAATCTGAGTAAGAAAGCTTGGGGGAAACCACGGGATGTTTACGGGCTGCTCACGGCATGGCGGGGACCCGCCGACTCGCCCCCGCTCAACCCCAGGCCTGGCGGGTTTTGTGTTGGCCCACATTGATGGGAAAGCTTTGCTCCAGCACGGCGCCGTGTAGAGAACTTTCTTCCACGATGATGTTGTTCTCTTTCTCTTCTGTCTGTCAATATTGGGTGCTGATACGTTCTTAGAAGTTGATTGGTTTTGCGTTTTTAGGTGTATGTATGGTGGGTAATTCAGTAAGTATTTAGCATCTACTGTGTACTTCTTGTGTAGGATACACCGATGAATGAGGCTGGGATTTGACTCTGGGCCTTTCACATCTCATCAGAACTTTTGTTCTCTGATCAGAACCGGCATATCATGGGAAGAAATTTCACTTTTTAATGTTAACCATACTGAAAAGTGCACAGAATAATTTTTATTTTATTTATTTTTTAAAATATAAATTTATTTTAATTGGAGGTTAATTACTTTACAGTATTGTATTGGTTTTGCCATACATCAACATGAATCCACCACAGGTATACACATGTTCCCCATCCTGAACCCCCCTCCCTTCTCCCTCCCAGTACCATCCCTCTGGGTCATCTCAGTGCACCAGCCCCAAGCATCCAGTATCATGCATTGAACCTGGACTGGCGACTCGTTTCATATATGATATTATACATGTTTCAATGCCATTCTCTCAAATCATCCAACCCTCTCTCTGTCCCACAGAGTCCAAAAGACTGTTCTACACATCTGTATAATTTTTAATCTGAATAATTTTTAAAAGATTCGTCCATTCACCACCCCTATCTAACAAATCTTGACTTTGACCTTTTGGTAGAGTTTTTCTTTCTTTCTTTTTCTTAAATAAAAAAATTCTATAGTCAAAGCCTCATAAATACCCCAGCACCTTCCCTCTCCTGAATTGGGTATTTTTCATGCTTGGGCTTTTTTATACTACCTTATATTTATAAATCCATATAGTACTGTGGTTTTGCATTTTTAAATGCCCTAAAGATGGAATTAATAATGGAGTTTCATCTGTAGTCTGCTTTTTTCTTTTCAGTATAATTTTTGAGGAAATTTACTGAATTGGGATTCTTAGTTGGAACAGAGTGTATGGTTCCATCTTGATGAGAGGTTTTGCTTCACTTTTTTTTCCATTTTGAGTTCTCATTCTTGTACTTCAGTTAGTCAAGTATTCTGATTTAACCTTTTAATATTATTATTTTTTGCTGTTTTTTGTTTTCTGAGCGTTCTTCAGGTTTATCTTACAATCCTATTAAAGCTTTTATTTTGATTTTTTTCCCTTGGCATTTTAAGTTTGGATTTATTTTATTTACTTATTACCGTTTCTTGCATCACATTTCTTTTTCCCAAGTTTCTTCTCTTTGTCTGCTTTGGTCTCCTCTCATGTTGGAGGCTTTTCTTGAATATCAGTTGTTCTTTGGCTGTTTGTTTGTTTTGCAGAGAGACTCCCCCCTCTACCCCGAAAACTGATTGGAAGCTGTGTATGAATGACTGAACCTTACCAACCAAGGGACTTTTACCATTAGCTATAAGGACAGAGACCCAGCCATTTTCTTGAGATTTACAAGTATTTATAGATCTTTTCTCTTCAGCTGGTTTTCTCTAGAGAACAGTCCTCTAATCTCCTGCCTTGAGGCATAGAGAATGTGTAAAAACCAGAATATTGCATTCTGGATTTGTGCAACTGGGAAAAAGGGTTGGAAGTGTTTCACACTTGTGAAAGTTTGTAGAATTTCACGTAACTCCTTGTTTTCACTGCTGGTCTTAAGTCTGTGTGGTTCAAAATTCCAGTTTTCTGCAGCATAGGAGGTAGTGATTTTTATTGTTTCCTTGAGGAACAGATTACTTTCACAGGCTTTCAGCTGATCCTCCTTTTCATCTCCATCTTTCAGTGCTATCTTCTGTGATATGTGGTTTCTACAGTTCCCTCAGTGGAAATTAGCTTGCTTTTCAGTAGCACACAGTCCTACCAGTTATTGGTATGGAAAACTGATTTGTATGTCTCATACTCTCTTTGCTTTGTGCTTGTGATTTATTCTTTTTTTAATACTATTTCTTGCAAGGGGATCAGGGTCGTGTTCATGGATTTTCAGGAATGACTAAGAAAGAAAAACATGCTTTATCTGCTGTGTTTATTGGACTTCTCTGCATTTATGCTGACTACTCCAGTCTGGCCTCTACTCATCACTTTGGGGAAACAGCTCTTTTCTAGATTATCTGTCACCTCTACATTGCTAAATCTAGTGGTCATTCTTCCCCTCAGTAGCACTTGACACACCTGACTGTCCCCTCCTTGCATCATTCTTCCAAGACACCACACTCTCCCAGGTTTTCTCCTACCTCATGGTCTTGGTTTCTGTGTTCTCTTCCTATAACTGTTATCCTTTTAATGTCTCTGGTATTGGTCCTTGGCCTGCTTTTCTTCTATCTCAATTCCTTCTTAGGTAGTTAATCTATCCCAAGATTTTAAGTGGCATGACTATACTGAGGATTCTTAAAGCTGTCTACTCTTCCATCTCCACTGCTACTATTCTTGCCTCTGTGACCACTAGTTTACACTCTCATAATAGCCTATAAAGTGGTCACTTTGCCTGCACTTTTTCTCCCCTACAGTCCATTCCTAACACAGAAGAAACTACTTACCAAGGTCTTCTAGTGAAAGTGTCTTGTATCATCAACTTCACTCCTCATATTAAACCTCATACTGTCTGCTCTTTCTTACTGTGCTCATTATGCTGGGCTTCCTAGTTTCTCTGATGCACTAAACCCATACTTAGCAGACACCTTGTATTAATTTTCTTCTGAAACTCTTTCTTGGCTCTTCATATGGCCAACTTCTTTTAATCCTTCTTGTCTTGATTTAATTTTCACTTATAAGAGGCTACCTCTCACTGTTGTGTCTTGCCCCCAACTCCCAAAACCAAATGGCACAGTATATAATTTTTCACATTGATTTGTTTATTCTCTCATTTGCTAGAATGTAAATTGTATTATGCTGGGTCTTATCCACTTATCTGTTTGTCTCTGTGGAGTGTCTGACTGTATGACAGATGCTTAAATATTTCTTGAAAAATAGACTGATGTAATGGAGTAGAGACAGGAAACAAATAATGAAAGGAACATAACCAGTGCTTAATAAATATTTGTTGAATGGACTAACAAATGGACTTAGAGACAGAAAACAAAAGTAATGAAAAAGTTGAAGTAAATAAAGGTTGCTCAGCCTTTTTGAAGGAAATAGGTAAATTGCTATTTTGAGTTATTAATTGAGTTATTTTGGGAAGTGTTCTTTCTGTGTTTATTTTTTGCACTTCAGTGCCATGAAAGATGAATATTGCCTACTAAAATTAAATATAGCATTGTATGCATTTGTTGTAGTAAATGTCCATATACAGGTTATGACAGAACTGTAAGAGGTCTGGGGGATTATTTTCAATAGTTCAGTTCTCTTATTTTATATATTCTTTTAAAGACTAGTGCTATGATCACATGACTTTATGTTTTCGAAGGGCAAAGAGGATAACTGGTTAAAAGTCCTTATTATAAGAAAAGAGCTAAAATCATCTTTTTAAGTTTCTCAGTTTTGTCAAGAATAATCTTAAACAAATATTAAATGATAGCCATAATTAGATAAAACATGCCATGTAGCTGATACATTTTACTAATACTTTTTACAAATATTGCTTCCTCAGTGATGGCTCATGAAGCAATGGAATATGATCTTCAGGTACAATTAGATCATGGTGCTGCAGATCAGCCTGCTCCTGCTGAGGTGGTCAGCAGCCAAGGGGGACCACCCCTGCTCCAGCCTCCTCATATTGAGGAGGTCAGCAGCCAGGAGGGACCACCCGTGTTGCATCCTGTACTTGCTGAGGTGGTCAGCATCGAAGGAGGACCACCCTTGCTCCAACCCATTCCTGAGGAGATGATCAACAGCCCAGAGAGAGTGCCACTGCTTCCGCCTATTCCACAGATATCTGTTGATCTGACAGAGGAAGTGGAGCTCTCAGGAACAGAGACTGTGGGAAACCTCAATCCAGGATTTTTAGAGGAGTTTAGGCTGAGATCTGGTGCTAACCACACTCCCCAAGTGCCTTCATTGGATTCAATGAACAGCTTCATCAGTGGGCTTCAAAGACTTCATGGCATGCTGGAATTCCTGCGACCAACTTCACACCGCAGTATGGGGCCCATGAGAGCGAGGAGGAATAGGAGGAGTTCTGCTTCACGGAGGGCAAGAGCAGGAGGCTCCCAGAGGACAAACAGTGCCAGGTAAATAGAAGTGTAAATAGCGGGATTAGTACCTGATTGGGAATTATGAACCTTAGGCCCTGGTGATAGCCCCAGTGCTGCCAGGAATTGGCATTGTGACTTGGCAAGTCGGGTAACCTTTCTGAACCCCCAGTACCTCATAAATGAGATGAAAATAAAATTACTTGGTTTATTTACTTCACAAAGTAGTGGAGAGGATAAAGGTATACAGATAGGTTTTGAAAATTTGTTGGTAGTTTGTTAGCAGTGGTGTCTGCAAAGGCTGGCTTTTCTTTCGATCATTTGTCTCTTGTATATCAAATATATACATATATATATTTAACTTGCAAGTCCACTCTACTTGCCTGAGATTCATTGTTCATTGGCACTCCACTTAGTGGTACAGTAGATTTTGTAAGATGGGCAGGCTGGATTTAGAGAACCCTTGTGAAAAGTAGAGTGTGAATTAATATAGAACTTATCTGACTAAGTGGGAAACATTCTAGCCCTCCTCACCTGATACTGTGTTATAGAGTTAAAAATAATTTTCTTCCATAGGTTTTAGTTTGAACTTGCCTCTTGAAGGGGTTAGCTGTCAAGTCTTGATAGTTACTATGAAGAATAACAGTTGTCTATATTTTAATCTGTTTTTTAACTTCTGCTTTATTTGAAATACTTAGTTCCAAAGTTGGCTTTCTAAATGTCTTCATAATGTTGAACGAGATTGAATTCAGCCTTTTCATTTTAAATGTGAAAGAAACTTGGACACTGAGAGAATGATCTATTCAGGGTCTCGGAGTGACAGTACAGAGAAGGTTAGAGCTGATGTTGGAACCTGGATCTGACTGTTGTCTGCAAAAGCAAATAAAGGAAGCTTCATCAGATCTATTTTTCTAACACTATGAAAATAATGAGGGGCTTCCATGGTGGTCCCATGCCTAAGACTCTGCACTCCCAATGTAGGGGGCCTGGGATCAATCCTTGGTTAGAGAACTCAGTCCCACATGTGGCAGCTGTTAGTTTGCATGCCACAACTAAGACCCAGCACAGCCAAACAAATAAATAATAAAAAATAAATATTGAAAAGAATGAGATGGCACTAAATAGTGGTAGCTGGGCCATCTGTTATCTGTGTTTTACGAATGCTACTCTGTTATTTTAAGGTGTCATTTACAATGATTTTCAAAGCAAAGTAGGATTTCACATATTTGTGTCATAGACGAAGGATCTTGTAGTGCAATTTGGGGACCCTGTTGAAACAATAAGGGGGTGGAGAGTTGAGAGTGGTATCCTCAGGAACTGTGAAGAGGACTCTTAAATTGTCCTCAGGCTTGGTTGTTCATACATTGGGTGAGTGGGTGAGGGGATTGCACTTGGTTGGGGACATTAGTGTAATCAGTTCACAGGAGAATGACACTTATAAATCAGATGCCAATTTACAGAGAAAATTAGAAACAGCACAGAGACCAGATTCTCTGGCATTGTCAGCCTGGTTCTCCAAGAGGATACTGACACACAGAAGCCAAACTCTATAATCAGAAAATTTCTTGATGTATATAGAATCTGTGCTCAGGGATTGAGCTACATAATTTAAATGTTAAATGATGTCAGTTTGTCTGTCTCCACAAAGAGAATAAATCTTCAAGGCAAAGCAACTGTGCAGAGAACATGGATTCTGGATCCTGATAAATGAGACTTAAAATTTTTTGCTGTTAAATATTGTGTTGTAAATTAATTCCACACTAAATTCACACAGAAGTCTGAGCTTTCCCAGGACTGATTTGCTTATACCTTCTGAATATCCTGAAGTGAATTTCTCATTATGGTGTTGGTGGCATTTACTCACCTGACACAGTACCCCTGCGCCAGGTATTGAGAGCCTAGGCCAAGCTGAGATGCTTTTGCCTGAGGCTCCACCACGTTGGGGAAACCTACCTAGTGGGATATTTTTCCCAACTACTTCTCAATCAAGGTCACAAACTCCTTTCCTATTTCTTTGTTTGAGACTGCTTGATTCTGACTGTTAGCGTCATCATTCATTCATCAAATATTTGTAACACTCCACTATGTCAGACACTGAACTTTTGCCTTGGAGATAAATACATCTGAACAGGACAGATCAGGGTACCTGTTTTCATGGAGCTTATGGAATCTAGGACTACAGAGGTTAAGCAAGGGGCAAGAATTTATTCTACTGTTATTTAATCCAGAGATGATGAGTGCAGGAAAAGAAGAGGATTTCAAGACTATGCTCCTAAGCTCTGTCTCCTAGTTGCTCTTCATAGTCCCCTCCTGACCTTGGAAATGCCTATTTGCTAATAAAAGCAATATTAATGAGTGATTTAAAAAAAATTAATCACTTACTTTTTGCTGGTTTCTATATAGAATGCTATTGATATGCATGTAATGATGGTGGTTTAGGCGCTAAGTCATGTCTGACTCTTACGACCCCATGAACTGTAGCCTGCCAGGCTCCTTGCCCATGGGATTCTCAAAGCAAGAATACTGGAGTGGATTGCCATTTCCTTCTCCATGGGATCTTCCCAACCTAGGAATTGAACCTGGGTCTCCTGCATTGCACCAGGCAGATTCTTTATCGACTGAGCTATAAGGGAAGCCCTATGTGTGTAATAGATTAACTTTATTATATATTTCATTTAGTTCAAATGTTCTTAGGCAGTGCTCTGCTTATGTGCTTATTCTCATGAGTAGCTATAGCTGCTGTTCACGCACAGTTCTTAAAAATAAATTTGTAAACTTGCTTAGCATTTTCTTAAAAAAAAAAAAACCTGAGTGACATCAGTGCAAATGGCAGAATAAGGACCTCAGAAAAATCCTCTGTATTGAATCAATGAAACAACTGGCAACATTTATCAAAATCAACTTTTTCAGTATTCTGGAAATTATCCAGTACTTGTAGCAGTTCAATGAGTGAATCTCAAAGAAAGCCAGTTGAGTCTCAGTAAGAACTGTGAGCTTTGTGGCATTCCCTCTTCCCATTCTCTTCAGCTCCATCAGTTCAGTTCAGTCGCTCAGTCGTGTCCGACTCTTTGAGACCCCATGAATCGCAGCACGCCAGGCCTCCCTGTCCATCACCAACTCCCGGAGTTCACTCAGATTCATGTCCATCGAGTCAGTGATGCCATCCAGCGTCTCATCCTCTGTCGTCCCCTTCTCCTCCTGCCCCCAGTCCCTCCCAGCATCAGAGTCTTTTTCCAATGAGTCAACTCTTCTCATGAGGTGGCCAAAGCACTGGAGTTTCAGCTTTAGCATCATTCCTTCCAAAGAAATCCCAGGGCTGATCTCCTTCAGAATGGACTGGTCGGATCTCCTTGCAGTCCAAGGGACTCTCAAGAGTCTTCTCCAACACCACAGTTCAAAAGCATCGATTCTTCGGCGCTCAGCCTTCTTCACAGTCCAAATCTCACATCCATACATGACCACAGGAAAAACCATAGTAGATGAATCTTAGCCGGCAAAGTAATGTCTCTGCTTTTGAATATGCTATCTAAGTTGGTCATAACTTTTCTTCCAAGGAGTAAGAGTCTTCTAATTTCATGGCTGCAATCACCATCTGCAGTGATTTTGGAGCCCCCCAAATAAAGTCTGACACTGTTTCCCCATCTATTTCCCATGAAGTGATGGGACCAGATGCCATGATCTTCGTTTTCTGAATGTTGAGCTTTAAGCCAACCTTTCACTCTCCTCTTTCACTTTCATCAAGAGGCTTTTTAGTTCCTCTTCACTTTCTGCCATAAGGGTGGTGTCATCTCCATATCTGAGGTTATTGATATTTCTCCCGGCAATCTTGATTCCAGCTTGTGTTTCTTCCAGTCCAGCGTTTCTCATGATGTACTCTGCATATAAGTTAAATAAGCAGGGAGACAATATACAGCCTTGACGTACTCCTTTTCCTATTTGGAACCAGTCTGTTGTTCCATGTGCAGTTCTAACTGTTGCTTCCTGACCTGCATACAGCTTTCTCAAGAGGCAGGTCAGGTGGTCTGGTATTCCCATCTCTNAATCTTGATTCCAGCTTGTGCTTCTTCCAGCCCAGCGTTTCTCATGATGTACTCTGCATATAAGTTAAATAAGCAGGGAGACAATATACAGCCTTGACGTACTCCTTTTCCTATTTGGAACCAGTCTGTTGTTCCATGTGCAGTTCTAACTGTTGCTTCCTGACCTGCATACAGCTTTCTCAAGAGGCAGGTCAGGTGGTCTGGTATTCCCATCTCTTTCAGAATCTTTGACAGTTTATTGTGATCCACACAGTCAAAGGCTTTGGCATAGTCAATAAAGCAGAAATAGATGTTTTTCTGGAACTCTCTTGCTTTTTCCACGATTCAGCAGATGTTGGCAATTTGATCTCTGGTTCCTCTGCCTTTTCTAAAACCAGCTTGAACATCAGGGAGTTCACGGTTCACGTATTGCTGAAGCCTGGCTTGGAGAATTTTGAGCATTACTTTACTAGCATGTGAGATGAGTGCAATTGTGCAGTAGTTTGAGCATTCTTTGGCATTGCCTTTCTTTGGGATTGGAATGAAAACTGACCTTTTCCAGTCCTGTGGCCACTGCTGAGTTTTCCAAATTTGCTGGCATATTGAGTGCAGCACTTTCACATCATCGTCTTTCAGAATTTGAAATAGCTCAACTGGAATTCCATCACCTCCACTAGCTTTGTTCGTAGTGATGCTTTCTAAGGCCCACTTGACTTCACATTCCAAGATGTCTGGCTCTAGATGAGTGATCACACCATCGTGTTTATCCGGGTCATGAAGATCTTTGTACAGTTCTTCTGTGTATTATTGCCACCTCTTAATATCTTGTGCTTCTGTTAGATCCATACCATTTCTGTCCTCTATCGAGCCCATCTTTGCATGAAATGTTCCCTTGGTATCTCTAATTTTCTTGAAGAGATCTCTAGTCTTTCCCATTCTGTTGTTTTCCTCTCTTTCTTCATTGATTGCTGAAGAAGGCTTTCTTATCTCTTCTTGCTATTCTTTGGAACTCTGCATTCAGGTGCTTATATCTTTCCTTTTCTCCTTTGCTTTTTGCTTCTCTTCTTTTCACAGCTATTTGTAAGACCTCCCCAGACAGCCATTTTGCTTTTTTGCGTTTCTTTTCCATGGGGATGGTCTTGATCCCTGTCGCCTGTACAATGTCACGAACCTCATTCCATAGTTCATCAGGCACTCTATCAGATCTAGGCCCTTAAATCTATTTCTCAGCTCCATAGTAGTCTTGAAAACTGCCTGTAATCACAGTGAAAGGACAGTAGCCTAGAAGCAACTAGAGAGAGTAGAATGGAATTGGAGATACTTTGAAACCTCAATCCCAAATAAATCTTATTTCACCTGTTTAGTGATTTCCTGGAAAATGCCACTTGAAAGGTTATTCCTGTTTTTTCTTAGTCCTAAAAGCTTAAAGCCTGTTCCCCAGGATCTGCCTGAGGCAGTTCACTGGGGCAAACATTAGACTAATCAGAAAGCCTAAAGGGAAAAGCTGGGGGATGTGATCTTCATATGGGGTTTTTAAAAGTTCTGACATATTCTTGGGAGTCTAAAAGGACACATACGTATCGAAGGCTGTGTGCAGCTGTACCCACGCTCAGGAAAGGCTTGAGAAGGCACTAAAGCAGTTAGCTCTTACCTCTGGCTGACCTTGAGGCTCTGCATAAGCGAGAAGTGAAGTCTAAGGTAGAGCTGTCACCTGCCTGGCTGATTATTGATGATGTGCCCCAACACACACGTCAGATACCTCAGTGAAGACTGGGAGGCTTACTGATTCCAGGTGTTTAAGGAAATCTCTGTCTAGTCATGAACTGAGCACAAAGCTAAGCAGCACGCATAGCAAAGAATGCAAACTTTATAGAATTACTTCACTAAACAAACAGTAGCAACTCTAACAAATAACAGCAACAAACCCTGGGAACGGTGAATTCTCATTTCCAGAGTTATCACATTATGTTTTATGAGATGTCCAATTTTCAAGAAAATATAAGATGTGTAAAGAAAGTATAATCATTACACAGGAAAAAAAATTGTTGATGAAGAAACCAAAATGTTGAACTGACTAGATTATTTAAATATATTCAAAAAAAATAAAGAAAGAATAAAACACTTGTGTCACCAGATAGACAATTTTAATAAAGAGACTGAAGTTATAAAAATGTACAAAGTAGAAAAACTGGAGTTGACACATGTATTAAATGGAAAAAAAAAATCACTGGAGAGCTCAACAGAAAGTTTGGGCAAAAGAGAGAACTTTAAGCTTTATTTATTTTTTAGCATTTTTAACTTGAAAAGAAAAATGGCTTAAAATGAGAGTTGAAACAGTAATGACTGTAGCTAGACTTAATACCCCCAAAGACCTTGGTCTGAGTAGCTGCAGCAGCAGAATTCATGAGGCTGTATTTGATCAATAGGGCCATTTTTTTATCTTGCCCACTCTCTTTTCAGCCCCCTAATATCAGCAGACAAATTGCTAAGTTAGTTTTCTCTCTTTCTTTTAATGTATTAATGAGTCATATCTTTAAAAGATATTGACAAAAGAAGTACCAGTAAAGTAAGATTAGCTTTTAGCAGAAAGGTCAAGCTTCAGTGTGAGCTAATGGAATAATTGAATGGAAAGAGCATATGTAGTCCAGTCAGCATCTACCTGAATCTCTGTTCCTACTTCCAACATTTAGTGGCCTGGTGATGCATTAAAATGACTAGGATTTACCTCCAGATTACTGTGGATTATTCTTGTGATGATTGTATGTTGTACTAGAATTCTGTTGTCTTTCTCCATGCATAGGTCGAGAGCACCGCTGGATGCTTTCTTTCAAGTGAGCAGGACCCAGCCTCATTCGTCAACCACCTCTTATGGTTCAGAGACTAGAAATCCTGTCTCTGATGACTTGCAGGTATTAGGTAGTTCTAATTCTGACAGTGACAGCTCCACAGAGTTTGAGGAGGGAGTTGCCCAGGCAGAGGAGCCTGAAGCTGTTGTTTTAGAAGGTGAGTATTCTTTATCCAGATTTCATTCACAAGGTCAACATCCGAAAAGCTTAGACTCCAGAGGCTAGAAACTCTAGACTTGTGTTTTGATACTTTTCCTCTTCACTCAGAATGTCATAGATTACTGCTATTTTATAGTACAGAGCTTACACTCAGTCAGTCAATTCAGTCACTCAGTCCTGTCTGACTCCTTGCGACCCCATGGACTGCAGCATGCCAGGCCTCCCTGTCCGTCACCAGCTCCCGCAGTTTACTCAGACTCATGTCCGTTGAGTTGGTGATGCCATGAGCTTACACTGGCCATAACTATACAGAAAGAATTTTATCTGGCTTGCAATTTTATGTGATTTGTGACCCACTGAATTGGTCACTTTTTTCAAGTCTGTGATAAGAGATACACAGGATGAGCCTAGGACATTTTATTGTGGTAGAAAGCAAAGCTGTATGTCTTACAGTTATGTCAGTAGGCATAGGTGCAACCTTGAAAGAGAACCTAGTGGCTTAGGGCACTTTGAGCATTTTGGGGCAATTTGAGCATTAAAAAAAGTAATGAATGTATTCATAGGGTCTTAGATTGAAATAGCATCAGTGCATTCTTTTTTTTTTGGCTCCTTGATATGGAGGATCTTAGTTCCCCAGCCAGAGACTGAATCTGCTCTCCCTGCCATATCTAATTGGTAGTGTTGCTGTAAAAGGGAAAGCTGTGGTGAGTTAGGCTCTGCTGCTAGCCTCATACCTGACTTATATCGTCTTTTGTATGTTACCTGTCCCATCATTTCTGGAAACAACTTGGCAGAGCAACTAGAAGACATCTCAACAGACCAAGAAGTTACATGTATTGGTGGAGAAGAAACTCTCCCCAAACAGGTAATATGAACATCCTTTTAAATTTGCATTTACATTTAAAAAGGAGACTCAGGCTAAAATGGAAAACTCAGACTTTGTAGGCAGGGGGTCCAGGTGTTACTCATTATTTGTGTGACTGCTTATCCTTAGGTTTAAAAACAGAGGGTAGGGGAAGGTTTGAAAACTTGTCCTGCCCACCTAACAAGGTTATGTATCAATTAAAATAGCAGATATGAGTGCAGTTTATGAACTGTCTGGCAGAATGCTTGCTATGAGATAAACAGTTTTTATTTTTAAAAATAACATTGTTGTCCCTAATATGAGACACATTTATATAAACTGTGGACCCTGCCAGTTCTGAAACATCATTGATTCACTTTTTGCATGTTTCTGTTTTTATTTATTCTCTTTAGAAAAATTATGCTCCTGTAAATTTACTTATATGTATACTTTTTTCTTTATTGAAACATAGTTGACATACAATGTTAGTTTCAGGTGTACTGCAAAGTGACTTGACATTTGCATACATTATAAAGTGATCCCCACAATAAATTTAGTAACCATTTGTCCCCATACAAAACTATAACAGTATTATTGACCACATTCCTTAGGCTATATGTTACATCCCCATGGTTTATTATTTTATAACTGGAAGTTCAGTTCAGTCACTCAGTTGTGTCCAACTCTTCGAGACCCCATGGATGGCAGCACGCCAGGCCTCCCTGTCCATCACAAACTCCCCACAGCTTGCTCAGACTTATGTCCATCAAGTTGTTGATGCCATCCAACCATCTCATCCTCTGTTGTGCCCTTCTCCTGCCTTCAATCTTTCCCAGCATCACAGGCTTTTCCAATGATGAGTTTTTCGCATCAGGTGGCCAATGTATCAGAGTTTCAGCTTCAACATCAATCCTTCCAATGAATATTCAGGACTGATTTCCTTTAGGATGGACTGGTTGAATCTCTTTGCAGTCCAAGGGACTCTCAAGAGTCTTCTCCAACACCATAGTTCAAAAGCATCAATTCTTCAGCGCTCAGCTTTATGGTCCAACTGTCACATCCATCCTTGACTGCTGGAAAAACTATAGCTTTGACTAGATGAACCTTTGTCAGCAAAATAATTCTCTCTACTTTTTAATATGCTCTCTAAGTTGGTCATAGCTTTTCTTCCACAGAGGAAGCATCTTTTAATTTCATGGCTGCTGTCACTATCTGCAGTGATTTTGGAGCCCAAGCTAATAAAGTCTGTCAGTTTCCATTGTTTCCCCATCTGTTTGTGGTGAAGTGATGGGACCAGGTGCTATGATCTTAGTTTTCTGACTGTTGAGCTTTAAGCCAACTTTTTCACTCAACTCTTTCATTTTCATCAAGAGGCTCTTTAGTTCTTCTTCACTTTCTTCCATAAGGGCAGTGTCATCTGTATATCTGAGGTTATTGATAATTCTCCCTGCAATCTTTATTCCAGCTTGTGATTCATCTAGCCCGGCATTTCTCATGATGTACTCTGCATAGAAGTTAAATAAGCAGGGTGACAATATACAGCCTTGACATACTCCTTTTCCTATTTGGAACCAGTCTGTTGTTCCATGTCCAGTTCTACTTGTTGCTTCCTGACCTGCATACAGGTTTCTAGGAGGTAGGTCAGGTGGTCTGGTATTCCCATCTCTTGAAAAATTTTCTACAGTTTGTTGTGATCCACCCAGTCAAAGGCTTTGGCATAGTCAGTAAAGCCGAAGTAGATGTCTTTCTGGAACTGTTGCTTTTTTGATGATCCAACGGATGCTGGCAATTTGATTTCTGGTTTCTCTGCCTTTTCTAAATCCAGCTTGAACATCTGGAAGTTCTCGGTTCACTTACTGTTGAAGTCTGGGTTGGAGAATTTTAAGCATTACTTTGCTAGCGTGTGAGATGAGTGCAAGTTAGTACCTCTTAATCCCCTTTAGCCTGTTTTGTCATACCCCCACCCCCCTGACTCCCTTCCCTTTGGCACGTACCCATTTGTTCTCTGTGTCTGTTAGTCTGCGGGGTTTTTGTTTTATTTTTTAGATTCCATTTAAGTGAGATCATATGGTATTTGTCCATAATCCATACTGTTTCCTTAATGGCTGCACCAGCTTATGTTCCTACCAACAGTTCACAAGTGTTTCCTTTTCTCCATATCCTTGCCAATGCTTGCTATGTGTTGTTGTTTTGACGATAGCCATTCTGACAGGTATAAGGTGGTATCTCTTTGTGGTTTTAATTTGCATGTCCGTGATAGTTACATTCAGGTATTACCTAAATGAAATCCTTTATGACTATACAGTGGAAGTGAGAAATAGATTTAAGGGACTAGATCCTGTAGACAGAGTGCCTGATGAACTGTGGATGGAGATTCGTGACATTGTACAGGAAACAGGAATCAAGACCATCCCCAAGAAAAAGAAATGCAAAAAAGCAAAATGACTGTCCGAGGAGGCCTTACAAATAGCTGTGAAAAGAAGGGAAGCAAAAAGGAAAGATATACCCATTTGAATACAGAGTTCCAAAGAATAGCAAGAGGAGATAAGAAAGCCTTTCTCAGCACTCAATGCAAAAAAAATAGGGGGAAACAATAGAATGGGAAAGACTAGAGATCTCTGCAAGAAAGTTTGAGATACCATGGGAACATTTCATGCAAAGATGGGCTCAATAGAGGACAGAAATGGTATGGAACTAGCAGAAGCAGAAGATATTAAGAAGAGGTGGCAAGAATACACAGAAGAACTGAACAAAAAAGATCTTTATGATCAAGATAATCATGATGATGTGAAAACTCACCTAGAGCCAGACATCCTGGAATGTGAAGTCAAGTGGGCCTTAGGAAGCATCACTACGAACGAAGCTAGTGGAGGTGATGGAATTCCAGTTGAGCTATTTCAAATCCTGAAAGACGATGCTGTGAAAGTGCTGCACTCAATATGCCAGCAAATTTGGAAAACTCAGCAGTGGCCACAGGACTGGAAAAGGTCAGTTTTCAGTCCAATGCCAAAGAATGCTCAAACTACCGTACAATTGCACTCATTTCACACGCTAGTAATGTTTAAAATTCTCCAAGCCAGGCTTCAGCAATACGTGAACCGTGAACTTCCTGATGTTCAAGCTGGTTTTAGAAAAGGCAGAGAAACCAGAGATCAAATTGCCAACATCTGCTGGATCATCAAAAAAGCAAGAGAGTTCCAGAAAGACATCTATTTCTGCTTTATTGACTATGCCAAAGCCTTTGACTGTGTGGATCACAACAAACTGTGGAAGATTCTGAGAGAGATGGGAATACCAGACCACCTGACCTGCCTCTTGAGAAAGCTGTATGCAGGTCAGGAAGCAACAGTTGGAACTGGACATGGAACAACAGACTGGTTCCAAATAGGAAAAGGAGTACGTCAAGGCTGTATATTGTCACCCTGCTTATTTAACTTCTATGCAGAGTACATCATGAGAAATGCTGTGCTAGATGAAGCACAAGCTGGAATCAAGATTGCAGGGAGAATTATCAATAACCTCAGATATACAGATGACACTGCCCTTATGGAAGAAAGTGAAGAAGAACTAAAGAGCCTCTTGATGAAAATGAAAGAGTTGAGTGAAAAAGTTGGCTTAAAGCTCAACAGTCAGAAAACTAAGATCATAGCACCTGGTCCCATCACTTCACCACAAACAGATGGGGAAACAATGGAAACTGACAGACTTTATTAGCTTGGGCTCCAAAATCACTGCAGATAGTGACAGCAGCCATGAAATTAAAAGATGCTTCCTCTGTGGAAGAAAAGCTATGACCAACTTAGAGAGCATATTAAAAAGTAGAGAGAATTATTTTGCTGACAAAGGTTCATCTAGTCAAAGCTATAGTTTTTCCAGCAGTCAAGGATGGATGTGACAGTTGGACCATAAAGCTGAGCGCTGAAGAATTGATGCTTTTGAACTATGGTGTTGGAGAAGACTCTTGAGAGTCCCTTGGACTGCAAAGAGATTCAACCAGTCCATCCTAAAGGAAATCAGTCCTGAATATTCATTGGAAGGATTGATGTTGAAGCTGAAACTCTGATACATTGGCCACCTGATGCGAAAAACTCATCATTGGAAAAGCCTGTGATGCTGGGAAAGATTGAAGGCAGGAGAAGGGCACAACAGAGGATGAGATGGTTGGATGGCATCAACAACTTGATGGACATAAGTCTGAGCAAGCTGTGGGGAGTTTGTGATGGACAGGGAGGCCTGGCGTGCTGCCATCCATGGGGTCTCGAAGAGTTGGACACAACTGAGTGACTGAACTGAACTTCCAGTTATAAAATAATAAACCATGGGGATGTAACATATAGCCTAAGGAATGTGGTCAATAATACTGTTATAGTTTTGTATGGGGACAAATGGTTACTAAATTTATTGTGGGGATCACTTTATAATGTATGCAAATGTCAAGTCACTTTGCAGTACACCTGAAACTAACATTGTATGTCAACTATGTTTCAATAAAGAAAAAAGTATACATATAAGTAAATTTACAGGAGCATAATTTTTCTAAAGAGAATAAATAAAAACAGAAACATGCAAAAAGTGAATCAATGATGTTTCAGAACTGGCAGGGTCCACAGTTTATATAAATGTGTCTCATATTAGGGACAACAATGTTATTTTTAAAAATAAAAACTGTTTATCTCATAGCAAGCATTCTGCCAGACAGTTCATAAACTGCACTCATATCTGCTATTTTAATTGATACATAACCTTGTTAGGTGGGCAGGACAAGTTTTCAAACCTTCCCCTACCCTCTGTTTTTAAACCTAAGGATAAGCAGTCACACAAATAATGAGTAACACCTGGACCCCCTGCCTACAAAGTCTGAGTTTTCCATTTTAGCCTGAGTCTCCTTTTTAAATGTAAATGCAAATTTAAAAGGATGTTCATATTACCTGTTTGGGGAGAGTTTCTTCTCCACCAATACATGTAACTTCTTGGTCTGTTGAGATGTCTTCTAGTTGCTCTGCCAAGTTGTTTCCAGAAATGATGGGACAGGTAACATACAAAAGACGATATAAGTCAGGTATGAGGCTAGCAGCAGAGCCTAACTCACCACAGCTTTCCCTTTTACAGCAACACTACCAATTAGATATGGCAGGGAGAGCAGATTCAGTCTCTGGCTGGGGAACTAAGATCCTCCATATCAAGGAGCCAAAAAAAAAAGAATGCACTGATGCTATTTCAATCTAAGACCCTATGAATACATTCATTACTTTTTTTAATGCTCAAATTGCCCCAAAATGCTCAAAGTGCCCTAAGCCACTAGGTTCTCTTTCAAGGTTGCACCTATGCCTACTGACATAACTGTAAGACATACAGCTTTGCTTTCTACCACAATAAAATGTCCTAGGCTCATCCTGTGTATCTCTTATCACAGACTTGAAAAAAGTGACCAATTCAGTGGGTCACAAATCACATAAAATTGCAAGCCAGATAAAATTCTTTCTGTATAGTTATGGCCAGTGTAAGCTCATGGCATCACCAACTCAACGGACATGAGTCTGAGTAAACTGCGGGAGCTGGTGACGGACAGGGAGGCCTGGCATGCTGCAGTCCATGGGGTCGCAAGGAGTCAGACAGGACTGAGTGACTGAATTGACTGACTGAGTGTAAGCTCTGTACTATAAAATAGCAGTAATCTATGACATTCTGAGTGAAGAGGAAAAGTATCAAAACACAAGTCTAGAGTTTCTAGCCTCTGGAGTCTAAGCTTTTCGGATGTTGACCTTGTGAATGAAATCTGGATAAAGAATACTCACCTTCTAAAACAACAGCTTCAGGCTCCTCTGCCTGGGCAACTCCCTCCTCAAACTCTGTGGAGCTGTCACTGTCAGAATTAGAACTACCTAATACCTGCAAGTCATCAGAGACAGGATTTCTAGTCTCTGAACCATAAGAGGTGGTTGACGAATGAGGCTGGGTCCTGCTCACTTGAAAGAAAGCATCCAGCGGTGCTCTCGACCTATGCATGGAGAAAGACAACAGAATTCTAGTACAACATACAATCATCACAAGAATAATCCACAGTAATCTGGAGGTAAATCCTAGTCATTTTAATGCATCACCAGGCCACTAAATGTTGGAAGTAGGAACAGAGATTCAGGTAGATGCTGACTGGACTACATATGCTCTTTCCATTCAATTATTCCATTAGCTCACACTGAAGCTTGACCTTTCTGCTAAAAGCTAATCTTACTTTACTGGTACTTCTTTTGTCAATATCTTTTAAAGATATGACTCATTAATACATTAAAAGAAAGAGAGAAAACTAACTTAGCAATTTGTCTGCTGATATTAGGGGGCTGAAAAGAGAGTGGGCAAGATAAAAAAATGGCCCTATTGATCAAATACAGCCTCATGAATTCTGCTGCTGCAGCTACTCAGACCAAGGTCTTTGGGGGTATTAAGTCTAGCTACAGTCATTACTGTTTCAACTCTCATTTTAAGCCATTTTTCTTTTCAAGTTAAAAATGCTAAAAAATAAATAAAGCTTAAAGTTCTCTCTTTTGCCCAAACTTTCTGTTGAGCTCTCCAGTGATTTTTTTTTTCCATTTAATACATGTGTCAACTCCAGTTTTTCTACTTTGTACATTTTTATAACTTCAGTCTCTTTATTAAAATTGTCTATCTGGTGACACAAGTGTTTTATTCTTTCTTTATTTTTTTTGAATATATTTAAATAATCTAGTCAGTTCAACATTTTGGTTTCTTCATCAACAATTTTTTTTCCTGTGTAATGATTATACTTTCTTTACACATCTTATATTTTCTTGAAAATTGGACATCTCATAAAACATAATGTGATAACTCTGGAAATGAGAATTCACCGTTCCCAGGGTTTGTTGCTGTTATTTGTTAGAGTTGCTACTGTTTGTTTAGTGAAGTAATTCTATAAAGTTTGCATTCTTTGCTATGCGTGCTGCTTAGCTTTGTGCTCAGTTCATGACTAGACAGAGATTTCCTTAAACACCTGGAATCAGTAAGCCTCCCAGTCTTCACTGAGGTATCTGACGTGTGTGTTGGGGCACATCATCAATAATCAGCCAGGCAGGTGACAGCTCTACCTTAGACTTCACTTCTCGCTTATGCAGAGCCTCAAGGTCAGCCAGAGGTAAGAGCTAACTGCTTTAGTGCCTTCTCAAGCCTTTCCTGAGCGTGGGTACAGCTGCACACAGCCTTCGATACGTATGTGTCCTTTTAGACTCCCAAGAATATGTCAGAACTTTTAAAAACCCCATATGAAGATCACATCCCCCAGCTTTTCCCTTTAGGCTTTCTGATTAGTCTAATGTTTGCCCCAGTGAACTGCCTCAGGCAGATCCTGGGGAACAGGCTTTAAGCTTTTAGGACTAAGAAAAAACAGGAATAACCTTTCAAGTGGCATTTTCCAGGAAATCACTAAACAGGTGAAATAAGATTTATTTGGGATTGAGGTTTCAAAGTATCTCCAATTCCATTCTACTCTCTCTAGTTGCTTCTAGGCTACTGTCCTTTCACTGTGATTACAGGCAGTTTTCAAGACTACTATGGAGCTGAGAAATAGATTTAAGGGCCTAGATCTGATAGAGTGCCTGATGAACTATGGAATGAGGTTCGTGACATTGTACAGGCGACAGGGATCAAGACCATCCCCATGGAAAAGAAACGCAAAAAAGCAAAATGGCTGTCTGGGGAGGTCTTACAAATANTCCTGACATTGTACAGGAGACAGGGATCAAGACCATCCCCATGGAAAAGAAATGCAAAAAAACAAAATGGCTGTCTGGGGAGGTCTTACAAATAGCTGTGAAAAGAAGAGAAGCAAAAAGCAAAGGAGAAAAGGAAAGATATAAGCATCTGAATGCAGAGTTCCAAAGAATAGCAAGAAGAGATAAGAAAGCCTTCTTCAGCGATCAATGAGAGTCCCTTGGACTGCAAGGAGATCCAACCAGTCCATTCTGAAGGAGATCAACCCTGGGATTTCTTTGGAAGGAATGATGCTAAAGCTGAAACTCCAGTACTTTGGCCATCTTATGCAAAGAGTTGACTCATTGGAAAAGACTCTGATGCTGGGAGGGATTGGGGGCAGGAGGAGAAGAGGACGACCGAGGATGAGATGGCTGAATGGCATCATGGACTCGATGGACGTGAATCTGAGTGAACTCCAGGAGTTGGTGATGGACAGGGAGACCTGGCATGCTGCGACTCATGGAGTCGCAGAGTTGGACACAGCTGAGCGATTGAACTGAAATACATGGTAAACTTAAGTAGCATATGGAGCATGGCAACCAACCTGCCTCAATTACTGCTTATTTTGAAAGCCTAGAAAAACTAGTTAAACATTACTGAATTCTGGGGGAAAGCTAAAACCAATAATAAAGCTTGGGGGAAAATTAAGACCAAGAATAATGAAGATACCGATAGCTTATAGTGAACAATGTTGGATATGTGATCTCTGAAAAAGATTTAGTCAGGACCAGAGATGGGTCTTGATCTCTCAAGAGCTTTTATGTAGCAGAGTTTTATTAAACTGAAAAAGGGACAGAGAAAGTGTCTGACATAGACATCAGAAGTGGGATGGAGAGTGCCCCCCTCGCCAGTCTTAACAAAGGAATTATATACTGTTTAAATTAGTTATTACAATAAATCAAAAGAATGTCTCAAAGTTGTAAAAACTTTACCAGACCCAGTCCCACAATTTACATTTTTAGATAACAGGATTTGTCAAAGGTTTTCAGGAAGGAGAAACTGTCCTTTGTTGTGTAATTAAAAGTTCTGGGCTTAAAGGAAAAACAAAAAAGTGAATAAGACTAAGGAATGTAGAGAAAAAAAAAGTCCTTTCTTCCTCCTTGAGAATTCAGTTCAGTTCAGTTGCTCAGTCCTGTCTGACTCTTTGTGACTCCATGGACTGCAGCACGCCAGGTTTCCCTGTCCATCACCAACTCCTGGAGCCTAGTCATACTCATATCCATCATGTCAATGATGCCATCCAACCATATCATCCTCTGTCATCCCCTTCTCCTGCTTTCAGTCTTTCCCACCATCAGGGTCTTTTTCAGTGAGTCAGTTCTTCTTTGCACGTGGCCGAAGTATTAGAGTTTCAGTTTCAGCATCAGCCTTTCCAATGAATATTCAGGACTGATTTCCTTTAGGACTGACTGGTTTGATTTCCTTGCAGTCCAAAGGACTCTCAAGAATCTTCTCCAACACTATAGTTTAAAAGCAGCAGTTCTTCGGCACTCAGCTTTCTTTATAGTCCAATTCTCTCATCCTTACATGACTCCTGGGAAAAACCATAGCTTTCACTAGATGGACATTTGTTGGTAAAGTAATGTCTCTGCTTTTAATATGCTATCTAGCTTGGCCATAGCTTTTCTTCCAAGGAGTAAACATCTTTTAATTTCATGGCGGCAGTCACCGTCTGCAGTGATTTTGAAGCCCAAATAGATAAAGTCTCTCACTGTTTCCATTGTTTCCCCATCTATTTGCCATGAAGTAATGGACCAGATACCATGATCTTAGGTTTCTGAGTGTTAAGTTTTAAGCCAACTTTTTGACTCTCCTCTTCCACTTTCATCAAGAGGCTCTTTAGTTCTTTTTCACTTTCTGCCATAAATGTGGTGTCATCTGCGTATCTGAGGTTATTGATATTTCTCCTGACAATCTTGATTCCAGCTTATGCTTCATCCAGTCTGGCCTTTTGCATGATGTACTCTGCATAAGTTAAATAAGCAGGGTGACAATATACAGCCTTGACGTACTCCAATTTGGAACCAGTCTGTCGTTCCATGTCCAGTTCTAACTGCTGCTTCTTGACCTGCATACAGATTTCTCAGGAGGCAGGTCACCTGCCTTGAGAATTCCAGACCCCTATCTCCTCTTCAAGAACCCCAAACCACTCTTTCCTCCTTAGGGATCCCAGACTTCTTATCAACCTGCTTAGGAATTGACTCTTTCAGTATCTTCACATCCCTTGAGGGAAGTCATGATATCTATCATTTGTAGAAACTGAATCACAGTAACATATCTCAAGACTAAATGTTTCGTTTCCACTGTTTTATTGTTGTTGAAATTTTATTGTGGATTTCTAAATAAACCAGAGTTTAAACAACAGTTCTGATATATTTTTATGCTTGGATAGCTGGGCAAGATTTTTAATAATCTTGTGCTTTATTCTTGTCATTTATAAAGTATGTATAATAAGACCTATTTTGCAGGACTCTTATGATAACTAAGTAATGAACATATGCAAACTGTCTAGAACATTCAAGAAATAACAGTGCCCATGCAGTCCCTACCACCTCTCCTCAACTTTTTTCTTTTCTGTTATGAAGACTAAATGTGAAAAGCATATTGTGAAAAGCATTTGATTTTAATAAAAGATGCTGTACTTAATAAATAGTTCATTTTTTTCTGTTACCTTAGTAATACAAATGAACATTAAAATGACAGAGGCATGGAGGGAATATCCAAAGTAGCAGTAATTAGGAAGAAAAATTCTTAATTAAAATTTTTGTGAACAGTATATATTTATAGCAAATTTTTTAGTGGACAAAAGAACAGCTAAATGTAATTTTCCCACTGTGCTTTAGTCACACTAAAACTGATTTATTTTTAAAATGTTTTTCACAATTTTATTGAGAAATAGACATACATCACTGTTTAAGTTTAAGGCATACAGTATAAGGGTTTATTTACTTATGTTGTGAAATGATTACCAGAATAGGTTCAATAACATCCATCTTCTCAAATAGACATAAGAAGAAGAATAGAAAGAAGAAAAAATAAAGGAAAAAAAATTTTGTGTGTGATGAGAATTGTTAGAATTTACTCTCTTAACTTTCCAATATATCATACATCAGAGTTAGTTATAACCATTATTTCTCTTCGCACTCCAAACTTTGGTAGCCACAAATCTGATCTCTTTTGCTATTAATTTGGCAGTGGCATATTTTTCCTTCTGTGTGTGTTTGTTTTAGGTTCCACATATAAGTGAGATCATACAATATTTGTAAATATTATTTCTTATTTATTTTTATATTTTAACAGTTGTTAACACAGTATGCATAGATTCTTTAACTTGAATTTATTTACTTAATAATATATTTGGAAAATATTTCCATTATTTCTCATGAAAACTACCTCATCTTTCAGCAGCTACATAATATGAATGTATTACAATCGTGTTAGTCATTCACTTTATAACTGGCCTTTGGGACATTTTAAAACTTTTTCTATTACAAAAAAGTTCTGGAATATATTTCCTTGTGTGTACAGTTTTTACAACAGTAAAACTGTAATTGTATCATTAAAAGATAAACTGAAGCATATGCAAAATATTGAGTTTATTTGAGCAAAAATTGATTGGAATTGGGTAGTGCCAAACCAGAAGTGGTAAGTAGTACTCCACCACCAAGAGCCTGGGAAGAGACTTTTATACATAAGAGGCTGAAGCAAAGCAAGAAAATTGTTGATTGGCTATAGTTTAAAGTTTAGTTGGCTGTCCTTAGATTTCAATTTTGTACTTTAAGGCATTTACAGACCTAGATTTTGGTTTGCTTACAGAAACTTCCAAAGCATTAGAGCCCCTTCTGATGGTCTCCTTATTTTATTACCTTAAAATTAGAAATATAATTGTTGGATAAAAGCAGTACAGTTGTATAGAAGTATAATTGTTGGATAATATTCTTAGTGGACACTGGAAATTTCATCAATAGAAATTCTAATTTATATTCCACCAGCAATATTTGGGAGGAAAGTGTACCATATCTTAGCCAAAGCATAAAAAAATAAGTTGTTTTATCTTTGCCAATGTTTTAAATTTGTGTTTCTAGTATGAGTCAAATGGATTATGCTTTTTCTCATAAATTGGAATCATTGGCATTTCCTTTCCTGTGAACTTCCTGTTTGTCTACTTAAATATTACTATTGGTCAGTTTATTCTTGACAAGCTGAGGTTGTTAATATATTAATAAAAATTATTTTGGTTTCTGTTATGATTGATAAATGAGACTCCCCCAGGTGATGCTAGTGGTAAAGAATCCATCTACCAATGAAGGAAACGCAAGAGACATAGGTTCAATCCCTGGGTCTATAAGATTCCCCTAGAGGAGGAAATGGCAATCCACACCAGTATTCTTGCCTGGAGAATCCCATGGACAGAGTAGCCTGGCAGGCTACAGTCCATGGGGCCACAAAGTGTCGGACATGACTGAGTGACTGAGCACACATATGATTGATAAATAATTTTTTCAGATTGTTACTTATTATTTTGCCATAGTTTTCCCCTATATTTTCTTCTGTGAGTTTTCAATTTGGTATCATATTAGAAAAGTTTCCACATTTTGCAATTATAAAAACAAAATCCCCACATTATTTTCTTCTAGTCACATAAACATACCTAACTGGGAACCTTATAGTCTTTATCCCCAGAGGTGTAGGTCCATCTAAAATTTGCCTATTCTTATAAGGAAAGAAAAGAATGGCCAGCTGGTAACAAAACCATAAAAACATAATGTCTGTATATATATGTATAATATGTATATATCACATACATGTTTATATATATGACGTGCTACAGTTCATGGGTTCACAAAGAGTCAGACATAACTTAGTAACTGAACAATGTATATTTGTAAGCATACATATATGCATTTTAGATATATTTTGATATATATATTTATACAGCATACATATATTAGCACACAAATCTATGCATATATCCATATCATAGATCTGTATATGTTGATATGTGTGACTATATATATCTGTGACTATGTGTAGAGAGAGAAAAATAATTTTCCCTCTACCTTTCTAGGTTCTGTTGCTAAGATGCTCCCCACCATAATAAAAGATAGATTAACAAAGAAAAACAAAAGTTTAATAACATATATACCTCATGTATACTGGGAGAGACTCAGGAAAACTGAGTGAAACTCCCAGAAATGGCCCAAGCCACAACCTTAAATACTGTCTTAGCTAAAGACAAAAATCTCAAAGAAGCTGGGAGTATAGGGAGGCTGAGCCAGACCTAAGTTTGAGTGTTTGAGTGTCTCCTGCAGAGGCAAAGGTAGCAGCCACCTGCCACGGGGACTGGGGCTCTGGCTGCCGTGGACTTGGGAGGTGCAGCATGTGGCATACGTCCTCTTGGAGGAGGACGTATTAGCCCCACCAGAGAGTCACCAAGAAGATGACTCACACACTGGTAAATAATTATACCAAAGAAGTTCTCACACTTCTAGGGACCACAACAGATTTCCCAACATAAGGATCCGGCAAAGGGACTGAGAACCCCATGGAATTTGACTGAAGTCCAGTGGGATTTGATTACAGGACTTCCACAGGACTGGGGAAATGGACTCTTGGAAGACACAGACAAAGCTTGTGTGTACCATGACCCAGGAGAAAGAAGCAGTGGCCCCACAAGAGATTGAGCCAGACTTGCCATGAGTGTCCAGAAGTCTCTGGAGGAGGCATGGGTCGACAATGGCCTGGTGTGGGGTCAGGGGCACTAAATACAACAGTCCTGGGATTCATAGCATGGTGGCATAAGTCCTTTTGAAGGAGGTCCCCATTACCCCTACCATAGTTTGGCCTCAGGCCAAACTAAGGGAGGGAACACAGCCCCACACATCAGCAGAAAATTGGATTAAAGATTTACTGAGCATGGCCCTGCCTATCAGAGCAAGACCCAGTTTGCCCCACAGCCAGTACCCCACATCAGGAAGCTTCCACAAGCCTCTTATCCTTATCCTCCAGAATGAAAATCACAAGCACAAAAAGTAACCAAACTGATCACATGGATCATAGCCTGGTCTAACTCAGTGAAACTATGAGTCATACCATATAAGGCCACACAAGTTGGACAGGTCATGGTGAAGAGTTTTAACAAAATGTGGTCCACTGGAGAAGGGAATGGCAAACCACTTCAGTATTCTCACCGAGAGAACCCCATGAACAGTGTGAAAACGGAAAAAAAAAAAAAAAAAAAAGATATGACACTGAAAGATGAATTCACCAGGTCAGAAGGTACCCAGTACGCTACTAGAGAAGAGTGAAGAAACAGCTTCAGAAGGAATGAAAAGGCTGAGCCAAGTGGAAACAATGCCCAGTTGTGGACATGTCAGGTGGTGAAAGTCTGGAGCTGTAAAGAACAACATTGCACAGGAACTTGGGATGTTAGGTCTATGAGTCAAGGTAAATTGGGAGTGGTCAAACAGGAGATGGCAAGAGTGAACATTGAAATTTTAAGAATCAGTGAGCTAAAATAGGCCAGAATGGATAAATTTAATTGTGATGACCATTAGAGAGTTGGACTGTGAAGAAGGCCGAGCACCGAAGAATTGATGCTTTTGAACTGTGGTATTGGAGAAGACTCTTGAGAGTCCCCTTGGACTGCAAGGAGATCCAACCAGTCCATTCTGAAGGAGATCAGTCCTGGGATTTCTTTGGAAGGAATGATGCTAAAGCTGAAACTCCAGTACTTTGGCCACCTGATGCGAAGAGTTGACTCATTGGAAAAGACTTTGATGATGGGAGGGATTGGGGGCAGGAGAAGAAGGGGACGACAGAGGATGAGATGGCTGGATGGCATCACTAACTCGATGGACATGAATCTGAGTGAACTCCGGGAGTTGGTGATGGACAGGGAGGCCTGGCGTGCTGCAATTCATGGGATCGCAAAGAGCTGGACACGACCGAGCAACTGAACTGAACTGAACTGAATGTTGAATTGGAAATAATGAATGATCATTGTATCTTTACATGAAGGTACTATAGGAAAGGTGTTCTAAAATAAGGTGACTGAACAAGGCACAACTTTTTAAAAATATGTTCAATGGCTTTTAAATTCTTTCCATCAAGGGTTTAAAAGGTTCAGTTTGCTGGAGATTCAAGGAGGATTTAAGAAGTGTGATACTGGGGAGAGATGCTTATATTCTTTGAGTCCAATCCCCCCCAATAATAGACAAACAGAATTCAACAGAAGGAGGTTGTCAAACTGTCTAATTTCTACAGTTGAGAATGAAACCCAGAAATGTGAGATCCCCAGTGAAGTGAGTTCTCTAAAGGACCCACAAAAATATTCATAAAACAGACTCAGCTTAAGCGTCTTCCAAGCCTACAGGTTGGTTGGTTAACAGTTATTTCACTGTTAGTTAAGAAAGTTATCACTCTACTATGATCTTTATTCCTCTCTCTCCTCTTTGTACTCCATCATCAGTGTGTCAGAAACTTCAATGATCCAGCTGCTTTCAGTGTTTCCAGTATGGAAACACTAAGCAGAGAAAGAAAGAAGTTGTCAAACACATTCCCTTTCTTTCCCATTACAGAATTCCTAGCCTATAGCATTACTTAGCTAGGAAGGGGAAACATACAACTTTGAATAATCTCAGAAGTTTGACATTTCAGTTACTAAATTGAAACAGTTTTCTGTTCTAGAGTAGACTGAAAATATATAAGATGTGGCCAATAGAAAAGATATGTCCTGCTGAGCAAATTTAAGAACAACGGTAGACAAAAATCATTTTATGATTACATCATATTTGTTCAATATATGGACAATCCAGAATATACAGATAAACTTAAATAAGTTTACATAAACTCCATTAGGTATACAAAAACATAAATATTTTTGTATACATATACACATATAATCATACTATCTACACTGTTTTATAATAATATAGTTTGAATGTATCCCCAAAACCCCCAAAACTAGACTAGATCTTTTCATCTTATGTTTCTACAGGATCCTATACTTAACCCTATCATAACATTTAATTATTTGATATTGAATTGCCTATCACATTGTTTTGTTCCACTTTGGTATGCAGAATTGTGAGATAACCCCTTAATGACTCTAAGCTTTGTATAGTACTTTCCTTTTTTAGTGTAGGTAGAATTTGTGGAGCATGATGAGTTATTACTGCCATGACTGTGCTACATGATATGGCAAAAGGTATTAATAGATGATCTAAGTGAGTCTAACCTAATCACATATGTGCTTTAAAAGCAGAGAAGTTTCTCT
Source organism: Oreotragus oreotragus (assembly GCA_006410675.1). Taxonomy (NCBI): domain Eukaryota; kingdom Metazoa; phylum Chordata; class Mammalia; order Artiodactyla; family Bovidae; genus Oreotragus; species Oreotragus oreotragus. The sequence continues at coordinate 198,919 of SJYX01000874.1, forward strand.
ATTTGGTGGCACAAGTGGAAGTCAGGGAGATTTCCAACCATGAGAAGGATTCAATGTGCCCTTGGTGGCTTTAAAGGTCAAGAGGGCTATGTGCCAAGGAATGAGGGCAGCCTTCAGGAAAGTGGACCCTAGCTGGCAACCAGTAAGGAAACAAGCTCCTCAGTGCTATGGCTTCAAATTGAATGATGGAATTCTGCAAAGGACCTGAACAGGCTTCTAAGCAGATTCTACCCTAAAGTGTCCTGATAAAAGAGCATCTTGGCCAACATCTTGATTTTTAGGGAACTCAATTATGTCTAGCTCAGATTTCTGACCTAAAGAAATGTGAGTTAACAAATGGTTATTGTTTCAAGCTGCTAATTTTGAGGTAACTTTTTACACAGCAATAGAAACTAATACTCCAGTATTCTTGCCTGGAAAATCCCATGGACAGAGGAGCCTGGGAGGCTGCAGTCCATGGGGTCACAAAGAGTCGGACACGACTGAGCGACTTCACTTTCACTTTTCACTTTCATGCATTGGAGAAAGAAATGGCAACCCACTCCAGTGTTCATGCCTGGAGAATCCCAGGGACGGGGGAGCCTGGTGAACTGCCGTCTGTGGGGTAGCACAGAGTTGGACACAACTGAAGTGACTTAGCAGCAGCAGCAGAAGCAGAAACTAATACACTNCTTCACTTTCACTTTTCACTTTCATGCATTGGAGAAAGAAATGGCAACCCACTCCAGTGTTCATGCCTGGAGAATCCCAGGGACGGGGGAGCCTGGTGAACTGCCGTCTGTGGGGTAGCACAGAGTTGGACACAACTGAAGTGACTTAGCAGCAGCAGCAGAAGCAGAAACTAATACACTGTGCCTGCAGAAGTAGACTGTAAATGCCTTAATTCGGGGAATGTCTTGTGCTCCAGCACAGTGGTTGACAAAATAAATATATGGATTTACTGTTGAGATTAAAAGAGATAGTCTGTAAATTTTCAACTGTAAATTGCAGTATAAATGAGAAGAGTTCTTTTGTCTGGTTCCAGGATGACACATTGGTTTAATCTCTTGGTCAAGATTTAAAATTTGCCAATGAACTTCTGCAACATTTAACCCTAATGTGACTCAATGGGAAAGAAGCCATGGTATATGTGGGGTCTCTGTGGGGAAGATCAGGGAAGGGACAGAACTTAACATGGTATAAATGAGGCCTGAATCCTTTCATTCTATATGG
>SJYX01000874.1:201637-229584 GCA_006410675.1 Oreotragus oreotragus
AAAAAGCCTCTTGACAAAAGTGAAAGTGGAGAGTGAAAAAGTTGGCCTAAAGCTCAACATTCAGAAAACAAAGATCATGACATCCAGTCCCATCACTTCATGGGAAATAGATGGGGAAACAGTGGAAACAGTGTCAGACTTTATTTTGGGTGGCTCCAAAATCACTGCAGATGGTGATTGCAGCCATGAAATTAAAAGATGCTTACTCATAGAAGAAAAGTTATGACCAACCTGGATAGTGTATTGAAAAGCATAGACATTACTTTGTCGACTAAGGTCCCTCTAGTCAAGGCTATGGTTTGTCCAGTGGTGGTCATGTATGGATGTGAGAGTTGAACTGTGAAGAAGGCTGAGCATTGAAGAATTGATGCTTTCGAACTGTGGTGTTGCAGAAGACTCTTGAGAGTCCCTTGGACTGCAAGGAGATCCAACCTGTCCATTCTGAAGGAGATCAGCCCTGGAATTTCTTTGGAAGGAATGATGCTAAAGCTGAAACTCCAGTACTTTGGCCACCAGATGTGTATAAGAGACAGCTCTTAGGTCTTTCTAACAACCTGCCACATAGAACAATATGATTTTCCTGGATTTATAATGGTCAGTGGCTGTTGAATTCATGAAAGAATTTTGACTGGGATATTGTCTGCTAAATATTTACAATATATGCTGAAAGAAGGATTTATGTATTCTGATCTTCAAATATACATACATATGGTTAAAATGAAAACAATGGAGTCCCTAAACCGAACAACAGAAAAGCACCAACTAAAAACCCAAAGATCTGACTTGTATACAAAGCAAGAAGAAAAGGTTTTAAAAAATTGTCAAACTTTGCAAGATACGGATACTAATTTGTCAATATGACTATAAAAGAAGGGTGTCAAACTGATAGTTATAATGTGATCAAATTGAAGATTTTTAAATTAAAAGACAAAACTATTTAAAGAGGAAGATACAATCATTAATAGGCCTCATTGAATTTGTGATACTAAAAGCAAACAGGACAAATATAAATCTATTAGACATACATTTGCTTGCCACACCTGTATACTAGGCACCATGTGAGGTATATGGGGAATGCAAGGTTGAATGACGCACATAGCTTGTCTTAGAGAGGCACAGAAGGAAGACTAGTGAGGACCTGCAGAGAAGATAACCAACCATAAGCTGTTGAGCCTNGAAGCAGCAGAGAGGATCTACCCCAGGTCCAGGAGGAGCTACCCCCGCCTGAGCCCAGAGGTGGCAAACGGGAAGAGCCACCCCAGACCCAAGATCAGGGGCGGCAGCTGAGAGGAGCAACCCTACATCCAAGTAGCAGTGGCTGCATGGGTGCAGCAAGGCCAAGAGGAGCTACTCTACGATCAAAGTCAGGAGGCATGGTGGTGAGAAGATACCCCTCATCCAAGGTAAGGAGAAGTGGCTGTGCTTTGCTGGAGGAGCTGTGAAGAGATACTCCACGTCCAAGGTAAGAGAAACCANGCAAAGAGTCGGACACGGCTGAGCGACTGAACTGAACTGAACTGGCCATCTCTTTGGCAAAATCTGTATTCCCGCCTTCTGACCATTTTTAATCAGGTTTTCTTTGCTGTTGAGTTGTGTGAGCTCTTCATTTATTCTGAATATTAACCCCTTATCAAATCTATCTTTTGTTAGTATCTTCTCCTATTCGGTAGGCTGCCTGTTCATTTTGTTGTTAGTTTCCTTTGTTGTGCAAAAGCTTTAAGTTTGATAGTCTTGTTTGTTTTTGCTTCCTTCCCTTGCCTGAGGAGACATATTCAAAAAAATATTGCTAGGACTACTGTCAAAGAGCTTTAGTGCCTATGTTTTCTTCTACGAATTTTATGGTTTCAGGTCTTATATTTAAATCTATAGTCCATTTCAAGGTTACTTTTTTATATGATGTGAGAAAGTAGTCCAGTGTTTGGCTGAGTCCCTTTGCTGTACACCTGAAACTATCACAATATTGGTATAAAATACAAAGTTAGAGAAAGTGGTCTAGTTGTCCAGATTTCCCAACACCATTTATTGAAGAGACTGTCTTTCCCCGTTGTCTACTCTTGCCTCTTTTTTTGTAAATTAATGGCCCATGTAAGTGTGGGTTTGTTTTTGCACCCTGTGTTCTGTTCTGTGATCTGTATGTCTGCTTATGTGATGGTACCATACTGTTGTGATTACTGTAGCTTTGTAGTACAGATTGAAATCAGAGTGTGATATTTCCACCTTTGTTTTCTTTCTTGAGATTGCTTTGGCTGTTTCTAGTCTTTTGTTTTCATATAAATTTAAAATCATTTAGTCTAGTTCTATGAAAAATGCTATTCATATTTTGGCAGGGATTGCATTGCATCTATAGATTGTCTTGGTGGGAGGATGATTATTTTAACGATGTTAATTCTTTGAATCCAGTTCTTTGAACGCGCATAATATGTTTTTCCAATTGTTTATGTTGTCTTCAGTTTCTTTCATCAATGTCATAGCTTTCAGAGTACAGGTCTTTTACCTCTTTGGTTAGATTTAATTCTAGTTTATTTTGTTCTTTTTAATACAGTTCATAAATGAGATTATATTTCTTAATTTCTCTTTTTGATAGTTCATTGTTAGTGTGTAGAAATGCAACAGATTTCTGTAGATGAATTTTGTATCCTTCGACTTTACTGAATTCATTTAAATGCTCTATTTAAAAATTTACACAAGAGAGATTATATACTATCCTGTTCCAGGACTGGTTTCTTTTCCCCCTGACTTGTATCTTGGAGAACTTTTTTTTTTAATTGTAAGACTAAGTGATTAAATGTGTGATTAATTGCTCAACTACTCTGATTCTAGTCATGTCTTTTTTTTTTTTTTTTTTATTTTTGCTGTGCTGGGTTTTCGTTGCAGCACACAGGGGCTTCTTTAGTTGCAGCACACAAGCTTCTTTGTGCTCTGGAGTGCACAAGCTTAGTCGTTGCAGTGCCTGGGCTTAGTTGCTCTGTGCCGTGTGGAATCCTAGTTCCTTAACCAGGGATCAAACCCATGTCCCCTGCATTGGAACGCAGATTCCCAGTCAGTAGACCACCAAGGAAGTTTCTCTTGGAGAGCTTTTTATTGTCAGTACATAAAATTGAAGGAAATGGCTACCCACTCCAGTATTCTTGCCTGGGAAGTCCCATGCACAGACAAGCCTGGTGGGCTACAGTCCATGGGGTCGCAAAGAGTTGGACATAACTTAGTGACTATACAACATAAAATTGAATCTCATTCTTACTGGTAGTAATAGCTGCATAGTGTTTTTACATAGGAATACATTTTTAGTTAATTGTTCCCTTGCATGTGCACTATTGTTGCTTCCTACTAAGATCATGCTGCACTGAGCATCTTTGCATTACTGTGTTGGCAAATATTTGTGGTTATATTCGTGGGATATATTTCTTTCAGAGAGGTTGCTTTATCAAAGGAAGAATGTTTGTATTTTTAGTTTTGATAGATAATGCCAAGTTGCCCTCTGGAAAATTTGTGCCAGTTTCTACTTGGAACAGCAGTATGTAAGCATGCCCATTTCTTCCTCACCCTCAGTGCTTCATGTTACCAGACATTATCTAATAGATGAAAAGAAGTAAAAACATAGTTTAATTTTTGTTTCTTTAATTATAGCTGAACACTTACTAACCATTTGTATTTTTGTGTGAGCTGTTTATATTCCTTTCTCTTTTCCCTTGTATTTTTATCTTTATTCACATGAACCAGATATTTTATAGTTACTTGAATTATGAACCTAATTTCAAATGTATAAAAGACTTAATATTCCCTGTTGTTATTTAACTGGGTCACTTCTGGGTTTGTTTTGTTTTAATATCTTCGTAAATTAGCTCCTTTTTTATCATTTGAATGAAAAAAAAAAAGAATTTTGTGAGTTCAAAGGATAATAATAATATTTTCACGGTTTATATTATCTTTGACCAGATTGCACTCTGGAAAGAATGGGAAGTGATTCATGGGTGTTGGGTTTTTCTTTGGCATTTTTCAGTTGGGTTTGTTCATTTTTGTGTGACTTGTTAATTTGTTAGTTTCATATCTTCAAGACAGATTTTGCATTTTCTCTAATTTGAATGTATTGTGGTTTCCATCCAGCAGTCTCCCGAGAAGTCTAACCCTTCTCTAACTTCTGCTTCTGTGGATGAGGAAGAAGGAGACACTTGCACAATATGTCTGGAACAGTGGACCAATGCTGGGGATCACCGGCTCTCTGCATTGCGCTGTGGGCACCTCTTTGGGTACAAATGCATTTCAAAGTGGCTCAGAGGACAGACCCGAAAATGTCCCCAGGTAGAGACTGTAGTTAAGAACTGTGTATATGCAGAGTCAACATGTTAAGTCAGGCGGATTCCTAGAACCACACTAATTGTGTCCTGTTGGGCTCCTCAGTGCAACAAGAAAGCCAAGCAAAGTGATATCGTTGTCCTTTATGCCCGGACCTTGAGAGCTTTGGACACTAGTGAGCAGGAGCTCATGAAGAGGTAGGTGGAAAGAGTCTGTCTAGCTGAAATATTCTCTTTTGGTTCTTTGTAGGCTCATCTGGAAAAGGGGGTATAATTCACTCTTAATGTGAGTCTGAGGCTTTCCTTGGACTGTGACTAGGGATCTCTGGGGATTGTTGGCAATTCAGCATTGTGACTTATGATACATGTCTGATCACGTGATGGATGGTTTGCTCTCCATATAGGATTAAAAATGATGATCTGGAGTAACAAATTATTGTGACTTCACCTAGCTCAATGAATGTCAGCCCCAGGACTTTTGCTTGGACTCGTCAGGGAAAAAAGCTAGTCTAGAATATCAGAAAATGAAGTCAATGCATAGGAAAACAACTGAAAAGTAGAGGATAAAAATCTCTTTTCTTGAAAGAGAGGGGGTTGAAAGAAGAGCAACAGGTGGTAGACTGCTGTGCTCATCTGTGTGCTCAGCATCTCTCGTAAGCCTCCATTTTCAGGGCCTGAGGTTTGTGTGCTGATTGGAGCAGGTAGCTCTGCAGGAGCACTTTGGCATTCCTATGAACTTGGAGTCAGCGCTAAGACTTAATCTTTGGTAATATGACTTGAGGAGGCCAAGACATGGTCTGGTAAGCCCTCCTGAAATCAAAAGTCATAGAGAAACCTTCAGCCATACAGTAATACCTCACACCTGAACTGGACAGCAGACCCGCACAGAAAGATAGCCTGGATTTTTTGGTAGCCTGTCCAGCTTCTTCCCTAAGGGATTACCTTTACAGTCTGCCTCTGCCACTAAATTCGATGAATACTAAATCAGGGAATGAGTGGCCAATTCATTGTGGCCAATGCACAGCCATCTAGAACATACTCCAAGTCTCAACCTCCTTGTCATTAGAATAGGCTTAAAGATACTTTTTTAAAAACTGAGAATTTTTGCTTCTTATGTCCCTAAGCCCTCCTGCCACAGTATTCTACAAAGAAGTCTCATAACTGAAACAATACAATGCAAGAAATTATTGGGATTTGGGAAGCCCATGGACAATTGCTAAAAACACTAATAAAATATGCTTTAAGACCAGTAAAGATTGGGAATTCCCGGGTGGTCCAGTGCTTCAGAATCATCCTTGCAATGCAGGGGAGGCAGGTTTGTTCCCTGGTCAGGGAACTGAGATTCCACATGCCATGCAGCAGCAGCCAAAAACCACCCCCCCCCTGCATTGAGAGTACAGGGATATGGGTTTGCTTATGCATTACTGGTAAAAATGTACATAGATATTAACATTTAGAGAGGCCCTTGGCAATATAATTCAGAAGTCTAAAAGTAATTCTGCTTTAGGCATTCTAAAAAAATGATTAAGGATATGTACAAAAATGTGTTTAATCAGGCTTTTCATTTAGTTAATAATCCAAACCAAGAAGGTTAATTGATTGACTAAACTCTGGCATATCCATGTGATGAAACACTACACTGATTAAAACTGATGTTGAAGTACATATAGTATGTTTTCATGTGAAAGCATGTTAGTGTGATTGTATTTTTGCAAACTGGTAGTAGTCACTGTAAAGTGGAATTACAGATGTATAAATTTTACTCCTTGTTTGCCTTTTTTTATTCACTTCAATGAATGTTTATTTGTAGTATGTTAAAATGATAGATACATGGTGGGGGAAATTTTCTTGAAAAGGCAAAACCAGTATGGGTGGCTATTAATGCATGATTTTATTTAAAACTTTGCTGATTACTACAATCGGTGTACTCCTTAGCCTCTTGAGAAGAATTTCAAAATGGTGATACATACCGAGACAAATAGGATGAATACCCACAGGCTTAACTTTATCAAATCTTAACATTTTCCGTATTTGTTTTGGATCTTTTAAAAAAGAAATATATTCTTATAGATTCCGAGGAGGCTTCCTTGTGCACCAAGTTTTTCTTAATTCCATCTCTTTCCTCAGATGATCTATGACCATAAAGCACATACAATGTGATTTAGAAAGTTTTCACATTTTATGCAAGGGTTATTGGATTATAGTTTTTCTTCTTTAGCTTGATTTTGCTTAATACTTTGAGGCACATATCCTGGTTGATAAATGTAGCTCTCATTGATTCATTTTAATTTCTATAAAGTGTTCTGGTTCTGTAGAGTTTTCCTATATGCATTTTGTATTGGTAGACAAGTAGTTTCTAGTTTTCATTAGTATAAGCCATACTGCAGAGAAATGGGTGAGAATTTCATTACGTCTAGAAATGGATTTGCTTTATCATAGGGTACATGTAATTTCAACTTTACTAGATATTGTCAAATTGGTCTTCGTAGAGGCTTTTCCAGTTTATACCAGCAGCAGTAATGTAAGGGATTTCGCATCTTTTTCATACCTTCATCTACTTTATATTACCAGACTTAATTTTGCCAGTTTCATGAAGTGAAGTAGTGTTTAGTTTGCTTTTCTTATGAGGTTTTTCTCAATCACTTATGAGGTTGAACATACTCTTCTGTAAATTGTGTTCAAATATTTTACTTACTTATATTGAGCCAAGTATATTATTTATTTGTTTCTTACTGATTTATAGTTCTTTGTTTTCCTTATACTAACTCTTTGTTGGTTGTGCACATTGCACACGTCATCTTCTAGTTTTTGATTTGTCTCTTTGACTTGTTTATGGTATTCTTTGTTGAAAAAGTTTTTACTCTTAGTGAAGTATGTCCTATCTATAAATTTCAATTGCTACTTCTATTCTAAGTTAAGTTTCTATATTATAAATGAACTACTCTTTTGTTCTAGGATCTGTTAGTTGCAGTGCTTCAGTTTAGTCTTTCTAGCCATCAACATTATATAATATCCTTTCACTTATTTACTGTTTCCTTGTGTCATTTGCTTCTTAAAGGCCTTAACTTTATTCCTAGGTTACTATTAGAATGCTATTTCAAATGAACTTTTTTGGTTACATTTACAAATCACCTGTCTGGTATATGGGAATGCTGTTGATGTAATTTTCTTGATCTTAACTCTAGTAACCTTACTAAACTCTTAATAGCTTGTGGGTTCTCTTGAATTTTCCATGACGATAAATAAGAGCCACTTTATCTCTTCCTTTCCAATTTTCGTCTTTTTTCTCTCCTATCTTATTGGAGTGGAAATCTCTATTTGCATTTCATATTTTGAAACATGAATTTATGATTTTCATACCTATGAATGTGTCCTTTCATTGTACATTATTCCTCTTTATGCTTGTCCATCCTTTTTAATTGTAATCAGTCTTTTTTTTTTTTTTTTAGCATTTACCTGGTATATACTTTTTTAAAACTTCCAACCTCTTTTTATAGTGTTATTTATTCGAATATCTCATGAACATCTAATATCTGATTTTCTTTTTATCTGGTAGATGATCTTGGTCTTTTAACAGGTCATTTTACTCTTTTCTAATTTGACTCTAACTCAGGCAGTGAGCTTGGCTGTAATCCCTCATTTTGCATTTTATGTCCCCATTCCTTAGTAAGAGCCAAATTCCTGGTCATTGCCTACCTCAACAGTGAGATCCACTCCAGTAGGCTGATGAGCTCAGCCCTGTCTGCTCTTCTTCTGTAATGATTCTCGGTTTGAGAGATTTTTCTCGTTATATTTTATTCCCTAAATGATATAGTCAAAGTGTGTATATCATAGCATAAATTTACTGTGCATCTTGATGAGAAGTCTTTTGTAGCCTTTCTAATCTCCACCTGTTGCTGGCTTTCCCCCTCTAGTTCCTTACAAAAGGAACAGAAGCTAAGGAAGAAGGCTGAGTTAGACTCGGCACAGTGTCGGCTGCAGCTTCAAGCCCTCACTGATGAATGCTCTAGGCTTCAAAGTCGTGTTCAGGTAAGTTTGCCTTTTCTAATCCAAAGAACTATTGGAATAGGAATTAAGAAGACATCTAAGTATTTAATTTCACTCAGATACAAATAGGATTTACCAAGTTTTTCAGGAAGGAAACATGATCAACTTTATTTTTTATTAGAACTTATATATGTGCTTTATGATGAATTCTGCATCCTGAATTAAAAAAAAAAATTTTGAACACCCACCTGATAATTCACAACTTGTTTAGGTCATTTCACTTGCTTGAATCTACCAATAAAGTGAGAATTTTAGACAAAGTGTCTAAATCATTAAAGACTTTCAGCCCTTTATGATGATGTGCTCTCCCTATTTCAATTGCTTGTTGAAATATTGTGAAAACTGCAGCAGTACTTTAGAATTCATGTTAATATTTTCATGTAAAGGATAAATATCCTTGTATTAGATCAAGGAATAGTATTTGAGGGTAATACCAGACGAAAAAACTTTATTTCTTCAAAATTGTTTTCGTTTTAGGACTTGCAAAAACTTATCGGTCAGGATAAGATCTCACAGCAGTCTGGGGGTTCCCAACCACATTTCCTAAGTGGCCTGCCCTCCAGCCAGAGTCAACAGAAGTACCATTTCCAGAAGACATTCACAGTGTCTCAAACAGGAAACTGTCGAGTCATGACATACTGTGATGCTTTGAGCTGCCTGGTGGTATCACAACCTTCTCCTCAGGCCGCCTTCCTTCCAGGTGAATAGTCCAGAACTTTAGTTTTTATGTTCACTGTTGGACTCTGTTTATTTATTTCCTCCCTTTTTGGATAATCCAGGACTCAGTAGTAGGAGAACACTGTCCACAGCCCACCAGATCACTTTTTTCCTAGTTGCTTTCCTTGATGCAGATACTTCAGGACACTACAGAGATGTCTGCACTGTCTGTTTGATTTCTGTAAATTTGTTTACCAGAAGGGCAGAGATGCTGAACCATGGTAAGGTGAGATAACATGTACTTAGAAGTGTGAGTTGTCCAAGGATAAGGACTATAATTGCCTGTATGTCCTGCTAAAATGCAGATTCATTTTAGACCAGAAATGTTTGAAAAAACACTACCCCAAGGTCTAATTCAAGTTAAAACAAGATTGAATGCTTATTTTCGGTAGTGTGCACATTGACAAATTCCAAATGAAAGAATTTGGAAACATTATTTTATTAATATTGTACTGATTTTCTCTTTTTTGTGCGCTTTCAAGTTTCATTTTAGGTTGTTTTAATGTTGAAAACCAAACCTCACAGGCTCAATGTTGTAGATGTTTTTCCTGCTCTCTTCAGCATATGATTTCTGCCAACTGTAAGGTCCCTTTGCTTCTGCCTGATTTAGTGTCTCCCCACTTAGAAGTTCCTTTCAAATGCTTCAAAACTGTGTCCCCCATACTTAGGTATGTACAGGATTTGTAGTGGAATCCCTTGACTATCTCATATTTGTCTATTCACTGATACTAACTGAGTTGAGAGGCTATCAGGAGGCTCCAGTTGAGGGGAAAGTAAAAGGATTGTTTATAATGTTGCTATATTCCATTCACAGTTTTAATAAAAAGATTTATCTTCAAGTGAAACCTTCCCCATTAATTGGAAAAATATTTATTCCAGTTGTTCCCCAAATTGGGTATAATCTGTTCCTTTATTTCTTAGGGTGTCTGTTCTGTCCTGCACAGCCAGCTCGTCCTGATAGACTGATAATGCTAATTTCTTGTTTCCTTTAATGATTAGCTAGGCAAAATCTTTCCCTTGTTGATTTAAAACCTATAGTTTCCATGTTTGTTTCTCTGGCTCTGCTAATTCTGTTTTGGCAGAATCACAATAAACTTTCTCTCACTTGATTCCCTAGCGAAGGAGAAGTATGATTCAGGGCTATCTTTTTTTTCAAGTGTCTCAATTTGCTTATTTATTTGGCTGCATTGGGTCTTAGTTCCATCATGGGGGATCTGTCCTTGCAGTTCTTGAGCTCTCCAGTTGGGACAGGTGGGCTTTAGAGCCCACAGGTTTCAGTAGTTGACGTGCACGGGCTTAATTGCTGTGTGGCATGTGGGATCTTATTTTACAGACCAGGGATTGAACCCACATCTCCTACACTGCAAGACAAGTTCTTAGCCACTGGACTACCAGGGAAGTCCCTAAAGGATATCTTAAATCTAAGATTTGACAGATTTTGTTAGTGTATAACTCAGATAAAATATAACATCTTGACCACATGACACAGAAATTACTTATCTCCATTCTTTGTTGTTCACTCTCATCTACATTTTTGAGTATATGTGGTTCAGAAAGACTGGTCTCTCACTTTCCTTTAAAAGCTTTATTATTACAGTATAATTGATACACAATAAACTGCACCTCCTTAATGTGATATACCATTTGGTGAGTATTGATGTATGTATCAATATTTGTATACACTTCTAAAACCATCATAACAATCAAGGTAATGAACATATCAGTTGCCCAGAAAGTTTGCTCAGGCTCTTTGTAATCCATCATCCACCTGTTCCTCCCTCCTCTCCCCATCCCAAGGCAACTTCTTTCTATCTCGGTATATTAGTTTATATTTTCTAGAATTTTACATAACTAGAGCCATACAGTGTTACTCTTTTTGTCTGGATTCTTTCAAGGTAACTTTATAAAGATTATCCATATTATTGTGTCTGTCAGTAGTTCATTTCTTTTTATTGCTGGGTAGTATTCCACTGTATGTATATATGATGGTTTCTCATATACTTGATAGACATTTAGGATAGAATGTACTTTTTAAAATAAATTATAACCTGGGAATTATTTTCTTTGTTCGACTAGTTTTTTCCCAGAAACTGACATGCCAAGAAAGGCGAACAAAGGTGTTGCTTCAAATGGTAGTTTCTTTTGCCCTTAATTGACTTTCAGTGATCTGTTTCACTCTCTCATAAATTTGGCAGGCTTTGGTGTTAAGATGTTGAGTACTGCCAACATGAAAAGCAGTCAGTATATTCCTATGCATGGCAAACAAATACGTGGACTGGCTTTCAGCAGTCGATCCAAAGGCTTACTTCTCTCTGCTTCCCTGGACAACACAATTAAACTGACCAGGTGAGTACTTTGTGGGGAAGATGGGCCTTGGGACGCCTAGTGTTGAATAGCTTGGAAATTAGTATCTGTGTTATGATGACCTTGGCTTTTGGGGTGGGGATGGGATGGGAGCTGTCCAAGGCATTGTTTTCTCAGATCCAGGTTCATTGAATTTTAAATGTATTGCTTTAAGAAGTGGACACAGCTGGTTGCAAAGCTGAATATGTGGTGGTCCATTTCTTTAAAATTATATATGCTACAAAATATATCTTAAACCATGCAGATATATATCTTTTGACTTTTCAAGAATGCTGACTTATTTTAGTAGTATTGGAAAAAAGAAGGGAAAAAAAGAAAGGTTAAATAACAAACTGTCATTAATGACTACCTCTGGATAGTTGGATTATAACTTTTTATTTTTCTTATATGTGTTTTCTAATTTTTCAGTATTAAACATTGAATACCTGTGTAATAGGTTGCCGTGGAGAAGGATATAGGATCAGGGGAAGGAATATACTGTTTATCTGTCCCTTTAACTTATTCTTCCTTACAGCTTAGGAGGAAAATCTGTATCCTCCAAAACAAATATTGTGGAATTAAGAGGAGTTATCTCCGCAGACCTTAGGGGAAATTGGGAATCCATATAGTTTTGATGTGTGGGTGTGTTCTTATCTTTATATCTTTGTTCTGTATTTGATTTTTGTAATGCATAATTATAAAAGTCTTTTGTAACTCTACAGCCTGGAAACAAATACCGTGGTCCTGACTTACAATGCTGGGCGGCCTGTCTGGAGCTGCTGCTGGTGTCTTGATGAAAATAATTACATCTATGCTGGACTGGTCAATGGTTCAACTCTGTTATATGACGTTCGAAATACAAGCTCTCATGTTCAGGAGTTAGTACCTCAGAGAGCTAGGTAAGGAGCCACCTGAAAGTAACAGCTTTCTCTTAGACTATTATATTAATCCTCTCTTTTGCGAGTTTTTCACAGTTGATCAGAATTTCTCCTAGAGGGCAGTTCTCTGAGTCCTCTGATCTATTCTCACTTCAGAATCAGTAAGATCCTAGAGTTTGTATTCATGATAGTTCATGTGGCAGAAAGTTCTCGTACCAAGTATAACCAGATTCATAGAATTACATGTCACAGTGTGCCAAAATAAAATCACTACTTTGTTCAGAACCCAACTCCACCATTTATGAGCTGTGTGACCTTGGTTACGTTTCTTGGCCTGTTGTGAACTAACCAGTGGACCACTAGGGAATTCTCTATGCTGTATTTTAATTGAGGGAGTCTGTCAAATACAGCTTGGAAGCTTTAGTTTATTGGATGTATAAGTTGAATTTCCTTCCTGACTTTGTGTGTGTGTCTAACTACATTTCCAGAAGCTTCACACCAGTCAGGCTTCCTGGTGTTTGTGATCTTGTACTGTTAAATTTCCTACTCTGTTTTTTCCCCACCGCTTTTAGAGCATGTGGAATTTCCTCTGAAACTGGATGTGGAATATTATATATATGCCCTTTTGTTCCTACAAAGTGGGTTGGTAGTTTTTATCAGATACCAGAGGACAGTGACTCACAAAGTTTCTTCTATAGGTAGGAATGTCCTTGACTCCTCATAGTGGCACCTGAAGTAGTTCAGATATTGGCAGGTGAGACTCGGTTTCCTTTCTTTCCCTTCAGATGCCCGCTGGTATCCCTGTCATATGTGCCCAGAGCTGCCTCTGCTGCGTTTCCATATGGTGGCGTGTTGGCTGGAGCATTGGAGAATGCCTCTTTTTGGGAGCTGAAAATGGGTTTTACTCATTGGCCTCACGTGCTGCCCATGGAGCCTGGGGGCTGCGTAGACTTTCAGGTAGAGAACAGCACCCGCCACTGTCTCGTGACCTATAGGCCTGGTGAGTGTTGTTGGGGTATCCTCATGGGACCTATGGTTGGTTTGGAAGTAGATTGGTAGAGGGGAGGAAAGGAGAGCTTGCCTTAGCTTTCAGGTGGTGCTGGTCAGCCCCTCACGGACTAACAGCTCTTGCTCCTGCAGGGAGCGTCTGTGGAGCCTGCCTCCCTGTCCCTCGCTTGTGTGAACTGGGACATACTTGGCCAGGTACTCCTTGGAAGTGGAATTAGGATCCTCTGCTTTAGGATCCTCTCTGACTTACGACAGTGATGGAATAAGGAAACCTGCTCTTGGGGCCATTGAGCTGCCCTTACATCAGTTTCATGTCTTCTGCTCGCCCCTCAGTTCATTTACAAGGAAGGCCCAGATGAAAGCAGTCATGTAGAGGGCCCAGACACTAAGCTGTTAGCCGTTCTTCCTTATTTGGGGCCCCAAAGTTAAGTGGGGAGTAGATAGACAACCATGGTGGCCCTAGCCAGCTGAACTTCTCACAGCTTCCAGAACCAGGACTGCAACCCTTGACCGACTATGCTTAAATTCACAGGTTTTTTTCTAGCTGAAAGATAATGAATCTAATCTGGTGAGCTATATTGATGGTCAAGTAGATGTTTTGGTCAGAAATAGTCATTAAAGTGCCCATACTTCTGCTAGTTGTGGGTTGACCTAATCATTTTAAGTTTTGTTTGAGCTGAGAAGCTGCCTCAGCAGACTCTCCTTTCCCTTTTGGACCCATCTCCTAGGTCCCCTATCTCCAGAGATTTGCTATGACATGTAGAAAGCTTGGAGATCCCATTCTGTTCTCTAGCTTTTGTTTGTCTCTCAGTAGAACCACAGTGATATGTTTCCCCTTCTGTGATAATATGCTTTCACTTTATTTGTGCAGTTCTGGGTATTAGTGGGGTCCTCACTGTGGGAAGGAAAAGACCTTGTAGCCCGAACCCTTAAGGAAGATAAAAACCAAAGCACAAGTCCAGCTGGATACAGTGATTTTCCTAAAGGTTAGGTTAGGTTATTCTCAGAGTTGTTTCCCTCATAGACAAAAACCTGTTGTAGACAACTTACTTCATCCTAGACCCCAAAGTTCTGAATTTCATTTGTGGTATATTATTTTGTTCTTACTGTGTTTGCTCTGTAGCTATTAATGATGGCTTAATAAAACTGCCTTTTCTACTCAGCTGTGTTACAACCAAGTTTAGGTACTTGCTTAATTTCTTTGGACCATCCCTACAGATCAATATTGATTTCTCTTTCTCTTAGATAAAAATCACAACACCTTACGAAGTGTACTCATGGAGATGTCCTATAAACTGGATAATGCTGGAGAGCCCATCTGCTCCTGTCATCCTGTACAAACATTCCTTGGGGGACCCTCTTGTAAATTGCTAACCAAGAGTGCCATTTTCCAAAATCCAGAGAATAATGGCAGCATCCTGGTGTGTACTGGCGATGAAGCATCAAAATCTGCCCTGGTGAGTAGTCTCAGTTTTTTATACGGATGTGTTTAAAGCAAAAAACCAAAGTTCTCCATGATTGCACGTACCTTCATATGTGTATATGTATGGTTGCTTTTTTTATACAACTCACATTTTATTGGGCTGGCCAAAAAGTTTTTTTTCTGTTGGTGGCTCTAGGAGCACATGGTTGTCTGTAACTTCATTTGAAACAATTTTGTTAGATTGTATTGTGACAGCTATCATATCAGTGTGTACTAAAAATAAGACTTGTCAAAATTGGTGAATTTTTGTGTAGCCATTTTAATATTGACAGTGGAAGGAAAAAAAGCAACGTTTTCAGCATATTATGCTTTATTTCAAGAAAAGTAAAAACTTTACTGAAATGCAGAAACAGATTTGTGCAGTGTATGGAAAGAGTGCTGTGACTAAACATGTCGAAAGTGTTTTCGAAGTTTTGTGCTAGAGATTTCTCGCTGGGCGATGCTCCATAGTCGGGTAGGTCAGTTGAAGTTGATAGTGATCAACTCGAGACATTAAATGAGAACAGTTAACATTATACCACACAGGAGACAGCCAGCATACTCAAAATATCCAAATCAAGTGTGAAAGATCATTTGCATCAGCCTGATTATGTTAATCACTTTTATGTCCGAGTTCCACATAAGTTAAGTGAAAAACACCTTGACTCTGTTTCTGCATGTGATTCTCTGCTGCTGCTACTGCTGCTGCTAAGTTGCTTCAGTCGTGTCCAACTCTGTGCGACCCCAGAGACGACAGCCCACCAGGCTCCCCTGTCCCTGGGATTCTCCAGGCAAGAACGCTGGAGTGGGTTGCCATTTCCTTCTCCAATGCATGAAAGTGAAAAGTGAAAGTGAAGTCACTCAGTCGTGTTCGACTCCTAGCGACCTCATGGACTGCAGCCCACCAGGCTCCTCTGTCCATGTAATTTTCTGGGCAAGAGTACTGGAGTGGGGTGCCAATGCCTTCTTAATGTGATTCTCTACTGAAATGTAATGAAAATGTTCTTTTTTAATACAAATTGTGATGGGCAGTGAAAAGTGGATACTGTACAGTAATGTGGAACAGAAGAGATCCTGGGGCAAGCGAAATGAACCACCACCGACCACAACAAAGGCCAATCTCCATCCAAAGAAGTTGATATTGTATATGTGGTGGGATTGGAAATGAGTCCTCTATTATGAGCTCCTTCCAAAAAACCAAACGATTAATTCCAACAAGTACTGCTCGCAATTAGACCAACTGAAATCGACACTCAATGAAAAATGTCCGGAGTTAATCAACGGAAAACACATAATCTCCCATCAGGATAATGCAAGACCGTGTGTTTCTTTGATGATAGGCAAAAACTGTTACAGCTTGGCTGGGAAGTTCTTATTCATCTGCTCTATTCACCAGACATTGCACCTTTGTATTTCTATTTATTTATTTTAGTCTTTACAAAATTCTCTTAATGGAAGAAGTTTCAGTTCTGTGGAAGACTGTAAAAAGCACTTAGAATAGTACTTTGCTCAAAAAGATAAAAAGTTCTTGCAAGATAAAGTTATGAAGTTGCCTGAAAAATGGCATGTAGTATAGAATAGAACGTAGTATAACAAAACGTTTGAGAAAGTTCTTGATGAAAGTGGTCTTTTATTTTTACTTAAAAACATAAGAAACTTTTTGGCCAACCCAGTACATACTGCTTTTCCATTTAACTTCCTGTTTTGGTTATCTTTCCATACAAATATCTGTAGATTGATATCATTCTTTATATGTGAGCTGTAGTGTTTTACGTGACCTATGTCAGATATCCTTCCTTTGTGCGACCTTGTGAAGGTTAGGGACAGGCTGTTTTACCCCCAGGTGGCGCTGTCTCTGCAGTGCTTTCAAAGTTGTGTGATGATAAACATATAGCTATATGTTTTAGGGGGAAAAGGCACTACTGAAACCTCTATAAAATAGTTGATCAATTCAAGATGAAACTAACACATGAAAGGTTGATGGGGAATTTACAGTGGAGGGGTCAGCCTGTTACCACTTGAATACATGATCAACTATTGTGTCATTGTTAGTGGCTTAAGCAGAAATAATTTGCCTCTTGATGTAAGGCAAAATGAAGTACATGATGCCTAGATGTTCTTGAATCCATAGAACAGCAGTGCCCAGTTAAGGCGCATTAGCCATGTGATCACTTGAAATGTTAATATGAATGAAAAACTTAATTGTTAAATTTTTGTGTAATTTAAATGTAAAGATGTTTGTGTGGCTAATGGCAGCCATGTTGGATAGTGTCACTCTTCAGTCTAATGCTTTTATTTACTGGAGTTGCAGTGGATAAGAGTATAAGTTAAGTAATAGCACAGAAAGCAGCAAACAAATCTAGGTTGTAGACATTCTGTAGGACAACAAATCCTGCTTCCACAAGTCAGTGGTGAAGGAGAAAAGAGTGGGGAGGTTGGATCTGCTCAAACTAAGAGAGGCTTATTAAAATTTATGACTACCAAGGGTAATGTGGACCTTATTTGAATCCTGAATCAAACAAAACCAATATACAAAGAGACTATCAGAAAATTTTTATTTTGCACTATATGTTAGAGAATACTATGAAATTATTGTTCATTTTGTTAGGCATAGTGACATTGAGATGTAGGAAAATGTCTTTTGTTTGTTTGTTTTTAAGAGATGTATACTTAAGTGTATAAGGGTGAAATGACATGATGTCAGCAAAGAAAAAAACAATAAACCAGGTATGGTAAAAACTTAGTCATCTGGGTGATGGATTACTCATAGTACTGTTCTACTTTTTATTACATGAATTTTTTATCCATAATTTTTTTTTAAAGGAGAAGAAAGCAGCAGTTAGAATACAGGTTCCATGAGGGCAGAGACAGGGACTTATTGTCTTGTTGACCCTTATTTCCCCTAATAGAGTTCTTGGCATATAGACTGAAGGGGAGAATACGAGGCTTGGTTTTCAGATCCACTCACAGGTAGACCATAATTGCGAATTACAGTAGGTGAGGCTGTGCATGACCTATGTCAGATGTGCTGCTTTTGTGCAACCCTGTGAAGGTTAGGGACACTCTGTTTTACTCTCTGGGCAGTGCTGTCTCTGCAGTGCTTTCAGAGTTGTGTGATGATAAAGACTGCAAGTCCCGAGTTGAATTGAAGGACTCCTGACCTTTTTCTCTTCTTTTTAAGCTGTGGGATGCTGGCAGTGGCTCGTTGCTGCAGGATCTGCAGGCCGATCAGCCTGTCTTGGACATCTGCCCATTTGAGGTGAATCATAACAGCTACTTGGCGACCTTAACAGAAAAGACGGTCCACATCTATAGGTGGGAGTGACCATGGTCGTGAAACTTAGCAATCATGTTGCTGGTTAATGTTAATGTTGTTTGCTAGTACCTCACAGCCTTGAGCAAGATCTGTGCTTATTGTCTGTGGCCTAGAACTTGTGGGATCATGGTTCCATTAGGTTAATATGATCCTCGAATTCCAGGTCAACAAAACACTATACATGGTGTATCTTCAGTGTCCATCAAAAGAGTAAGTGACTGGTACTCCATCAACATTATCCATTTCTTGGGTTGAAAGCCTTCATGAATCTTTGTTGAGAATCAATATGTTTGATCAGACTTTCTGCTGGGTCTTGGAGAGTATCCTCCCTGCAGTCACTTAGGATATGAATGTACACTGAGCATTTCTGGATGTGACATCCCACCCGAGTTGTCTTGTCACTTGACTGCATGACTTGGGAGTGCTTATATTCCCTATGGGACCAACCATTTTGATGCTCCGTGGATGCAGAAGTCTTCAATTGAGCACAAGAGGGCACAATACAATCTTCTGAAGGATTTGACCTATTTCTGACCTTGTAGGCTGATAATCTTTTAATAACTTGGTCTCATCCCCCACAGAACTGTGTGGTAGAGCTCATCTGGTCTGCTCTGTGGCAGGAACAGCTTTGTTCAGGTGTGCAGTGCCAGGATAGTGGTAAACCCAGTGATGATGGCAGCTGACGAGCTATAGATCCTTTCCTAATGCCAAGTGTATGGGGTTCATCACATTGTGCGATCAAGGAAAGAGACCAGTTGTTTAAGCAATGGGGAAGACTCACTTTTTTGCTAGGCAGCTAAGATCTCAGGATTGGTTTTATATAAGCCAGTGCTTTGTCCTCTCACTAGGAAAAGATGAGCCATATGTCAAAGCTCTTACTAGTATGAGAGATCAGAAGCATGGTTAGAGAGATCTAACCAAGAGAGGCTTACAAAAGAGAAGCTGCTTAGACTGCTGTTGAAAGCAGAAGAGGACTTGTTTCTTGCATTTTTTTTGTTTGTTTGTTTCTTGCATTTTTAAAGAGTTTCTCTCTGAATAAAGTCAACCCCTTGGTGTAAGAGCCATTCTTGAGTGTGTTTAGAATTCCCTGGTTAAAGGCTGCCCCCAGGTGAAACTGATGTTTGATTCCAAATTCCTCTGATTTGCCTCCTTCCCTAACTTTTTTTAAGAAAGTGTTTTTAGTAAAATAACAGTGGTTGGAGGCCTGTGTGGATTGCAGGGAAATGCCCACCAGCTTTCATTCCAGCCCTGGATTGTCCCACTTTTGGAGCTGTACTTTTCTCCAATAGAGGGTTCAGTTTATATCTGTTTGCTTTGCGAAAGGCTACTCTACTAAACTACTCTCCACAGCAGAACATGTCTCAAGGCATGCTCCCTGTTCTTGGGGAGCAGGATAAATAATTTTTGTAGAAATGTTATCATTATTTTTATTTTAAAACAGTTCTGTTCTGTCAACTCCTGAGCTGTTTCCAGCATTTCTCACCAGCAAGGGCTTATTGCAGTAGATTTCCCCAGAGTTCCATGTTGTAGTTGTACTTTTTAAAAAATGGCCTCCTTCTCTTTAAGGACATCTTTCAAAAAGCCAGTTTCCAGAACCTGGGAAAGAGCTCCCTTTTCTAGAAGAGGTGTAACCTTTTGATATGTTGATAATTAAGAATAACTGCCCAGGCCTAGAGCTTCAGGGGCAGAAAAGGATTTGAATTAAAAAACAATCTGGTTTCAGCAGATGATAAGAGAGAGGATACAAGTGGTCAGGCCCTGGCTGCCTTCCTCTTTGGCTAGGGCAGAATCCGGAGCAGGGTTAGGATTTGACTAATGTTGAAGTACACTTAGCTGATGCTGATTGAGATCCGCTCCCACCCCCAAGCGTAGGAACCAAAGGACTTGTATTATTAGAGAAGTTGAAAGAATCTCATGCCTTACCAGTCCTTGCATTCCCCTAGTAAGTTTAGATGTTTGAGAAAGAAAAATTGTTGCGACTGTGACTGATTTCTCCAGTGGAAGAACTTTCCCTCCACCCCTGCTCCTCTCTGCCTGGGAGGGGAGATGACATCTGTAGATGCAGGCTCTGCCCCACCATCTTCCCTCACCCCAGTCTCTGAGATTGTTTTCCCATTTGAGGGTTTGGAGTTGAGCAGACTCAAAAATATTTTCTTGTTATATATATCCTTGTACCTGCTTTGAAACCAGACAGTGGAATCTCTATTCACGTCCTATGTTTTAATGTTTGTGTTTTATGTTTTAATGTAAAATATGAAAATAAAGCATTTACCATATGTTTCAGCTTCTGATGTCTTTTGTCTCTTTGAATGCTAGAGGCGGGAACCTGTATGCCTTTTGGAAAAGGGGTCTAATCCCAGACTGCCTTGTAGATTTCTTCGTTTCAGTAGTACTGGGTCAGAATTACACGGGATGGTCTCTGGATCAAAAGTAAACATCTTATTTAAATTAATGAAGTAAGTTGGGGCCCTGGTTGGCAATTCTCTTTTACTGTTGTCTCAAGTCCCCAGCACTGGTCACTCATCTGTTTACTCGCAGACT
Organism: Oreotragus oreotragus; assembly: GCA_006410675.1. Taxonomy (NCBI): domain Eukaryota; kingdom Metazoa; phylum Chordata; class Mammalia; order Artiodactyla; family Bovidae; genus Oreotragus; species Oreotragus oreotragus. The sequence goes on from SJYX01000874.1 coordinate 222,242, forward strand.
CCAGGGTCTAAATCCTGCAAGCTACATTTGCTTGCTGGCTTCCTATTAGTCTCAGAGTCCAGAAGACTCTCCTGTGTGGGGAAGAGAGGACTTTCTCTTCTCTTTCCCCTAGTCTTTGGCAGTGCTCCTGGCAGTGGCAGCAGCACTGGGCACGTGTGGACTCCTGGGTTTCTGCTCAGCACAGCTCTGGCCACTTGCCTCAGTTTCTTTGTTCTGTTCAGTTCAGGAATTTCTTTGGCTGTAAATCATGGTGTTCTGGGATTAGACTGGAAAGGCTGAAAATGTTTTCCAGCTGAACAGCAAAAGGAGTATGCTAGATTGCAGGAGGACTAAATCCATAAGTTTAATATTGTCATGGAGCCATGTGCTCTAATAAAAAAGAGGTAAAAAGGTCCTGAGTAAAGAAGTAAACCCCAAATTACTAAGAAACCTAACACCACCTTTTCTCTTCCATAGTATTCTTTCCTTGGTTTCCCATCTCAGTGGTTGACTGTAAGTGAAATTTCTAAAAACAGACATTTTTGTGTCCTTGTCCTTTAATCAGTTTGTTTGTTGGTAATAATCTCTTATTTGTCCCTTTGTAGTTTACACAGCCCTTTTCTAACACTGCTGCTGCTGCTAAGTCACTTCAGTCGTGTCCGACTCTGTGCAACCCCATAGATGGCAGCCCAACAGGCTCCCCCGTCCCTGGGATTCTCCAGGCAAGAACACTGGAGTGGGTTGCCATTTCCTTCTCCAATGCATGAAAGTGAAAGTGAAATTGCTCAGTCATGTCTGACTCCTAGCGACCCATGGACTGCAGCCCACCAGGCTCCTCTCTGTCATGGGGTTTTCCGGGCAAGAGTACTGGAATGGAGTGCCATTGTTTTCTCCACCTTTCTAACACATTCATTTTTAAACAGTGTTGTGGAGTAAATATTGTTATTCCAATTTATAGAAGAAACAGGTTAAAAATCAAGTTCAAGAGAAAATAACATGTAGGTGGCATTTGATTAAATTTTACATATCCTATACTTATTTTACATATTCTATACTTAGCATTCACAATTAAAGCAGACAGTCATGTACTGGTGACATTTTACATTCTTCCAAATGCCCTCATTTGTCTTGGGTTTCTGGGTGCTGAGGCTGGAATTAACCACACAGGGTGATATCTGGGTATTTGACTGCTCTAATGGCCTCATCTAAGTGGAATCATGCAGTATTTGTCTTTGTGACTGGCTTATTTCACTTAGCCTAATGTCTTCAAAGTTCATGCATGTTGTAGCATGTGTCAAATTTTCCTTTCTTTTTAAGACAATGGTACTCGTATACATGTATACCACATTTTGCTTATCCGTTCATCTGTCAGTGGACAGTTAGGGTGTTTCCACATTTTAGCTATTATGAATAATGTTATTATGAACATGGGTGTACAAATATCTCTGAGACCCTGCTTTCAGTTCTTTGGGTATATACTCAGAGGCAGAATTGTTGAATCATATGGTAATTCAGTTCTTAATTATTTGAGGAACTGCTATATTGTTTCTAGCAGCTGTACCATTTTACATTCCTACCAAACAATGCATAAGTTTGTTTTCTCCACATACTTTCCAACTTATTTTCCATTTTTTGCTTTTGGGTTTTTGTTTGTTTGTTTGACAGTAGCCATCTGAATGGTGTGAGGTGGTATCTCACTGTAGTTTTGATTTGTATTTCCCTAGTGATTAGTGATGTCGAGCATCTTTCCATGTGCTTATAGGCTGTTTGTATATCTTTTTTAGAGAAATGTTTATTCAACTCCCTTGCTCACTCTTAAATTGGGTTGTTTGGTTTTTTGTTGATGCCTAATCCTCTTTGGTTTTCTGCCTCCTAGACCTAGATAACATAGGTGATGCTGAGAGTTCCAGGAAATGTGGTAAGATGGAGATGATTGAGGCCCAAGAATAATAAAGACCAAGTGGCACTGCTTTACTTTCAGAAGCCAGGAGACCACAGTTACCCTTATTACCAGCAAGACTGAAGCACTGACCAAAGGACCTTGACTAGCAAGGAACCGGGGCGAGAGAGCCAATAAAAGATAGCATCCCTGGGAGCAGAATAGACACAGCCAAAGAGGGTGCTTTTAAACATCTACAAACAAAAAATCCACAAAAAAGGAGGAGCAGCAGGCTAAAGGTGGTCATCCCCAAAGCGCATGTTCCTTTGCTCAGTTTTTAGACCTGAGCCAATTTTCAGATCCAGAATGCATTGATGAACAAGTAGCTATGAACCTAGGAACAGATGCTACGACACCATGCCAAGTGTATGGTTCCTTCAGTGTTTTCCCCAAAGAGACTCATGGCCATTTACCTGGGACTATACACTGACAAAAGAGAAATAACCATATATTTGAGGACTTTTTGGATATTTGATCGAGTTGTCTTTGATATCAAACCAAAGGCATCAACATAGTCCCCTGGCCCGTGGGGACCTCGTACTATAAATAAGAGTCCTGGCCAGATCATGGCTCACAGTGGCCCTACCTAGTGTGAACCCATCCAGCGGTCATTCCCCAGCCCCCAAATACATAACGAAATGATCTAGAATAATCTAGATCTAGAAACAGTAAGTTATTGTGAAAACGATCTATCAACATGTTTCTGGCTTGTGGGATAAGAATTATGACAGGAAAGGCCAAATCTAAACCTTGGAAACTGCTCTCTAGCCACTGACTGGCACTTTCAGTGCCACGGTCTAGGTTCAGTCCCTGGTCAAGGAACTAAGATCCTGCAAGCCACAAGGCATAACCAAAAAAAAAGTGTCTTATTGAGGGATGGGGGTTGGAGGATGGTGATTAGTGCCACCATTAAAATCTAAAGGATGCAAGAAGGACCCTGAAAGACGGTGGAGAGTGACAAATATTTCACCGAGTAGAGTGTCAAGATGTGCCCTGATCATTCCACTTTGTGTGGAAGAAGTGGCTTAAGGTGAGAATATAAACAGATTTCCTGGGCAGGGTCCAACAGACTGTTCTTGGATAACGGCATGTGGTTGGGCTACATGGAGAAGGCACAATATGAAAAAAATTTTTATTACAATGCCCGCCAGAAAGCCTCCACCATGGAAGAGACATTGAATAACCAAGTATTCAGTGACAACCAGTTGACAGCCAGCATTCAGCTGCTGCAGGCCTAATATGCTGGGCCCATGAATGGAGTGGCCCTAATGGCAGAGATGGAGGCTACACATAGGCCCGACTTCTGTCTCGGAAAGTGGACTGCCACTTACCAAGGGTGCCTCTGAACATCCAATCTGTCAGCAATAGAGACAACACTCTCTGATACACCGTATTCCTAGAGAAGATTCCTAGAGCAGCTGTTTTGTGGCAAGTCAGCTACAATGGGCCCCTTCCTCTTCCTTATGGGAATAGATAGCTATTGTGGGCATGGATTTAACTTTCTTACTCTGAGAATCTCTGCCGGCAGAATACCAGATTGAGGCACAGATTGCTGCACAGTATAGCATCTGACCCAGGGGACCCTCTGTCCAGTGATGGCATTGCAGAAATGGATCCATGACCATGGGGTCGGTTGGTTTTGTCATGTAATACTATGCCATCCAGAAACAGCCAGCTAACAGAATACTGATAATGAAGCACCTGCTAAGAAGCAACACTTGGAAAGAATAGGGTGTCTTTTTTCAGGATGCAGAGTTAAGTAAGAGACCTCTGTTGGTGCTGTTTCCCCAGCAGGAAGAATGCATGGGTCTAGGAACCACATGGGGAAACGGGAGTGGCTTCATTTACTGTCATTCTCAGTGACCTGGGTGATTTTTGTACTTCCCATTCCAGCAACCTGGGCTCCATGTGGTTGAAGGTCCTGAATTCCTGTAGGGGTGCACTTTGCCAGAGGACACAGCAGGGGTCCCACAAAACTACACATTAGGGCTGCTACCAGAGCACTTTGGAACTTTATACCCAGGGACCAGTACATGAGAAGAGGAATCGCTGTATTGGCAGTGGTAACAAAACCCGATCAACAGGAGAAAGGAGAGCTGCTTGTATACGACGGGAGTAAGGGGAAGAGCCAGGTGGCCCACTGGGTGCCTTCTGGTGCTGCTCTGTTGCCTCTGAAACTTGGCAGACATGTGCAGCAGTACCACCCCAGGTTGAGAAGGTTACGATGCCCACCACCACTACCACCCCAGGAATGAAGGCTTGGGGCGTATCTCCAGGTAAGCCACCAAGACTTCTGAGGTGCTAGCTGAGGGTAAAGGAAATTCAAAATGGAGGAAGCAGGATAAATACCACTCGTAGCCCTGAGGTCACCAGCAGTAGTGGACGTTAGTTTATCTCCCTAACCTCCCTCTTCTGAGTTTTTCCCTCTGAAAAAGAGATCCATGGAAGCTGCAGAGCTGCTCATCAAATTTGTGGAGAGAAATCTTGGGCATAAGGGGTGGAATGGGATGATTATGAAAATCTTCCTCTCAGGTCGCTTAAGGACTGTAATTGACCCAACAGTCCTCGCTGCTGTGCTCTGAAATGCCATCGTCGGGTTCACTGAGGCCACACTCCTCAAGGGATCTTTCAGCCAGTGACTGAGCGTGGCAAGAGATGTTAAAGCAGGCCCTCTTCTGTGAGGCACTCTAATTTTATTTCACAGCCAATCCTGTCTGGAGATTGCTTCTCAGAACCCAGAATAACCCACTAGGAGGTAAATGGTGGATTAGGTAATGAAACCCAAACAGTCTAGGCTGGTTCATCTAACTACAGTGCTATTCCCAAGGCAGGAAGTATATAGGTGGAAAAGAATTGTTGGATTATAAATAAATAATAAATGGCCTGTTGAAAAGGGGTTAATTTTTCTAAGGAGGCTTCAAAAATGTTGAGACTTTTGAGCTGAGCGTTAAAGGAAAAGAAAAATTTTAAGAAGAAAGTGTTGGAACTTCATGGGTCAATGTCACATCTACATGATCTTGAAAATTTGGACATGGCAAGGTCAGGAAGTGCTTGAGGAAATGGAAGACCACCAATGCAGCCCTGCACTAGAGAGAAAGTTGCCAAAGACTGTCAAGGACCAGTGCTGCCTTAGCTGTTGGGAAAGCACATTCCTGGATTCCATCATCAAAACTGAAAATCACTCCAGGTGATTCAGTGGCACAGTCAATGGTTGGAAAAGTATTCCTGTACTTTGCAAGCTGCCATAGTCCTCACATGGAAAAAATGGCAAGAAGTCAGGGGAGGATGCTCTGCCCTACCATTTCCTTTTCATGTTGCTTGCCCAATGAGAAGAATGGTTAGAGGTCTTCTGGGAAGTCACTTCAGCCACTCAGCAGGGGGGAGGAGCAGCTTGGAATTCAGTAAGCTTTCATGAATGGTCGCCCTTTGTGTGCCCAACATCACTCTGAGCCCTGGGGGTAGTTGTGAGGTAGTTAAAGACTATTAGCTCTTGCTTGGGGATTAAACCACACCCCTGCTAATAACTGCTCCAACAGCTTCCCAATGCACTTAGATTTAAGTAGACTTCCCTGGTGGCTGCATGGGCGCAGGAGGGCCTAGAGGAGCTATCCCACTTTGAAGGTCAGGAAGGGCGGCAGTAAGGAGATACCCCTTGTCCAAGGTAAGGAGCAGCGGCTGTGCTTTGCTGGAGCAGCCGTGAAGAGACACCCCACGCCCAAGGTAAGAGAAACCCAAGTAAGATGGTAGGTGTTGCAAGAGGGCATCAGAGGGCAGACACACTGAAACCATACTCGCAGAAAACTAGTCAATCTAATCACACTAGGACCACAGCCTTGTCTAACTCAGTGAAACCAAGGCATGCCTGCGGGGCCACCCAAGACGGGCGGGTCATGGTGGAGAGGGCTGACAGAATGTGGTCCACTGGAGAAGGGAATGGCAAGCCACTTCAATATTCTTGCCTTGTGAACCCCATGAACAGTATGTGAAAGTGAAGTTGCTCAGTTGTGTCCGACTCTGTGACCCCATGGACGGTAGCCTACCAGGCTCCACCATCCATGGGATTTTCCAGGCAAGAATACTGGAGTGGGCTGCCGTTTCTTTCTCCAGAGGATCTTCCCAAACCAGGGATGGAACCCAGGTCTCCTGCATTGCAGACAGAACTGTATAGCCTCAGGGCATATTTATTTTCTAGAAAGTAACTCTGGAGGAAGAGGTAGCTGGTGATAAGAGAAAGAACACTTTGCCCCAGGTCACTAGGTGGAGATAAGGGAACTCTGGAATATTGACACCCCCACCCACCACCCCCAAGGAGGGAGACCTGATCCCTTTAGGGAGCACAGCATGAGGGTGGGGGTGGCCTGATGTCATCTGTTGGCGCATTCCCTACTTCTGCTGGGTTCTAGCCCACCTGCCATTTTCACGGGCGTCTATAAAGTGCCATTAGCAAAACCACAGGAGTTGGGGAGGAAGGGCTGACACAGCCCCAGAGAGGGGAGGGCTGTGCTGTGGGCGCTTCAGACACGGGGGGGCAGCCAAGGATCCTGCCCCAGGCGCTCTCCCGGTCCCTGCTCCCCAGGGGAGCTTCTCCTCCCTCACTCCCTTCGGCCCGGCACCTCCCCCATGTCTCCACTGGTGCCCTGGGCCAGGTCCTCCGGCCAGTACTAATCCTCCATGTACTGCTCCATGTCCGTGCTGCTGTCGGGCTCTCTGTCCTCAGGGGGCACCCGGAGGGTGCAGGCCACCTGCTGCTCCCACTGCACCTCCACCAGCTGGTAGAGCTCCATGGCTGTCACGGCGTCTTCTATGGACGAGTGCCGAAAAGGCAAAATGATAGGATACTGAAAGAGGAACTCCCTGGGTCAGTAGGTGCCCAATATGCTACTGGAGATCAGTGGAGAAATAACTCCAGAAAGAATGAAGAGATGAAGTCAAAGCAAAAACAATACCCAGTTGTGCATGTGACTGGTGATAGAAGCAAGGTCCAATGCTGTAAAGAGCAATATTGCATAGGAACCTGGAATGTCAGGTCCATGAGTCAAGGCAATTGGAAGTGGTCAAACGAGATGGCACACGTGAACATCGACATTCTAGGAATCAGTGAACTAAAATGGACTGGAATGGGTGAATTTAACTTAGATGACCATTATATCTACTATTGCGGGCAGGAATCCCTCAGAAGAAATGGAGTAGCCATCATGGTCAACGAAAGAGTCTGAAATGCAGTACTTGGATGCAATCTCAGAAACGACAGAATGATCTCTGTTCGTTTCCAAGGCAAACCATTCAATATCACAGTTATCCAAGTCTATGCCCCAACCGGTAACACTGAAGAAGCTGAAGTTGAACGGTTTTATGAAGACCTACAAGACCTTGTAGAACTAACACCCAAAAAAGATGTCCTTTTCATTATAGGGGACTGGAATGC
>SJYX01000874.1:236813-249793 GCA_006410675.1 Oreotragus oreotragus
AAAGTTATGACCAACCTAGATAGCATACTCAAAAGCAGAGACATTACTTTGCCAACAATGGTCTGTCTAGTCAAGGCTATGGTTTTTCCTGTGGTCATGTATGGATGTGAGAGTTGGACTGTGGAGAAAGCTGAGCGCCACGGAATTGATGCTTTTGAACTGTGGTGTTGGAGAAGACTCTTGAGAGTCCCTTGGACTGCAAGGAGATCCAACCAGTCCATTCTGAAGGAGATCAGCCCTGGGATTTCTTTGGAGGGAATGATGCTAAAGCTGAAACTCCAGTACTTTGGCCACCTCATGCGAAGAGTTGACTCATTGGAGAATACTCACATGCTGGGAGGGATTGGGGGCAGGAGAAGAAGGGGATGACAGAGGATGAGATGGCTGGATGGTATCACTGACTCAATGGACGTGAATCTGAGTGAACTCCGGGAGATGGTGATGGACAGGGAGACCTGGTGTGCTGCGATTCATGGGGTCTCAAAGAGTCGGACACGACTGAGCGACTGAACTGAACTCCCTGGTTGCCCAGATGGTAAAAGCATCTGCTTACAATGCGGGAGATCTGGGTTTGATCCCTGGGTTGGGAAGATCCACTGGAGAGGGAAATGGCAACCCACTCCAGTATTCTTGCCTGGAAAATCCCATGGACAGAAGAGCCTGGCAGGCTACAGTCCACGGGGTTGCAAAGAGTCGGACACAACTAAGCTTCACTTCAAACCTAATGCAACTGTTTTCTAGTTATCCCTTGTTTCCATTGTTACTTTATTTCCACCCTTTTTGGCTACTTTTGGATTATTCAAATCCTTTACACTTACACATTCTTGTAAGTATTCTTTTAGTGTTTATCCTAGACTCCAGGGTATGTTAATTACAATTCTGTATCCTTAATATCCTATGGGGTCATATATTTCACTGTTGCATATGTTAAAAATATATCATCATCATTGTTCCAAACCATACTGTCTGCCTAGTTATCCTTTCTGTGCTTTTTATTCCTTCCTGCAGTCCCATACTTCCATCTGAGATCATTTTCTTTCAGCCTAGGGTAGTGCAGGCCATCTAGCAATGAATTACTTCACTCTCAGCTTTAATCTGTCTGCAGATGTCTGTATTTCACCTTTTTTTGAGTGAATCCAATTGCATTTTTGCATCATGCGAAATGCTAGGCTGGATGAAGCACAAGGTGGAATCAAGATTGTAGGGGGAAATATCAATACCCTCGGATATGCAGATGACACCACCCTTGTGGCAGAAAGCAAAGAGAAACTGAAGTACCTCTTGAAGAAAGTGAAAGATGAGAGTGAGAAAGCTGGCTTAAAACTCAATATTCAAAAAACAGCTCATGGCATCCAGTCCCATCACTTCATGGCAAATACATGGGAAAACAATGGAAACAGTGACAGACTTTATTTTCTTAGGCTCCAAAATCACTGTATATGGTGACTACAGCCATGATATTAAAAGACGATTGCTTCTTGGAAGAAAAGCTATGACCAACCTAGACAGCATATGAAAAACAGACATTACTTGACAAATGTCTGTCTAGTCAAAGCTATGGTTTTTCCAGTAGTCATGTATGGATGTGAGAGTTGGACTATAAAGAAAGCTGAGCGCTGAAGAATTGATGCTTTTGAACTGTGGTGTTGGAGAAGACTTGAGAGTCCCTTGGACCGCAAGGAGATCCAACCAGTCCATTCTAAAGGAAATCAGTCCTGAATATTCATTGGCAGGACTGATGCTGAAGCTGAAATTCCAATACTTTGGCCACCTGATGTGAAGAACTGACTCATTTGAAAAGACCCTGATGCTGGGAAAGATTGAAGGCGGGAGAAGGAGATGACAGAGGATGATTGGATGGCATCACCAACTTGATGGACATGAGTTTGAGTAAGCTCTCGGAGTTGGTGATGAACAGGGAGGCCTGGTGTGCTACAGTCCATGGGGTCGCAAAGTTCAGTTGACTGAGCAACTGAACTGCACTGAATTGCATTTTTTAAAACTTTTATTGAGTAAAATTCACATAACATAAGCTCCAATATTTTAACAATTTTAAGTGCACAATTCAATGGGTTTTCATATAATCACAATGTTACGGTTCTGATTATCTGATTCATTGCAATTATCTGATTCCAGAATATTTCCATCATTCCCAAAAGAAATCCCATACTTCTCAGTTCTCCCTTACCCCCATGTGCTGGAAACCAATAATCTACTTCGGTTGCTATGGATTTGCCAATTCTGGATATTTCAGAAGAATGCAATCCTACAGTTGGTGGCCTTTTGTCTCTGGTTTCCTTCACTGACTATTACATTTTCAAGGCTCACCCACATTGTAGTGTATATCAGTGCTTCGTTACATTTTTTTTTTTGGCCATGCTGTGAGGCATAAGGGATCTAAGTTCCCAAAGGATTGAACTAGTGCCCCCTGCAGTGGAAGTGTGGAGTCTTAACCACTGGACCACCAGGGAAGTCCCTAATTAATTTCTGAAGTACAATTTCCCTGGGTGTAAAATTCTAGGTTCAGTTTAATTGCCCAGTCATGTCTGACTCTTTGCAACCCCATGGACTGCAGCTCGCCAGGCCTCCCTATTCATCACCAACTCCTGGAGCTTGCTCAAACTCATGTCTATTGAGTCGGTGATGTCATTCAACCATCTCATCCTCTGTTGTCCCCTTCTCCTGCCTTCAGTCTTTCCCAGCATCAGGGTCTTTTCCAATCAGTCAGTTCTTTGCATCAGGTGGCCAAAGTATTGGAGTTTCAGCTTCAACATCAGTCCTTCCAATGAATATTCAGGACTGATTTCCTTTAGGATGGACTGGTTGGATCTTCTTGCAGTCCAAGGGACTCTCAAGAGTCTTCTCCAATACCATAGTTCAAAAGCATCAATTCTTCATTGCTCACCTTTCTTTATGGTCCAACTCTCATATCCATACATGACTACTGGAAAAACCATAGCTTTGACTAGACAGACCTTTGTCAGCCAAGTAATGTCTTTGCTTTTTAATACACTGTCTAGGTTGGTCATAGCTTTTCTTCCAAGGAGGAAGCGTCTTTTAATATCATGGCTGTAGTCACCATATGCAGTGATTTTGGAGCCCAAGAAAATAAAGTCTCACTGTTTCCATTGTTTTCCTATCTATTTGCCATGAAGTGATGGGACCTGATGCCATGATCTTAGTTTTTTTAATGTTCTTTTAAACCAGATTTTTCACTCTGCTCTTCACTTTCATCAAGAGGCTCTTTAGCTCCTCTTCATTTTCTGCCATAAGGGTGGTATAATCTGCATATCTGAGGTTATTGATATTTCTCCCTGTAATCTTGATTCTAGCTTGTGGTTCATCCAGTCTGGCATTTCGCATGATGTATTCTGCATAGAAGTTAAATAAGCAAGGTCACAATATACAGCCTTGACACACTCCTTTCTCAATTTGGAACCAGTCCATTGTTACTCATCCAGTTCTAACTGTTACTTCTTAACCCGCATACAGGTTTCTCAGGAGGCAGGTAAGGTCATCTGGGATTCCCATCTCTTTAAGAATTTCCCACAGTTTATTGTGATCCACACAGTCAAAGCATTTGGCTTAGTCAATAAAGCTGAAGTAGATATTTTTCTGGAATTCTCTTGCTTTTTCTATGATCCAGTGGATCCAGTGGATATTGACAATTTGATCTCTGGTTCCTCTGCCTTTTCTAAAACCAGCTTGAACATCTGCAAGTTCTCCATTCACGTACTGTTGAAGTCTAGCTTTGAGAACTTTGAGCATTACGTTGCTAGCGTGTGAGATCAGTGCAATTGTGTGGTAGTTTGAGCATTCTTTGGCATTGCCTTTCTTTGGGATTTGGGCTCATTTCGGCCTGGTCCAGCTGGGCCGGATCTCACTAGAGGGGGCGCTGAACTCCACTGCATACATTCACTTATCTATTTGTTGACTTTGCTGGGTCTCAGTTGCAGCACACAGGATCTTCGCTGCAGCATGTGGGATCTAGTTCCTTCACCAGGGATGGAACCCGGACCCCTGCATTGACAGTATGGAGTCTTAGCCACTGGACCACCAGGGAAGTCTTCATTCACTTATCTATAAAGGACACACTATGTGCCAGTTGCCTGTGTCCAGCATCCATGTACCCGGAGAAGCTTTTTGCAGCAGCAAGCTTTGGGCCCCACCTCATGTTCCCTGGGTCCCAACAATAGGTCAAAAGCTCTTCCCAGGTTCTGGTCGTCACTTCAGTGGGAGTCAGAATGCTGGGGACCCTACCCAAATTCTAGCCGCTCAACTGGGCCCTAACGACCCAGAAAGGGTACATCAGCCTCTTTTTCCCAGCAGATGGGCCCAGGTCCTGATCGTGATTTCTCATCGCCCCCTTGCTAGCGGCTCATGGGCCCAGTTTCACATCACGTGGGCTCCTGTCTGCCCACCTTGGAATCACAGCATTTTCAGTTTCTGTTAACAATAGCACTAGTATCCAGACCCCCATTTGAGAGCCCTGTCGGCCACACCAGCCCAGGTCAGACCCCAGCCCCAGTACCCTACTCCACCATGAGAGACTGGAGGGGGAATGCTGACTATACTCTGGCTACCAGCACAAGAGCTGTGTCTGTTTTCCTTAAACCTGAACTCACCTGTTCCTAGCTTTCTTCCTTCCCTTCATCAACATGGCCCTGGGAATCTGAAATGCCCAATAGATGCTTCTACAACCAATGGATCCTAGGGCCCTTTCCCTGCGTATATGAGAGCATGATGGGGCCTGTCAAACTGTCCCACTGTCATGCACAATTTAGTATTCTCTAAATTACAGATATTCAGTATATTTCAACTTGACTAAAGTTTGTTAAATCAGCTATCTTATAGCAGGTTTTCAAAAATGATTATTTCTATTTGATTTGTAATATTACTTTTAGGGAAATTAAGTATTAACAAAATTAGTATTCGAGTGCTCTTTGGAATAAAAAAAAAAAAAAAAAGAAAGAAAGAACTTAAGTCTGGGACTTCCCCAGTGGTCCAGTGGTTAAGACTCCGTGCTTCCAAAGCAGGGGGCCTGGGTTCAGTTCCTGGTTGGGGAACTAAGATTCCACACGCCATGTGCTGCAGTCAAGTGAATAAACACTTCATTTTAAAAAAGAATGCAAGTTCCAGTCCAGAACAGCACTTGCTTATTCATTTCCTGAGGGTGGAAAACTGCTTGTGCTCAGTTCAGACACTGGAGGAACCTGCCTGACACACACTCTCACTTCCCGGCACTTCCCAGTGGCCACCTGTGTGCAGAGAGGGGGTCAAGTAGCAGATGAGCCCACAGGAAACATACACTCCCCATTCATTTGGCCAGCCCACCAAGGTGGAGATGCTGCTGAGTCATCCAGTCCCTATGCTTAAATCTGTGAAACACTTGAGGTATTCATTGCCTGGGGGCATCTGGGGGGCTTCGCTGGTGGCTCAGCTGGTAAAGAATCTGCCTGCGATTCAGGAGACTGAGATTTGATCCCTGCGTCAGGAAGATGCCCTGGAGAAGAAAATGGCAACACACTCCAGTATTCTTGCCTGGGGAATCCCATGGGCAGAGGAATCTGGCGCGCTACAGTTCATAGGGTCAAAAGAGTTGGACATGACTTCGCGACTAAACCACACGGGGGTGCCTGGGGGCCCCAACACTTCTGAACAAAAGGACAGGACACCAAGATGCCAGACTTTTTCTTAATAGAAACTGCCTGTTCTAAAGAAGGCCCAGTCCACTGACTCTACTTAGACATTTCCCTGGAATAAACATTTCCATAGGGCACACCAAGCTCTCCTTTAGGGCTAGCAGCTTTATGAAATAAACGTGAGTGGGGCTCTAAATTATTCTGACCTCTTCTCTTCCCTCCTTCCTTCTTTGCTTTGTAAAAAGGAGAACACATTTCCAAAAGGTCTGAATTTCTGAAAAGAGACTACAGTGGGGTCAAAATTTGCAAATCTACCTGCAAACAAAGAGGGTCAGGGGTTCACAGATTAGCATTCCCTGACACCCCTTAATGACTTTTCCCCAGGTGATTACTGCTGCTCCAAACCCAAAGAAGCCCTCTTCTAGGTCCTCTCCTAAAATAGCCAGGAGGAGTTTGATGTCTGATTCAGAGAACCCACAGCTGGTGCTCCATGATAACCTGGAGGGATGGGGCAGGGAGGGAGGTGGGAGGCGGGGTTCAGGAGGGAGGGGACACATGTATGCCTATGGCCAATTCACGTTGCTGTACGGCAAAAACCATCACGTGCTGACCCACTCGATTCAGTCATGTCTGACTCTTGCGACCCCATGGACCATAGCCCGCCAGGCTTCTCTGTCCATGGGATTCTCCAGGCAAGAATACTGGAGTGGGTTGCCATGCCCTCCTGCAGGGATCTTCCTGACCCAGGGATTGAAACCAAGTCTCCTGAGTCTCCTGCATTGACAGGTGGGTTCTCTACCCATCCTCCAAATAAAAAATAAAATAAAATAAATTTTAATGTTGCCCCCACCCAGGGTGGGAGGCAGGGGAAGCTTCTCATCACCACCAGCCTGCCTCTCAGCAGCCTTGCCAGCTTCTCTGTCTCACTTCCCTGCAACACCCCCCTCCCAGGTCGCTGGCTTCCTCTCCCTGCTTCTCCCTTCAGTCATTCATCTCCTCTCCCTGCCAGCTGATCTCTGCATCTGAAATCATACTTGGCGGCAGAATGCCCCATTCTCCAAAGCAAAAGCCTCAGACAACCCAGAGAGTGAGTCAGTGTTTCCGAAAGCCCCGGGCACTCAGCAAGCTCCTCTGGACGGTTGTGGGTGAGGGGAGCTGAAGGTGTCCTTTTTACTAAAAGACCCATCCACACTCATCTTCAGGGTGTGGACAGCTGAGGCCCCAGAATTCCTCCAGGGGCCGCCTCTCCATCACTGGTCCAACCCACCTCCTTGCAACAGCACGTTTCCTGGACAGGAGGACACTGTAGCGTGGCTACCAACCACAGGAGGTAAGCTGTGTCTCCAAGAGGCTGGGCGGGTACCACAGGCTGATTACAGCTCAGAGCTGAGAACCTAGAACAACCAAGGCTCAAGACCACAGACTTAAAGCCTGAGAGGCTAGGAATTACACATGCAAATGGTTAGCAGAAAAACAGGGTCAGGGCTGGATGAGACGAGACAAACCTTACAGAGCACACACTCCGTGTCCTGTGTCCCCTGATGTCCCTGGGACCACTTCATGCTGCTGGCTGGCTCCTGGCCACCAGGCTCTGCATCTCAGCCTGAAAGCTTTCTCCAGGGCAGGCCTAGTGTCAGGGGTACTGAGCAGCAAATAGCCCAGATCTGTTGCCCATCCCTCCTTCAGGTAGGGTAACTACTCTACACCATCTCCCAGCATTTCCACCGAGGGCCTGCTACCTGCTGGCACAGTCACCATCTCCAGAGCATTCGTCTGGGGTCACCACTCAGCAGGAAGGGACCACCTGGCCCAGGAAACAAAGCCCCTCTCCCATTGGATCAAACCCAGTTTGCCCCACTTGGCTCCATTTTGATGGAAAGAGAACAGATGATGGCAGCTATGAGGCATTTCTGGGGTTCACTGTTGGTGAAAAAATAAGTTTAGGAGGCTTCCCTTGTGGCTCAGGCGGTAAAGCGTCTGCCTACAATGCGGGAGACCTGGGTTCAATCCCTGGGTCAGGAAGTTCCCCTGGAGAAGGAATGGCACCCCACTCCAGTATCCTTGCCTGGAAAATCCCATGGATGGAGGAGCCCGGTAGGCTACAGTCCATGGAGTCGCAAAGAGTCGAACACGACTGAGCCACTTCATTTCATGTAAGTTTAAAATCAGGGTGCTATCTCCCCTCACCCCATCCCTTCCCACAGGAAAATAAGAACTCTCAGGAGCACTGTGAAACTGGACAGAAAAGAGAAAGTTAACCAGGGCTGAGGGGCCTCCCTGGTGGTTCAGTGGCTAAGACTCCACGCTCCCAATGCAGGGGGCCTGGGTTCCATCCCTGGTCAGGAAAGTAGATCCCACATGCCCCAACTAACACACTGGTGACTCAGATGGTGAAGAATCTGCCTGCAATGCAGGAGACATGGGTTCAATCCCCCGGTCAGAGAGATCCTCTGCAGAAGGGAATGGCTACCCACTCCAGTATTCTTGCCTGGCGAATCCCATGGACAGAGGAGTCTGGCAGGCTATCTATGAGGTCGTAGAGCTGGACACAACTGAGCAACTAACACTTTCACCACAACTAAGCATTCTCGTGCCGCCACTAGGACCTGGCGCCGCCAAATAAATAAATATTAGGGAAAAAATTGAGGGCTGACACTGACATTCATGAAGAGGGGTTTTCTGCCCCTGCTGCCAGCCTTAGCATGCTGTTCTACACACAATGGGAAGACAACAGATTTTGATTCAGTTTCTGAGACAGGTCTCAGTTAGAGCTTTGATGCCTTAGTGTCCTGTCAGGGAAGAAACAGGAACCAGCACAAATCTCTCTGGCTCCAGGGAGCATGTGGACAACACAAGGTATGTCTGTGTCCAGATGGACTGATGTGGTTCTGGGAGCTCAGATCCGGTCCCCTAGTCACCGAGGCCTTTGTGCAAGCACCTGTCCAAACGTTCATGGGTACTGAGAGCCCAGCATGGCAATGATGCTTACACGGACTCATTATCAGATCTGCCAAAGATTTCTCCTTCTGTTTTTATTTGGCTGTGTTGCAGGGCATATGGGATCTTAGTTCCCCGACCAGGATTGAACCCGCACCCCCCAGCATTGGAAACACAGAGTCTTAACCACTGGACCACCAGGGAAGTCTAAGATTCTTCATAGGAAGCTATGAACCTCTGCAGACATGAGCTCCGGCAGTCATCCTAGAGATCCAGGACATACATCCAGCCAGAGCCCTTGATTCCCAGAGCTCCAACATGTGACTCAGCCACACGCAGTCCTGCTCTACAGGGGCTACCCTCAGCCTCTGAACCAGGGACCCCAGGCTCAACCTTCTCATTCCCACTTGACCCCTCCTTTCTTCAGGCCTTGAATAAATAAATAGTCAGGTGATCCTGACTGCAAAAGACACACCCTGGATAGTTTGGGGATGGGAGGGTTCACAAGCTGTATGAAGGTCGCCCAGGACTCTGACCTCCCAGAGCTGAGCCGGCCCAGACCCTGACTGCAACGTGCCAAAGGCTTCCCAAGAGGATGTGTCTTGCTCCCACTCACAGACCAGAAGGTGCCATGGGAAGAGACGGCTTAAAGCAGGCGTCTGGCTGCAATGACTGCCTTCCTTCCAGCACCTGCCCGAGCCCTTTCTTACCCATTCTCCACAGCAGCTGGAGATGATCTGCAAACACACTAGCAAAACTCTTCAGTGGGGATGCTGAGTCTGAGGAGAAGCCCAAAGTCCTTAACGTGGCCAAGCAGTGGGGCCAGGCCTTGCCCATCTCTTAGCCCCACTTCCCCACGCTCAGCCTCACCCCTGCACAGGGCACCCCTTGCCCAGGGCCTTCGACTGTGTATTAGTCCTCCTGCCTCAGAGACAATCCTTCCACACTCCTCTCCACATGGCCAGCTCCTTCAAGTCTCAGAGAAAGCCTGCTGCCTCAGAGAATCGTTTTCAGACCCCCAGGACACGGCCAGGTCCCCTAGACCTACATTATCAAAGAGCCCTGTGCCCCTCTTCAGAGCATGCATGCTCAGTTGAATATGCAAAGGGTCTTGCCCACTCCAGGTTGCCTTTAAAAGTCATGACTCTGGTGGATACAAGTCACTACACTCCATTTAAACCTGAATAACAGGAAACCCTGTGGATCTCAACAGGTCGACCTCTTGAAACTCCCTACTGTGCTTGGACCCCACCAAAGCATGAGGCAAGCATGGCTGCTCTGCCCGCATCACTGCCAATCAGCTTCCTGGAAATCAGATCTACTGCCATCCTCCATCCGGCATGGCCACAGCATCCCTCCAGGACGCCTGGACCGTTTTCAAGAAAATGGTAATGTCAGAAATGGGAGCTATCCCTTCCAAATAGCCCATCCCTGAGGCCTCCTGAGCACTGGTGCTCAGTGTGCCCTGAAAGGCATCCATCTCTCAAAGGCCCCCCATACCACCACCTCCCCTTCACACTCAGGGGGATCCATCCCCTCACCTAACTCTTGCATGGTCTCCACTTCCTTGGGATGGGCCATTTGAGCTGGAGAAAAGAATGCAAAATGATACCCCCATGAAAGTTAAAGACTCTCATGGTGTCAGACTTTGCAACTCCATGGACAGTAGCCCACCAGGCTCCTCTGTCCATAGAATTCTCCAGGCAAGAATATTGGGGTGGGTTGCCATTTCCTTCTCCGGGAAATCTTCCTGACCCAGGAATCGAACCCCCTCTCCCACATTGCAGGTGGATTCTTTACCATCTGAGCCACCGTAAAGGGAAGCAAAACAGTGGATGAGAAAGGAAACATGATTCACCATAAACAAGCAGTTTGACCTCTGTATGAGATCCGCACCCTTGCTTGTCAGACTGTAACGTGCAGGTGAGCCAGCTGGGGAGCTGGTGACAATGCAGGTTCTGACCAGCAGGTCTAGGGTGGGGCCCAAGATCCTGCAATTCTAACAAGCTCCAGGCAATGCCGAGATTGGTGGCCCATAGAATGTACTTAGAGTAGCAAGAGTCTGTCTACACAATGCTTGGCACAACCAAGGTGCTCAAAAAGATTTGTTAGGTCAGATTAAATTGTAAGAGGACCTGGATTTGATAGAAGGAATCATTAACACACGCCAAGTGATAAGTTGAAGTAGTTAAAGTAACCTGGCTGCACATTAAAATTACCAAGGAAAAGAAAGCGTTAGTCACTCAGTTGTGTCTGACTCTTTGCAATCCCATGGACTGTAGCCCACCAGGCTTCTCTGTCCATGTGATTCTCCAAGTAAGAATACTGGAGTGAGTTGCCATTCCCTTCTCCAGGGTATCTTCCTGACCTAGGGATCGAACCCAGGTTTCCTGAATTGCAGGTAGATTCTTTACCATCTGAGCCACAAGGGAGCCTTCTAAAATGCCAGTGTCTGGGCCCCAATTCAGAAAGTCTAATGTCATTGGTCTAGAGTACAGCCTGAATATTTGAAATTTTTAAAGCTTCCCAGGTGACCCTAATATGGAGCCTGGTTAGGGCCCCACTCATTGTGAACAGGAAAACTGTCATTGCCTGTCCCGTGCCAGGCATCATGGACTCAGTTCTCCAGGCACTCAGAATTGAGCTCGATGCCTTCAGTGAGCATGTCCACTAATGAGGGGAACAGGTCCACTCGTGACTCTAACGGAAAAAGTAATAAAAGGCATACTCAGATAAGCTGAGAATAACAGATGAAGAAGCAACTGATCCAGTCTAGGTGAAATTCGAGGGGGGAAAAAGTCAGACAACAAGAGACAGTGATATCTGGGCCTTAAAGGATGAATAGGAGTTTTCTAGGCAGACAAGGAAGCAGCTGTCCCAGGCCTCTGCTCCTCCCCATTCTTGGTCACAGAGGGTGACGTCTGGCAAGGACCCAGGGTCCTGAATTCTGGGCCAGCTGCCTACTGCTGCCCTGGGTGTATGAAGAAAGTGTAGCACAAAGTATAAGGTCACCGCAATGCATGTTCTCTGTTACTGGCTGGTGCTATTGGAGGACCACTGGGAGCAGCCAGGATGCCTTGTAAGCCAGAGCCCAATCAGAAAACCAGCGCCCACACCTTCTCCCTGACACAGGAAATTTGATGCAGAAACTAGTGATATTCTAGAGCGGCCAAAAAACCAAACAGGGCTTCCCCGGTGGTCCACTGGTTAAAAATCCACCTGCCGATGCAGAGGACACGGATCCCATCCCTGACCCGGGAAGACCCCCCCACGCCCCGGGGCAACTAAGCCCCTGCACCAGAACTACTCAGGCCACACGCCTAGAGTCCGAGCTCTGCAACGAGAGAAGCCCGCACAGCACAGAGAGCAGCCCCCACTCTCCGCAGCTCGAGGAGGCACGCAGGCAGCAACGGAGACCCGGTGCAGCCAAAACCAAACAAACAGGAATAAAGAAAAAGCACACAGGGAGCCACCGCGCAACCAGTGATCAGCAAGAGCAGGAAGCCCCCAGGCTGAAGGACGAAGCGAGGGGGTGGTGTCAAGGAGCCCAGGGCCAGGGCCCGCTGGGAGCTGGTGGCAGGGGGGCCGCGCAGCAGGAAGCACCGAGAGTCGCGGCCATTGCCAAAGATAACACTGATCCTCGGGCAGCAAGCGGGTGGGGTGGGGGTGTGCCTGCCTTCTCCCTTCCTTCTTCCCCCTCTGTGGCTCCCACTGGCCAGCTGCAGCCTAGAGCCACTTGGCAAAGGAGCCTGGGAGATGGAACTTTCAGGGGTCAGGCTCTGGAAGGACAGCGAAGGGATCTGAGCACTTACAGGAAAAGAACAGATTCATTCTGGCCAAAGCAGGCTGAACAGCCCTCTCCCCTCACCCTTTTCCCCTGCACTTAAAACCCCCTCGTGCCCTGGAGCACAGCTGCCCAGAATGTCCTGCAGACACTGTCCGCAACGGAGCTGGGGAGACGCCGCCTACCTCTAGCTGCAAATACCCTCACTGGTTAATCCCCTGGTGCTAGCAACTTTGATCAGTTTCTCAGTGTGCCACGGAGCACAAGTGTCTGAGAATCACTGTTCTCAGAAAAAGCTAGGAAAGAGGGATCATTTCCACATCCTGGCTACTGTCAATAATACTACAGTGAACACTGGGGTACATGTGTCCTTTTGAATCATGGTCTTCCTGGGGTATATGCCTGGGAGTGGGACTGCTAGGTCATATGGTACCTCAGTGTTTAGGTTTTTAAGTCACCTCCATACTATTCCCCATAGTGGCTGTATAAATTCACATTCCTACCAACAGAGCAAGATGGTTCCCTTTTCTCCACATCCTCTCCAGCATTCATTGTTTGTAGGATTTTTTGATGCAGCTCGGTGCTCTGTGATGACCCTGAGGGGTGAGACTGTCTCT
>SJYX01000874.1:250024-288136 GCA_006410675.1 Oreotragus oreotragus
GACTCTTTTCCATCATAGGTTTATCAGATACTGAGTATCGTTCTTTGTGGACACAGCCTTCTTATAAAGACACCAGTTGCTGGATTCAGGGTCCACGCCCATCCAGTACAGGGCTTCCGTGGTAGCTCAGACGGTAAAGAACCTGCCTGCAATGCAGGAGAGCTGGGTTCGATCCCTGGGTTGGGAAGATTCCCTGGAGAAGGGAACGGCTACCCACTCCTGCATTCTTGCCTAGAGAATTCCATGGACAGAGGAGCCTGGCAGGCTACAGACCACGGGATGGCAGAGTCGGACGCGACTGAGCAACTGCCGCTTTCACTTTCACTTTCTCGTCCAGCATGACTGCATCTTAACTAATTACACTGCCAAGACCAAGTAAGGTCACATTCTGAGTTTCCATGAGGACGTGACTTTTAGGAAGACATTATTCAACCCAGTAGAGTCACCACGCTACACTGTTTCTAGAAAGAAGAGCAACTAGAGCCAAGATTCCCTTGAGCCAGGGAAATATAAAGCAGAAAATGAAACCAGAGAGAATCAAGGCAGAAAATGAAGCCCCGATAAACACGCTGCATACTCCCAGGTGAGACCAGCTTCCCCAGCACGCCTGCCGTGTGATCCTAGCTTGAAAGGAACTCGCCGTCCAATCCTCACAGCCAGCTGGGGACAGGTCGGTCCCTCCACGAGGAGGAGAGATCCTTAAGGGCGGACCCCCAGGGCTCATCTTCACGCCCAGGTGTCCAGAGCAGCACCTGGGGCGCAGCAGGGGCTCAGCCTAGGGGTGGGGAATAGAGGGCTTTCCGATTCCTCTCCTCCCCATGCCTGTGTCTGGTTTCCTCCCTTGCCTAGCATTTAGGCTCAGGAGGCAATTCTGAAGTTCAGCGATAACAGTTTATCAGAGAGAAAACATCCCAGTTTGTTCACAGCTTCGCTGACAAATCCAGATTCGAACGGAGCATCATCCTTGGGGATCAGGAAGGAAAGCTGCTATCAGCAGGGATGGCCGGAGCAGCCCGGCTCCAGGGCAAACGCACACCCATTGGCTTCTCCTGTCCCCATCATTCCCTCTCTCTTTGAGCTGTTCCTCGTTGTGCACGCGTTCACCCCTGCATCACACCATCACTAGTCACCCCTCCCCTCTCCCCCTGCAACGCTCACTATTGGCTGCTGCCTCCCACGATGCCAGGAGGGAGCTGCTGGGAGAGAAACTAAACGGGTCAAAAGGCAGACTTCACCAGAGTTAGGCTAACGCAGGATGAAAGAGGAGAAGAAACAAGGCCTAAGGACCTATAGAATGAGAGACAGAGAAATTTCAGATCTAACGCTAGTAGCAGACGCACAGAGGCATTTTGCAAACCGAGTGCAAGGTGGACCACTTCTGGTAAGAAGCTTGCCATCGGGTGCCTCTAGGGAAAGGAAGCTGGCAGTTAGAAGGGCAGCTTTCCACTGTACCTTTTGAATCCTGAGCTGCAAAGAATGACACAGGCTAAGAAGAAATATAATAAAAATGCAAACATTCATACAAAGGGTTTTTGCTCTTAACCCCTATTCTATCAGAAAATGAAGGAGTTCCCTGGTAGCCTAGTGGATAGGAGTCCAGGCTTTCACTGCAGCGACCCATGTTCAATCTTTGGTCAAGGAACTGAGATCCTGCAAGGCATGAGGCCCAGGGAGGAAACAACCCCCGGTCTTCCTTAGGTTTTGAGACCTGAAGAAGGAAACATAAGTAAAGCAGGGGGCGGTGCCTGCACCAGGGGTGCCGGCGGCCCCAGGCCCACAGCACTCCCATTTCATGCAGGATCAAGCGAAGGGTGGAGGACTTCCCTGGTGGCTCAGTGGTAAAGAATCCGCCTACCATTGCAGGAGACATGAGTGTGATCGCTGATCTGGGAAGATCGCACTTGCCACAGAGCAGCTAAGCTCATGCGCCCAAACTGCTGAGCTGGTGCTCTAGAGCCCGCGAGCCGCAACAACTGAGCCCACGAGCTGTGGCGACTGGAGCCTGCGCGCCCTCCGAGCCTGCGCGCCCTCCAAGCCTGTGCTTGGCAACAAGAGACGCCACCGGGATTAGAAGCCAGCGCACCCCGGCCAGAGAGCAGCCCCAACCCGCCACAACTAGAGAATGAGCCCGGTAGCAACGGAGACCCCGCACAGCCAAAAATACATTTTTAAAAAAATCATTTAAATGAGGGGCAGGGACGGGCTGCTGCGTTCTAGGTCACCTGGGGTAAGGATGGCAGAAACTGCTGACCCCCCATCCCAAAGGGACAAAACTGCTGGGATAATAAAAAGGCCTCTTAAGTTTTATGTCCATATCCCGGGGCTTAAGGTCCACCTTGCTGGCCACACCAGGGACCAGGGCTGGGTACTGAAAACCTGCACACGGTGGCCCCAGCCACCTGTCCCCGCTCAGAGAGAGGCCATCCTAAGTGCCTGTAGCCTACAAAAGAGAGACACCCGGCTGCAGAATCAAAGGTACCAGGATTCACCCGCCCAGCCTGAGTGCCTGGCCCCATCGGCGCCAGGTCAGAGCAGAGGAAGAATTCTGCCAGCCCCTAACTGTCAGGGAGACCTGGCAGAGGGCTGAAACACATGGGCACAGTCTCCTTAATCCAAGCTGGACGTGCCTCCTGTCACCTCGCCCATCCTCCCCAAGACCAGGATTCCAGGGGACACACCCCCGGAGGTCACCCAGAAGGGTGGGTGGCTAGGTGCTTGGGGAATTACTGTCACCCCCTCTTAACGCAGCTCAGGGTCATCCCAAACACACAGCCTCCTCCTGCTCCAGGAACTCCAGAATCTATTATCTGCCCCCTCTTAGAAGACGTCCCTTATCCGGTTTTAATGTGGTTGTCTGTGAAATAGCCTCAGGCTCCACCTGTCTTTATCTACAAATGCCCTGTGAATAAGAACTATATTTGGTTGTGACTCCAAAGTACCAGTGGAGTGAGGCAAGCTCAGCAGTTTAGGGTTCCAAGTTGACAGATGTGCAAAGCCTGACTCTTATGCCCAGTGAGCACATGAAAAGATGCTCAATATCATTAGTCACCAGGGAAATGCAAATCAAAACCTTAATGAGATTCCACCTCACACTGTTAGGATCAGTTCAGTTCAGTCAGTTGCTCAGCTGTGTCCGACTCTGAGACCCCATGGACTGCAGCATGCCAGGCTTCCCTGTCCATCACCAACTCCTGGAGCTTGCTCAAACTCATGTCCATCGAGTCGGTGATGCCATCCAACCATCTCATCCTCTGTCGTCCCCTTCTCCTCCCGCCTTCAATCTTTCTCAGCATCAGGGTCTTTTCCAAGAAGTCAGTTCTTCGCATCAGGTGGCCAAAGTACTGGAGTTTCAGCTTCAACATCAGTCCTTCCAATAAATATTCAGGACTGATTTCCTTTAGGATGGACTGGTTGGATCTCCTTGCAGTCCAAGGGACTCTAAAGAGTCTTATCCAACACCACAGTTCAAAAGCATCAATTCTTTGGTGCTCAGCTTTCTTTATGGCCCAACTCTCACATCCATATACGACTACTGGAAAAACCATAGACTATCAAAAAAGCAGAAAGTAACATATGTCGGCAGAAATGTGGTTCTAACTTGAACCCTTGTGCATTGTTCATTAGACTGCAAAATGGTGCCACCAGCATGGAAAACCATATGTTTCTCAAGGCATTAAAAATCATACGATCCAGGGCTTCCCTGGTGGCTCAGTGGTAAAGAATCCACCTGCTAAAGCAACACATGGGTTTGATTCCTGGTCCGGGAAGATCCCACATGCCGCGGAGCCACGAAGCCCGTGTGCCACAACTACTGAGCCTGTGCTCTGGAGCTCATGCACCTACGGAAGCCTAAGCCCTAGAGCCCGTGTCGGGCAACGAGAGAAGCCACTGCAGCGAGACACCTGCACACCACAACTAGGGAGGAGCCCGCTCGGCGGAACTGGAGCTGAGCCCGCTCGGCAGAACTAGAGAGGAGCCGGCTCGGCGGAACCGGAGAGAGCGGAGCCGGCTGTTTAATGGATGCTTGCGTGTGTGCTAAGTCGCTTCAGTCCTGTCCAACTCTTTGTAATCTTATGAACTGTAGCCTGCCAGGCTCCTCTGTCCATGGGATTCTCCCGGTAAGAATATTGGACTGGGTTGCCATGACCTCCTCCAGGGGATCTTTCTGACCCAGGGATCAAATTCACATCTCTTAAGTCTCCTGCATTGGCAGGCAGGTTCTTTACCACTAGCATCATCTGGGAAGCCCCAAACCAGAGCGCCCAGTTTAATGAGTACAGAGTTTCCGTCCTGCATGGTAAAGAGCTCTGGAGTTGGGGNCAGGGATCAAATTCACATCTCTTAAGTCTTCTGCATTGGCAGGCAGGTTCTTTACCACTAGCATCATCTGGGAAGCCCCAAACCAGAGCGCCCAGTTTAATGAGTACAGAGTTTCCGTCCTGCATGGTAAAGAGCTCTGGAGTTGGGGTGCATGATAATGTGAATGCTTTTCATACTAGTGAGCTGCACACTTAAAAATGATGAAGAAAATGAACTTTATGTTATGTGTATTTTATCACAATTAGAAAAAGAAAAACCAGACTCTGTGCCCATCCTCCAGGTTGCCTTGGAGTTGCCAACTTGGAATAACACTTGGAGCACAGAATATCGGCTTTTCCCAATGACCTCCAGGGCCCAGATCATCTCAAACCCTGAGATGAACCCAGCTGTGCCCAAGGAATCCTTTCTAATCTGGCCCAACTCTCTGCACATCATCGGGCATGTCACAGGACACCCTACAAAACAGGAGGAATGGTCAAGGGGCTAATATTCTTCGCTCCCACTGCAGGGGGCCTGGGTTCGATCTCTGGTCAAAGAAGTAGATCCCACATGCCGCAGCTCAGATCCAGCAGAGCTGGACTGACTTCAGTGTAAGCAGGTGCCCTGTACTGACGCCTCTTGTGGGCTTTCTTAGGAGGATTCCATAGAAAACTGCCCCAGGCCAGCAAAGAAACAGGCCTCTGCGAAGACCATGATCATTAGCAGAGGAGACTCAGACTACAGAGTCCTGCCATAGCTGAAATGGAACTTGCCCTTACCACTTCCTAGGTGTGTGACCCTCTGAGCCCTTCTGGATCTGTCTGAGCTTAGATTTTCTCCTTTGTAAAATGAGAAAATAAGGCTCACCAGTGAGAGCTGTTCTGAGAATGAGAGATGATTCCTGCTGAGTACCCGGCATCCAGAAGGCATTTAGTAAGTGGAACTATGATGCTGGGCCTTNAAAGCTGACACTGGAAAGTCCAGACAGACAGACACACACACAAGGCGGTCTGGCATCGTCTGGGAAGGTGGAGAGAGCCCTGTGGTTCAGAAGCAGGTGTGTCGATGGATTTCAAATAATCATCGTGGGCATACAGGGCTGACTCTCTGCCAGGCGCTGTTTTAAATGTTTGCAGTCATTCATTTATCATCACCCCCACTCACCCTTTAGAGAAATACTACCACGATCCCCGTTTTACAGAGAAGCTGAGGCACAGAGGGGCCAGGTAACCTGCCTGAGGTCACACAGTATAACCAGGGTTTGAACTGAGGTGATGCGGCCTGTGCATCCATGCTCTTAGCCACTGTATGGTTTTCCAGAGCTCCCTCAACAAAGCACTACAAACCGGATGACTCAAAACAGCAGAAATTAATTCTTTTACAGCTCTGGAGGCTAGACGTCTGAAACCAAGGTGTCTGGAGGGCCTCAGTCTCTCTGACGGCTCTAGGGGTCAAACCCTCCTGGCCTCTTCTGCCTTCCGGTGGCTGTTAGAAATCCTTAACATCCTTCAGCTTCTCCCTGCATCCCTCCAGCCTGGGCGCCACCCTCACATGGCCTTCCTCCCTGTGTGTATCTGCGTCTTCACACGGCCTGATTTTCTCTTTTTGGAAAATGTACAGTTTTTGTCCTTTAACTCTTTTTTTTTGTTATTGTTTCTGTTCTTTTTAAATTGAAGTATAGTTAATTTACAATACTGTGTTAGTTTCAAGTGGACAGCAAAGTGACTCGGCTATGTATACATTTTTTTTTTTTTGGCCACAGGGCATGTGGGATCTTAGTTTCCCAACTAGAGAGAGAACCTGTGCGTTGGGAACACAGAGGCTTGACCACTGGATTGCCAGGGAAGTCCCTATAGACTCTTTTTCCGACTCTTTTCCATCATAGGTTTATCAGATATTGAGTATCGTTCTTTGTGGACACAGCCTTCTTATAAAGACACCAGTTGCTGGATTCAGGGTCCACGCCCATCCAGTACAGGGCTTCCGTGGTACCTCAGACGGTAAAGAACCTGCCTGCAATGCAGGAGAGCTGGGTTCGATCCCTGGGTTGGGAAGATTCCCTGGAGAAGGGAACGGCTACCCACTCCTGCATTCTTGCCTAGAGAATTCCATGGACAGAGGAGCCTGGCAGGCTACAGACCACGGGATGGCAGAGTCGGACGCGACTGAGCAACTGCCGCTTTCACTTTCACTTTCTCGTCCAGCATGACTGCATCTTAACTAATTACACTGCCAAGACCAAGTAAGGTCACATTCTGAGTTTCCATGAGGACGTGACTTTTAGGAAGACATTATTCAACCCAGTAGAGTCACCACGCTACACTGTTTCTAGAAAGAAGAGCAACTAGAGCCAAGATTCCCTTGAGCCAGGGAAATATAAAGCAGAAAATGAAACCAGAGAGAATCAAGGCAGAAAATGAAGCCCCGATAAACACACTGCATCCTCCCAGGTGAGACCAGCTTCCCCAGCACGCCTGCCGTGTGATCCTAGCTTGAAAGGAACTCGCCGTCCAATCCTCACAGCCAGCTGGGGACAGGTTGGTCCCTCCACAGGGAGGAGAGATCCTTAAGGGCGGACCCCCAGGGCTCATCTTCACGCCCAGGTGTCCAGAGCAGCACCTGGGGCGCAGCAGGGGCTCAGCCTAGGGGTGGGGAATAGAGGGCTTTCCGATTCCTCTCCTCCCCATGCCTGTGTCTGGTTTCCTCCCTTGCCTAGCATTTAGGCTCAGGAGGCAATTCTGAAGTTCAGCGATAACAGTTTATCAGAGAGAAAACATCCCAGTTTGTTCACAGCTTCGCTGACAAATCCAGATTCGAACGGAGCATCATCCTTGGGGATCAGGAAGGAAAGCTGCTATCAGCAGGGATGGCCGGAGCAGCCCGGCTCCAGGGCAAACGCACACCCATTGGCTTCTCCTGTCCCCATCATTCCCTCTCTCTCTGAGCTGTTCCTCGTTGTGCACGCGTTCACCCCTGCATCACACCATCACTACTCACCCCTCCCCTCTCCCCCTGCAACGCTCAGTATTGGCTGCTGCCTCCCACGATGCCAAGAGGGAGCTGCTGGGAGAGAAACTAAATGGGTCAAAAGGCAGATTTCACCAGAGTTAGGCTAACGCAGGATGAAAGAGAAGAAACAAGGCCTAAGGACCTATAGAATGAGAGACAGAGAAATTTCAGATCTAACGCTAGTAGCAGACGCACAGAGGCATTTTGCAAACCGAGTGCAAGGTGGACCACTTCTGGTAAGAAGCTTGCCATCGGGTGCCTCTAGGGAAAGGAAGCTGGCAGTTAGAAGGGCAGCTTTCCACTGTACCTTTTGAATCCTGAGCTGCAAAGAATGACACAGGCTAAGAAGAAATATAATAAAAATGCAAACATTCATACAAAGGGTTTTTGCTCTTAACCCCTATTCTATCAGAAAATGAAGGAGTTCCCTGGTAGCCTAGTGGATAGGAGTCCAGGCTTTCACTGCAGCGACCCATGTTCAATCTTTGGTCAAGGAACTGAGATCCTGCAAGGCATGAGGCCCAGGGAGGAAACAACTCCCGGTCTTCCTTAGGTTTTGAGACCTGAAGAAGGAAACATAAGTAAAGCAGGGCGCGGTGCCTGCACCAGGGGTGCCAGCGGCCCCAGGCCCACAGCACTCCCATTTCATGCAGGATCAAGCGAAGGGTGGAGGACGTCCCTGGTGGCTCAGTGGTAAAGAATCCGCCTACCATTGCAGGAGACATGAGTGTGATCGCTGATCTGGGAAGATCGCACTTGCCACAGAGCAGCTAAGCTCATGCGCCCAAACTGCTGAGCTGGCGCTCTAGAGCCCGCGAGCCGCAACAACTGAGCCCACGAGCTGCGGCGACTGGAGCCTGCGCGCCCTCCGAGCCTGCGCGCCCTCCAAGCCTGTGCTTGGCAACAAGAGACGCCACCGGGATTAGAAGCCAGCGCACCCCGGCCAGAGAGCAGCCCCAACCCGCCACAACTAGAGAATGAGCCCGGTAGCAACGGAGACCCCGCACAGCCAAAAATACATTTTTAAAAAAATCATTTAAATGAGGGGCAGGGACGGGCTGCTGCGTTCTAGGTCACCTGGGGTAAGGATGGCAGAAACTGCTGACCCCCCATCCCAAAGGGACAAAACTGCTGGGATAATAAAAAGGCCTCTTAAGTTTTATGTCCATATCCCGGGGCTTAAGGTCCACCTTGCTGGCCACACCAGGGACCAGGGCTGGGTACTGAAAACCTGCACACGGTGGCCCCAGCCACCTGTCCCCGCTCAGAGAGAGGCCATCCTAAGTGCCTGTAGCCTACAAAAGAGAGACACCCGGCTGCAGAATCAAAGGTACCAGGATTCACCCGCCCAGCCTGAGTGCCTGGCCCCATCGGCGCCAGGTCAGAGCAGAGGAAGAATTCTGCCAGCCCCTAACTGGCAGGGAAACCTGGCAGAGGGCTGAAACACATGGGCACAGTCTCCTTAATCCAAGCTGGACGTGCCTCCTGTCACCTCGCCCATCCTCCCCAAGATCAGGATTCCAGGGGACACACCCCCGGAGGCCACCCAGAAGGGTGGGTGGCTAGGTGCTTGGGGAATTACTGTCACCCCCTCTTAATGCAGCTCAGGGTCATCCCAAACACACAGCCTCCTCCTGCTCCAGGAACTCCAGAATCTATTATCTGCCCCCTCTTAGAAGACGTCCCTTATCCGGTTTTAATGTGGTTGTCTGTGAAATAGCCTCAGGCTCCACCTGTCTTTATCTACAAATGCCCTGTGAATAAGAACTATATTTGGTTGTGACTCCAAAGTACCAGTGGAGTGAGGCAAGCTCAGCAGTTTAGGGTTCCAACTTGACAGATCTGCAAAGCCTGACTCTTATGACCAGTGAGCACATGAAAAGATGCTCAATATCATTAGTCACTAGGGAAATGCAAATCAAAACCTTAATGAGATTCCACCTCACACTGTTAGGATCAGTTCAGTTCAGTCAGTTGCTCAGCTGTGTCCGACTCTGCGACCCCATGGACTGCAGCATGCCAGGCTTCCCTGTCCATCACCAACTCCTGGAGCTTGCTCAAACTCATGTCCATCGAGTCGGTGATGCCATCCAACCATCTCATCCTCTGTCGTCCCCTTCTCCTCCCACCTTCAATCTTTCTCAGCATCAGGGTCTTTTCCACGGAGTCAGTTCTTCGCATCAGGTGGCCAAAGTACTGGAGTTTCAGCTTCAACCTCAGTCCTTCCAATAAATATTCAGGACTGATTTCCTTTAGGATGGACTGGTTGGATCTCCTTGCAGTCCAAGGGACTCTAAAGAGTCTTATCCAACACCACAGTTCAAAAGCATCAATTCTTTGGTGCTCAGCTTTCTTTATGGCCCAACTCTCACATCCATATACGACTACTGGAAAAACCATAGACTATCAAAAAAGCAGAAAGTAACATATGTCGGCAGAAATGTGGTTCTAACTTGAACCCTTGTGCGTTGTTCATTAGACTGCAAAATGGTGCGACCAGCATGGAAAACCATATGTTTCTCAAGGCATTAAAAATCATACGATCCAGGGCTTCCTTGGTGGCTCAGTGGTAAAGAATCCACCTGCCAAAGCAACACATGGGTTTGATTCCTGGTCCGGGAAGATCCCACATGTCGCGGAGCCACTAAGCCCGTGTGCCACAACTACTGAGCCTGTGCTCTGGAGCTCATGCACCTACGGAAGCCTGAGCCCTAGAGCCCTTTAGGGCTTCTCTCGTAGCCCTTCTCGGGCAACGAGAGAAGCCACTGCAGCGAGACACCTGCACACCACAACTAGGGAGGAGCCCGCTCGGTGGAACTGGAGCTGAGCCCGCTCGGCGGAACTGGAGAGAGCGGAGCCCGCTGATAATGGATGCTTGCGTGTGTGCTAAGTCGCTTCAGTCCTGTCCAACTCTTTGTAATCCTATGGACTGTAGCCTGCCAGTCTCCTCTGTCCATGGGATTCTCCTGGTAAGAATATTGGAGTGGGTTGCCATGACCTCCTCCAGGGGATCTTTCTGACCCAGGGATCAAATTCACATCTCTTAAGTCTTCTGCATTGGCAGGCAGGTTCTTTACCACTAGCATCATCTGGGAAGCCTCAAACCAGAGCGCCCAGTTTAATGAGTACAGAGTTTCCGTCCTGCATGGTAAAGAGCTCTGGAGTTGGGGTGCATGATAATGTGAATGCTTTTCATACTAGTGAGCTGCACACTTAAAAATGATGAAGAAAATGAACTTTATGTTATGTGTATTTTATCACAATTAGAAAAAGAAAAACCAGACTCTGTGCCCATCCTCCAGGTTGCCTTGGAGTTGCCAACTTGGAATAACACTTGGAGCACAGAATATCGGCTTTTCCCAATGACCTCCAGGGCCCAGATCATCTCAAACCCTGAGATGAACCCAGCTGTGCCCAAGGAATCCTTTCTAATCTGGCCCAACTCTCTGCACATCATCGGGCATGTCACAGGACACCCTACAAAACAGGAGGAATGGTCAAGGGGCTAATATTCTTCGCTCCCACTGCAGGGGGCCTGGGTTCGATCTCTGGTCAAAGAAGTAGATCCCACATGCCGCAGCTCAGATCCAGCAGAGCTGGACTGACTTCAGTGTAAGCAGGTGCCCTGTACTGACGCCTCTTGTGGGCTTTCTTAGGAGGATTCCATAGAAAACTGCCCCAGGCCAGCAAAGAAACAGGCCTCTGCGAAGACCATGATCATTAGCAGAGGAGACTCAGACTACAGAGTCCTGCCATAGCTGAAATGGAACTTGCCCTTACCACTTCCTAGGTGTGTGACCCTCTGAGCCCTTCTGGATCTGTCTGAGCTTAGATTTTCTCCTTTGTAAAATGAGAAAATAAGGCTCACCAATAAGAGCTGTTCTGAGAATGAGAGATGATTCCTGCTGAGTACCTGGCATCCAGAAGGCATTTAGTAAGTGGAACTATGATGATGGGCCTTCTCAGGTGGGGCTAGTGGTAAAGAATCCACCTGCCAATGCAGGAGATGCAAGAGACTCAGGGTTTGACCTGGGTCGGGAAGATTCCCTGGAGAAGGAATTGGCTACCCACTCCAAAATTCTTGCCTGGAGAATCCCACGGACAGAGGAGCCTGGTGGGCTACAGTCCACAGAGTCACAAAGAGTCAGACATGACTGAAGCGACTTAGCATGCACTATGATGATGAACATTCTGAGTTTTAACCACCCGTGTTGTCAGCAGAGCCCCCACGTGCCTGCTCTCTGGCTCACAGCCCACTTGCAGGGCTGGGGTTCCTGGGAGATGTTACCCCTAGGCCATGCATGACTGTGCTGCCTCTGTCCCCCATACCAGGACCAAGAGCTCGAAAACGTCACCATCAGCATCAGTCCCTGACTCCCTGACCCCCTCCCCGGGGCTCTGACTTTATGTTCACCCTTGGAAGAGGAGGAGCTTCAGGTTGCCTGGGATTCCCTTGGCTTAAGACTTCCTCCTTCTCATCAAATCCACCTGTCTATAAACCCAACCTGCATCTCCCATTGAGACTTTTCTCCACCCCAGCAGCAAGGACAGCTTATACCACAGAGGGCATGAGCTCACCCACCTGCTCTCTCTCTCACAACACAGCCTGGATGACAAACGCCATAGCAACAGGCCTAGCAACCATGACAGGAGACCACCTCTTGGACCCAGACTGATGGGAAGTAAGTAAACAGCCACCAGCCATGTCTGGGGGAAGGGCTTCTGAGAGCCAGAGGTGCACACACGTGTGGGCCACCACCCGCCTGGGCACAGGAGGAGGCCCATTAGCCAAGTCCGCCTTCCCCTGTCAACATCAAAGGGAAAGAATCAATGGGCAAGGGACAGGGGAGGCTGGAAATCCTGCAGCAAATTAAGTTTAATCCTCTCCAGCCAGCTGTGCGGCTGTTGGTTTATAACGGTGCTATCTGCTCTGAACTGACAGGTCCCTGATAACCGGGAAGGGAGGGGGAGCCTGGGCTGGCAGCTGGGGCACTGCAGCTGCATGGGGACTCCAGAGCTGCTGGAGGCCGGTCCCTCAAGGCAGAAGGCTGGCTTCAGTGCTCTGCAGTCAGGGAACCCAGAAGAAGCTTAGGAGTTAGAACCTACCCTGTTCCCCTTGCCCTAGGCAGAACTCTAGAAGCAGTCGTCATGCTCCTTGGACAAGGCTGACCAAGGCCAGGCCTCCGCCAGCCCAGCGATGAGGGCATTTCCATTTCCAGAGCAGTTCATCCTGGTGGAAACCAAAGCTCCTGGAGTGATGACTTGTTCAGTCACGCAGTCGTGTCTAACTCTTTGCCACTCCACAAGCTTGCTAGGCTCCTCTCTCCATGCAATTCTCCAGGCAAGAATATTGGAGTGGATTGCCATTCCCTTCTCCAAGGAATCTTCACAATCCAGGGATCAAACCTGCGTCTCCTGTATCGGCAGGCAGACTCTTTATCACTGAGCCACCAGGGAAGCCCAAAATCAAGACCAGAAGAGCATTGCTGGTGGTGACTGACAAACATTGAGCACCTCCAGGTCCAGGCTCTGCAACTGAGTAAATTACAACCCTGCTCTGCACACCCCACTGAGACGGAAGTCATTACCCAACTGCACACACAATGAAACCAGGCACCCCCGAGGTAACACAGCCCTCAGTGGGAAACTTGCCTTCAAACCCAGGACTGCCCTCAACCTCCTCCCATGCTCCAACTAGTCCAGCCTAAAATGTCACCTGTTTACAGCCTAGAGGGAAGCACTTCAAAAGCCTGCAGAAAATCCCTAAGCAAATCTGGCTATAATTTAGCTGGCTTGGGTTTAAGAGCTGATGTCATCAGAAGACCAAAACACAATAAGAGAAAATAAAATAAGTGAAATGAGAAAGAAAAAGAATGCCAATGGCAGGGATGACAATGAGAATGACAGCAGCGCTGGGCCACACACAGAGACACTGCAAAAGCTCCCCAAACAAGAAAACAGCTTCAGCATTTGGGGGCGGGGAGAGGGAGACTCCTTGAGCCAGGGGTCCTGCTGGAGGCAAGGAGAGGGGAGACAGCCCACCAGAAAACTCACACAAATAAAATCCCAGCTTCTGCTGCCCGTAAGGACAGCTAGGACCTCAAAGACCCCCAAGCTGGAGACCTGAGAGCCAGCCCCCAGTGGAACCTGCTGGAAATAAAAAAAGGTGCAGGTATAGATAGGAGTTTAAATCCAGGCTCTGCCACTGAGCAGCTAGCTGTTTGGCACTGGGCAAGTCTCTTCACTCTCCTGGCCTCCTACGTGGGAAATGGGGAGAGGAACCCCAAGAGTGTGAGTTACTGGGGATGAAATGTGGTCAGATGGGAAATGACTCTGCCTTGCAAGGCTCTGAGAAGCTGCTGGCTGAGCGAAGGGCCCCCCTCTGGGCAAAGTCACGAGCCCACACACCTTTGGGACCACCCATTTGTAGCCAAAGGCCACATACTCCAGAAATGGCTTCTTCCCAGCTAGAGCAGGAACATTCGAAAAGCACCTTCTTGAAGCCAGGGAGGTGGCTGGCCACAGGGCTCCCTGTTCCCACCCACGGTCTAAAACAACGCATCCATGGGGAATGATCATGTTAGAAAGAGTCCAAGAGAGAAACACATCCAAGGTTCTAAACCTTCGATGCACATCCGAAACGCCAGCATCACAGTCCCCGGCATGGGGTTCAGTCCTCTGAATTTTTAGTAAGCAAGCTCTTCTGGGGATTTTAGTGCACAGAGAGCCAGGTTTGGGAATCCAGTCCAATGCTTTGATTTTATAAATGAAGAAAATCTATCACTGCTGAACCTAATGCTGACTAATTTCAATGATTCGTTTCCTGGTTGTAAAGTAATACAGACTCATTGCAGGAAGTTTGGGGAAAAAATGAAAAGATACTGAGAAAATTAAAGTCACTTATAATCACGCCTCCCAGAGACAACCACCTTCAGCGTTGGGGGCATTCTCACTCATCTTCATTCTTGGGCAGATGAGAGAATTATGGATATACTACTTGAATCCTGGCTTTCCTTCACTTAGATTTTATGTTAAGTGTTTTATAATATCATTACACATTCACAGGAAAGATCGATAAAGATGAAAAAACGGAGTGATTTCAAACACGGTAAATCAACAAGGTGAGTAGCTGATAAATACCAAGCGCGGGGCTGGGACCCAGGTCCAGTGATCCCACGGCTATGTTCACTCCTTGACCCAAGGAGTTCACCTGCCCCTGCCTGTCACACCTTATCAAGGAGTCCAGGCCAGGATGAAGGGGCACCAAGGTCAGCCCCCACCCCGGGGACGGGCAAATGGGGCAGGCGAGGCTGGGGTCTTCTTGGCCGGCTCACAAAGGCCAGCACAGGGAGTCAGATTACAAACAAGCGAGCTAATGACACAGGCCTAGAGACCAATTAGGCTGCACAATAGAAAGATTACAGGGCTGTTTGGTCCCAACTATATAAGATGAATTGATCAATACAGCTTATGTGGCACTGGACAGATTGCAACCTGAGCGAGGGTTTCTTGCAGACCTTAAATGCAGCCAGAATCTCTTGGCCTCCGAGCAGGAGGCAGAAAGCAAACTTCTGAGCCCAGGGAGGGCCCTGCCGTATGGACGAGGAGCTGCGTGTCAGCTAGCGGGGACCCAAACCTCCTCTGCCACACAGGCATCCGTTCTGATTCTAGAGCCCAACTTTGACACACTCCGAAACTACACATCCCCCCAACACACGGTCTGACTCTGTGCCTGGCACACAGCTGGTACTCAAACCTCACTACAAACCTGTGACTCAGATACTGCTGACAGATCAGGAAACTGAGGCACAGAAAGGTCACACCACTGGCCAGAAGTAGTCCTTGGATTCAAACTCAGGCAGGTGCCAGCCTGTGCTCTTGCCCTTGAAATGGCCTTTCAACAACAAAAGAATAGGGACTTCCCTGGTGGTCCAGTGGCTAAGACTCTGTGCTCCCAAGGCAGGGGGCCCAGGTTCGATCCTTGGTCAGGGAACTAAATTCCACATGCTGCAACCGAAGACCCAGAATGCCACAACTAAGGCCCAACACAGCCAAATAAATAAACAAAAATAAAAATTAAAAAAAAATAAAGCAGACAAGGAAACCCGAGGCCCAGGGAGAGGGCATGACCTGATGGACATTCACTACCCGGGCAGCAGCTGAGTTTGACTAAAGGGTCACTGCGGGGCCACCAGGATCCTTTAAGGATGCTGGATGGCCTCACCCCATCACTCAGTGGCCCAGAGCTCAGAACTAGCTGTGGGGTGGGGAGGAAAGGCCAGGAGGCAGGCGGGTGGGCGGGGGGTGAGGTAACAAGGCCCTCGCTCCCCATCTGCCCCTGCGCTGCAGGCCAGGAAGGGGCCCGGGGCTCAGTCGACAGAAGGCAGATGCCCACAGGTCTAGCTGGAACACCCCCAGCACATGGGGTCCACAGCGTACAGTGACCTTCCCAAAGGACTGTCCTTGACCAACTGGCTGGGGCACAGTGTCACAGCAAGGCACCCAGGAGGGTTCGATGGCCTGTGTTGCTGGGCATGAGGGCCTGGAGTGGGGTGGTCACATCTGTGCCCCACTGCCTGCTGCTCCCTGTCTGCCCAGAGCCCCTCCACCCACAGGCTCGGAGGCAGAGGAGCAGCTGGCAGGCGGAGGGCTGCGCCGGGAGCGAGAGGGCAGTGGGGTGGCCAGGTGCCCAGCACTGGCCTCTCCGTTGCTCTGTGCGCTCAAAGTTAGCCAGAACCCCTGTATCTCCAGTTACTTCTCTCCATGGAAAATGGCCATCACAGGGTCATCTGCCTCCCTGGACCACAAGGGGTAGATGAGATGCTGCACATCAAGGGCACGATATGGGTGCTTAATGAAAGACAGTAGTTATTGTGATTAATGGGGTGGGAGGGGAAGAAAAGTTACAGCCTAGAAACCAGAAATAGAGAGTCAAGGGACATGAAGTAGGGGAGACAGAGCTGGAGACAGGATGGAGCAGTCAGGGGCATTCATTCTGTGGACTCCGGAGAGCTGCAGAGTTAAGAAGACACAGACAACACCCTCCAAATCCCCATAACTAGGAGGACCCCATCATGCCCACCTAACTCAGATCTCAGACTCTGCCTTTCCGCACAGGTGCAGAGACTGTAACACAGCAGCCGGGACCCCTGTCCTGTAGATGGCACAGTGTTGGCATCAAGGCCCTCTGTGAGCATCGGGTCTTGAGAGGAAGGAGGCCTCAAGTTCAGATTAGGGCTCCACCTGCAAAGTGGGGGGCGATCCTGTGCCAGGCACCACAGCTCAGGACTTAGAACGGGGGAGAGCATCAGGGCAGGCTAGGGGGTCAGAGCCTAAGGCTCCCATAGCAAGTAGTTAGGAATCTTGAAACCTCTGCCTGCTGGAACCACAGGCAAGTCCCCACGGGCTGCACTTTGGGGCCTGAACAAGCCAGATCCAGGGACTCTCTCCCCCATCTCCCAGCTGACTGACTTCAGGCATGTTACCCATAAACCTCTGAGCCTCAGTTTCCTCATCTGTCAAATGGGGCTAATGACTTTATGAATTCCCACTTCAGAGCAACATGGTAATAACTCCTGAGATCATCTCCATAAATAGGTAGAAGGGCCTGGATCATATTAAGACTTCAAAAAACAGCAGCCGGTACTAGACTCTAGAGAGTCCCTTGAACAGCAAGGAGATCAAACCAGTCAATTCTAAAGGATAGCAAACCTCAATATTCATTGGAAGGACTGATACTGAAGCTCCAATACTTTGGCCACCTGATGCGAAGAGCCGACTCATTGGAGAAAACCCTGATGCTGGGAAAGATTGAGGACAGGAGAAGGGGGCAACAGAGGATGAGATTGGTTGGATGGCATCACCGACTCAATGGACATGAAGTTGAGCAAACTCCAGGAGATGGTGAAGGACAAGGAAGCCTGGCGTGCTGCAATCCATGGGGTCACCAAGCGCTGGACATGACTGAGCGGCTAGACAACAAGAACACAGCAGCTCTCACGACATTCACCATGATTCTCGCAAGCTGTGTGGTCACTGATGCCCCTTCTGGAACAGGAATGCAGGCCCCAGTCGCCCACCACAAAGAAGAGCCGTGATGCTGAAAAGGCAGGTGCTGCCCAGACCCACATGCCCCTGCCCCTGAGGAGTCCCTGCTTCGACAGGGAGGCTGCTACACAAGGCATCCTGCACCACAGAGGCGGGCAGAGGTGTGCACGAGCCTCCACACTCCAGGAGGGAGCCTCTGGGGATGGGGGTCAGGCTCTACACAAAGACATCGACCCCCGGGGGCAGGGCTCAGCAAGAGCACGCGGGCAGCCCTTCTCTTTGAAACGCTGACTATTCTGCTAATGTTTGCTTTTTTCCCCCTATAATTATCCCACTTTCTTCTCCCTGAGTATTTAGTCATTTTTTTTTTTTCCTTTTAAATGTCAGCCAGTACTGCCAAGAGGACTCAAGAAAGATGGGGTTTCTCACAGGGGCTGTGTAGGGGGCCATGCCCCTGGGCCAGCAACTGATGCCCCAGAATTAGAGGGAAGGAACCTCAAGATGAAACAGAGGGGGACCCGCTCAGAAACCCCAATGGATCACTGCCCCTCCAATCACAGAGTCAGATGGTAAAGAATTGGCCTACAAAGCAGGAGATCCAAGGTTCGATCCCTGGGTTGGGGAGATTCCCCGGGAGAAGGGAATGGCTACCCGCTCCAGTATTCTTGCCTGGAGAATTCCATGGACAGAGGAGCCTGGAGGGCTACAGTCCATGGGGTTGCAAAGAGTTGGACATGACTGAGCAACTTTCACTTTTCGCTTGAGTAAGATAAGACATTTCTGCCCAGAAAACTTCACATACAGGGTTCATATCAACTTGGCTGGGGAGACCAGGGGCTGCACCCTCTGCCTGATCTGAAAGAGACGAACCAGTGGGAGCTGCAGAGGCCACTCCTCCCGCCTCCTCTCTGCAAACCCCAAGAATGCTCCAGTCTCCGTAGGAGGAACCCCTTGATGCCATTCAGAGAAGGCCCCCCCAAAGCGAGCTGCAGATGAATGAAGTGTGAAGTGAATGGAGGTCGGGGAAAGAGGTGGGAGGAGCTGGGGCAGGGCTGCAGAGCGTGGGAAGGCCTCTCTCTCTTTCTCTCGACATCTCTGCTGTAAGTCACTCCACAATCTCAATTCATAAAGCAGGATCCCAGCAATCAGAACCAGCTGGGCACAGTCCACTTCCACTCTCTCGACAACACTGATGTTACCCAGCCAGATCCCCACAGGTTGGATCCTCAGTCCTCCCCAAAAATCCAGAAATGCAAGGACCCCTGATGGCCTGGCACACCAATGGAAGGCAAGGGAGGGATGGAGCCCTGGGAGATTGCTGTAAGGGCTGGAGCAACAAGATCCAAATGTGTCCTGAGGGCCTTACAGACTGTGGTCAGCTGTGGTTGGCTGCCTTGATATACATAGCCCACCACTGCTTCTGCCCCAGACTTGAGCCCCTCTACCCTAGACAGATGACTTGTGCAAAGGGCAGATGTGACAAGGCAAGGGCATTCCAGGAAACAGCCCAGAAGTCCAGCGAGGACTAGACATGGAGTCAAAGCTGTGGGCGTGACATCTCACTGTGTCTTGTCCACACTGTGCCTCCAGGTAAGACTTCCCTTCTCTGGGCCTCAGTTTCCTCATCTGTGGATTGAGAGAAGAGAACTAGACCATCTCTAGGTCCCCAGGTCTGAGGCAGAGAGGTCTAAGACTCAAGCAGCACAGGCCAGCTGCCCCAGGGAAGCACAGTGCCCCTCCCATGTCCTTCCCTCCATACCCCTGGGCTCCAGCCCCTGAGCACATCACCAAGGATCGCTGAGGGTAGATCATGGAAAGTGCCAGGCATGAGTGGATGGGATAAGTCTCAAGGGGCCCAGGAAGGTTGGGGATCAGGGTACAGTATGTGGACCACACGTTTTACTATATTCTCAGTCCAGAGAGGGGCTTCCCTGGTGGCTCAGCAGTAAAGAATCTGTCTGCCAATGCCAGATACCTGGGCTTGGAAGATCCCCTGGAGAAGGAAATGGCAACCCACTCCAGTGTTCGTGCATGGGAAATCCCATGGGCAGAGGAGCCTGGCAGGCTACAGTCTATGAGGTCACAAAAAAGTCGAACACAACTTTGTGACTGAACAGAAACAACCTTCCAGAAAACTATCTGACTCCTGCAGTTCCAGGCACAGACTGTTCTAGACGTGGCCCATAGCGGGTGGACAGAGGTTTCCAGAGGACGTCAGCTGCCCAGGGCCCTTACGACCATGGAAGATCTTAGGACCTGGGATGCTCAGCTTCAGAAGCCCTTCTTCCCTGCTCTCAGGCCCACCCTTGGTACCCAGGGAAGCACTGAGCCACCTCTGGGCTGTGTACCACCTGTGACTGATGCAAATCTCCACTGAATCCCCAACCTTGCCCTTGGGCTCACACTCATATCAATGAAGGATCTTATTTCCCAATCCACATCAATGAAGGATCTTATTTCCCATTCCACTACCAATGAAATTAATCACAGTAATAATACAGAACTTTTAAAGAGCATTCAGCATGTATCAAGCATTCTACATAAATTATCTACCTTAATCCTCCCAGTAACCTACTGAGAATGTGCTAGGAATACTATCCCCATTTTACAGATAAGGAAACTGAGGCTTGGAGAAGTCATATAACACACTGAGAAGATCTAGGACACCTGGTGTGAGCTTTTTCATCTTTTCTCCGCTTCACTAGGGCATCTGGACAGTCAGCTTTTCCACTTTCCCTCCTTTCACAGAGAAAGAGGGTCCCTTTTCTTTTATTCATTCAAGATCCAGCATTGTATGATACCTGGCAGATTTAGCTGCACAAACCAATGTCCAGACTTCTAGGAACCATAGCTTCCATCTGTGTCCCTCACTGACTTCCCACTCCATGAGCCCTTTCTCCTCCCTGTCAGTGTCTCTTGCTGCATCAGCCTTTTCTTTCCACTGGCTCTTCCATTCTGGCCACAAGCACATTCAGGCCTTTGAGAAAAAAAAAGTGTTTCTTTCCAACCTACCCCATGGCCACATCTGGGCCTTGTTGTTCCAGTCCTTACATCAGCCTCCCAGGGCTCCATCCCTCCCTTGCCTTCCACGGGCATGCCAGGCCATCAGGGTAGCTGAAGCCCTTGAAGGAAGGGTCTGCATCGCTGCTTCACGTGCCCTTCCCCTTCCCCTTCAATCCACCCTTGCTCGGCCACGGCCTTTGCTGAGCACTTTGCTCTTTGGTCCAAAAGGCTGCATCCCCCTGGCAACCACACCAGGCCCTGCCTGGCCTCTCTCCTCACTCCGGCCTCCAAACGGAGACAGCTCAGTTTCTCTCCCTGGCCCTTGTCCCTTCTCACTGCTTACTCACACCCTTGGCTTCGGCTCTCACCTTTAGGCACAGAATTTGCAAACCTCCAGCTAACCCCAAGGCCAGCCCTGAAACTCCAACCACCACCCAGATGTATGCCTGTGGATTTTCCAAGCCAAACCCAAATCCAGCGTGAGAAACCAGAGGCATCGCTCTGCTTCCCAATGGACGGACACCACCTCTGTGTGTTTAAACCACCCAAGTCAGTTTTCAGTTGCTGTTCTCCAGGTGCTAAGTCATGTCTGATTTCTTGCCACCCCATGGACTGCAGCACACCAGGCTCCTCTGTCCTCCATCATGTCCCGCAGCTGTTGCTATTAGATCCTTCATGGACCACAGCCTTGTCATGGTGAAGACTTGTGTAACTCAGTGAAGCTACGAGCCATGCCATGTCAGACTGCCCAAGATGGACAGGTCATAGTGAAGAGTTCTAACAAAACATGATTCACTGGAGGAGGGAATGGCAACCGATTCCAGTATCCTTGGCGTGAGAACCTCATGAACAGGATGAAAAGGCAAAAAGATATGACACCGGAAGACGAGTCCGCCAGGTCAGAAGGTGTCCAGCAGGCTACTGGGGAAGAGTAGAGGGCAATTGCCAATAGCTCCAGTTTTCAGTTAGTTGCAGCCCAATGCAAGATCATAAGAGTGATCTCGCTGAACTCAACAGTGACCCTGCCGCATGGCTGTTTATTTTGCACGAGGAACTGAAGCTCAGGCACGTTATGTGACTTGCCCAGCATCTCAGAGCCTACGAGTAGGTGAATCAGGATCAAATCTGCCTGACTCGTAAACCCAAGCTCTTTCTGACCTGCTTCCTGCCATGCTGTATCCTATGTTTGTTGAGTGACTCAATGAGCAAAAAGACCATGCACTTACCAAATCCTCTTCTTTGTATTCAGTCACTTCGGTCGTGTCTGGCTCTTCACGACCCTATGGACTGTAGCCCGCCAGGCTCCTCTGTCCACGGAAATCTCCAGACAAGAATACTGGAGTGTGTTGCCATG
The DNA here is from genome assembly GCA_006410675.1 of Oreotragus oreotragus. Taxonomy (NCBI): domain Eukaryota; kingdom Metazoa; phylum Chordata; class Mammalia; order Artiodactyla; family Bovidae; genus Oreotragus; species Oreotragus oreotragus. The sequence goes on from SJYX01000874.1 coordinate 271,737, forward strand.
CCCTCTTCCAGCGAATCTTCCCAACCCGAGGACTGAACTCGTGACTGCCTGCATCTCCTGCACTGCAGGTGGATTCTCTACCCACTGAGCCACCTGGGAAGCCCTTTGCAGATATGGGGAAGGGCTGTATCTTCCTCAAGCTTTCCCCCTCATCCGCTCCCCACCCCAATGCAAAAGAAGGTGCCCGGATCAGTGGCTACTGTGGTGTCTAACCAGGCCTATCAACAGTCCCTTGTCAAGAGTAGATCTGGGTGCACCAGGCAATGCCCAGGGGACCCAGCAGCCCGAGGCTCTGTCCCAGCTGCTCTCTGCACACGAGCGGGCACAGCCTCCCCCCACCTGCTCACAGCCACCTGCTCCTTCCCACCTCCCAACCACACGAAATGAAGCAATCAATGGGACAAATATTTTATCTCATTCCCCACACGGTTTATTTTATTTGAGGTGAATGGATCAATGTAGCCCAGGGAGCATGGAGCAGAATTTCTCACTGAACTGCCACGAGGAACATCTGTTCCCGCTTGGAAAAGCTAACCGAGTTATAAGGCAACTGCTGGGACGGGATGGGTAGTCCCAGCACTCCTGGGTGTGGGCTGGATGGGAAGTCCAAAGACCTGAGGCTCTCATCTAGAGCAGAGGGCATGGGAGCATGGGCTCAGGGGTCAAACTGCCTGAGCTCCAACCAACTTCATTGCTTGCTAAACTGAGTGATCGTGGGCATACACAAACTAAGTTCTCACTGCCGCCTCAGTTTGCTCATCTAGAAAATGGAACCAATAATGCCTACCCCATTCAGTCATCTAAGAATCAAAGCCACGGAATGAAAAGTGCTCAGCATAGAGCCTGGCACACAGTAAGCACCCGAGTTTGGGTGATGCTCTTATTAACAACCGTCATCATTATCATCATCAACGTCATTATTTATAAGAACTTTTCAGCTCAGAGGAGGATGAGAGGATTCCAGATTTCCCCAGTTCACATATGGGGTCCTGCTGTTCTCATAAGTGTGTCCCCGTGTTCTCACTCTGGAATCAGAGAATATGATCGTGGGAAAACTGGAAGTTGTGGAAAGGATTCTTTCCCCTCTTAACAGACAGAAGATCTGAGATAAATCATTTGCCTTCTCTGGAAAATGGGACTTTAGTAAGGTCTGGCCAGCCTTCCTCATAGGGTAGTAAGAAGTGATTGTGAAAAGGCATTTGAATAGTGATTATCATTTGAACTTTTCCATGATTACTAACATCCATCTAGCAACCAGGTTCCTTGTTATTCCGCCCAAATGCCAACATCATGACTCCCCCTATTACCTTGCTGTCCTTATTTGGGATAGGAGACAAGATGCTACCTACAGAAGTAGTGAGGCGAGGGACAGAAGAGAGAGAGGGGCAGAGAAGCCCAAAGGGCCTCGTAAATACAGAAAGATGGGGTGTTTCTGGAGCTACTGTTTCTAACAAAACTCTCCCAGGCAAAAGACCCTCTCCTAAAGAAACACCAGTTGGCTGGACGGCCATTGAGAAGCCTGGTGGTGGACACAGCCCCTTTTCAACAAGTACCCCAGCTGCTTCGTCAGTTGGTGAGACTTCACAGAGAAGGGCCCCAGTCAGGGACCCCCAGGCCTGCTCGGGTTCCTAACCTGTACCCTTAGCACCACTCCCAAGTCCCAGGGACTCAGGTGTCTCCAGAAGACGTCCCCATCTCAGCTTCTCAACTAAACCTGCTCCAGGCAGCAATATCCTCCCCCCAGGCAAGTTCTAAAAACCTCAGTATCCCTTCACGTCTCCACCACTCACTCAGCAAATGCAATCAGAGTTCTTTGAAAAGTTGAAATTCCACATGCATTCTTCTTTTTTGGCCACACCACGCAGCACACGGGATCTTAGTTCCCCGCCCAGGGATCAAACTCAAGCCCCACTGCATGCCTGCATTGGAAGCGAGGAGTCTTAACCACCGCACCACCAGCGAAGTCCTTTGAAATGTTTGTTGGGTCTTTGAAATCCCTTCTCTCTCCACCCTCTTTGCATCCATCCCTGAGTTACTGCACTCACCCCTGCCTTCTTTCTCTGACATTTACCTCTCCTCTTCCTTAACCCACGGTACACCTGTCGTGTCGATTCTTCTTCTTAAAACACAAATCAAAATGACCTGCTCACGTACACGCAAATATACACATGCGTGCACACATACAATGGTGTGCTTTCTTCCATATACTGTTGTTCACTCGCTCAGTCCTGTCTGACTCTTTGCGACCCCAGGGCCTGCAGCACGCCAGGCTTCCCTGTCCTTCACCATCTCCTGGAGTTTGCTCAAACTCATGTCCATTGAGTCGCTGATGCCATCCAACCATCTCCTCCTCTGTGTTTCCTTCTTCTCATGCCTTCAATCCTTCCCAGCATCAGGGTCTTCTCCAATGAGCCAGCTCTTTGCATCAGGTGGCCAAAGTATTGGAGCTTCAGCATCAGTCCAAACACTGAATTTATGCCATTTAGCTTATGTATCCAGGAAGGATGAGAAAGGAAAATAAAAACTATTTTAAGCCACTGGTGCTTCAGTTCCCATTTCACTTGATGAGAACCTCTATCAGGCTAAGCTACAACTCCACTGCTCTACCCCTGGCTGGCCTCAGTTCCCACGTGCCCCTCACAGTGAGCACAAAGTGTTCCAGGGGTTACTTTCTGCCTGAAGCAGGCTCTAGACTCAACCCTAATATAAGACTTGAAGGAAACCCTCCCAAAGCATGGTTTTCTTTCCAGGTTGCTGGGACTATGAGTGATTTCTTTGTCTACTATTGGCTATTTCTAATTTTCCGTTAACAAACATACATTTTGTTTTGTGTGCAGCACGCCAGGCTTCCCTGTCCTTCACCATCTCCTGGAGTTTGCTCAAACTCATGTCCATTGAGTCGCTGATGCCATCCAACCATCTCCTCCTCTGTGTTTCCTTCTTCTCATGCCTTCAATCCTTCCCAGCATCAGGGTCTTCTCCAATGAGCCAGCTCTTTGCATCAGGTGGCCAAAGTATTGGAGCTTCAGCATCAGTCCAAACACTGAATTTATGCCATTTAGCTTATGTATCCAGGAAGGATGAGAAAGGAAAATAAAAACTATTTTAAGCCACTGGTGCTTCAGTTCCCATTTCACTTGATGAGAACCTCTATCAGGCTAAGCTACAACTCCACTGCTCTACCCCTGGCTGGCCTCAGTTCCCACGTGCCCCTCACAGTGAGCACAAAGTGTTCCAGGGGTTACTTTCTGCCTGAAGCAGGCTCTAGACTCAACCCTAATATAAGACTTGAAGGAAACCCTCCCAAAGCATGGTTTTCTTTCCAGGTTGCTGGGACTATGAGTGATTTCTTTGTCTACTATTGGCTATTTCTAATTTTCCGTTAACAAACATACATTTTGTTTTGTGAAGTCATTTGAACTATATCTAAAGATTGTCCTGTGAAACCTTCGACAACTCCAGTCACTCACCCAATCCAGTCCAGGTGCCTCAGTTGAGCATTCAAAGCCCTGCATTCAAAGTGGCCTCAGGCGCGACTGTCTGTATCTCTCACACCCCTTCCATACTCCATAATGGGAACCCTGCATTTCCTCTAATACACTGGGCACTTTCGCTGTACCTTCAGCCCAAAATGTGCCCCCTACTCCTCCTTCCCAATCCAGATCCGACCTGTGCATCAAGGGACACCCGGTATCAGCTGCTTAACCCACTCAAGCATGCTAAGTCACTCAGTTGTATCTGACTCTTTGCAACTCCCTGGACTGTAGCCTGGCAGGCCCCTCCGTCCACGGGGATTCTCCAGGCAAGAATACTGGAATGGGTCGCCATGCCCTCCTCCAGGGCATCTTCCCAACCCAGGGAACGCACCCGCATCTCCTGCCTTGGCAGGCAGGTTCTTTACCGCTAGTGCCACCTGAGAAGTCTGCTTCATTCAAGTCCTCCTGAACCCCACGCTGCCCCCACCGCCTCCTGTTCTGTGGTGACCCTGCTCCTCGCAGACACCTTCCTTGGAGGAACCGAGGATCTATCTAGTCTGACCTCCCCCCAAGAATAGTTAAGCTCTCTTCTGCAGTTTCTGCAATATCCAGCTCTGCACACCACAGATGCTCAAATAATGGAGCAAGTGAAGTGGATCCAATTGGATTGAAATGAATTGGACTGCCCTGGCTTGACTTGAGTCCCTAACTCTGTTCCTTAAATCCAAGTGTTGGTAAATTCGGCGAACTGGAGCACCCAGCCAGGCTTTCCATGAGTGGCCTACAGGCAAGCTGGCCATTTGCTCCTCGATCATTTGGGCAACCGGCTCTCTGTCACTTGGTTTTCTGGGGACTGCCTTCTGACAAGTTGCTCCCTGCATGCAGTGACCTGATTTTCTGTTGTATGGACCAGAGCAGATGGTGAGCGGAGCGGGGATGGACCTCATGACAGCCCCGGAGACCCCTGAGTACCAGGGAAGCTCAACCCTGGCCCTTCGTCTCTGCAGAACACTCCAAGACACCCCAGCCCAGTGAGAGCTGGGAAAAGCCTGCAGGGGGACACTCACCCCTAATTAGGCGGTGCCATTTCCCCCAACCTTCAGAAACCAGCCAGCCAGCCTCGAGCTTCTGTCTGAGAGTTAGGATTCACTCTGCACTCATGGACGGTACCCACAGCGGAGGGGCCCAGGGGACCCCAGCTGCCCCCACCCCTGCCCTTCCTCCGCCTCAGAGCAAAAGTTTGACTAAAGCTCAGTGTCTTTGCTTTTATAAATCTCTGCCTTTTAATGATGGCTTCAAGGCTGAGGGGAAAAAGGACCATTAAACTCACTGAATAAGTTAATGGGGCAGAGAGAATCTATTTCGGAGCTACCCCAGGCTATTTTCCTCTGGAGCTAAAGCCTGAATAAGCAAAAAGAAAAAATTAAAACTGTAGTGCACATTGCCAATAAATAACCCCCAGTGTAATCTCTCAGCACCCAGGACTTCATTTGCAGAGATGTTATAATGCAGATCACTTGTAAAACACCTCTGGTCTCAGAGTTCCTCCTGGGGTGGCAGCTGGGGCCTCTTCATCCACCCAGGTCCTTCCCTGGGTGAATGGAGCGACCTAAGGGCCGCTCTGATCTGGGCCTCGGGCCCTTTAGGCATCGTGGTGAGAAGCTGCCCCCCACAAACGTCAGCACAGGAAAACAGAGGAGGCCCCAAGACCCTCCAATCCCCCAGCTGTAGAGAGTCCCCAATTCACTGTCTTGAAACTCACAACTCCCTCCGTCCTCTGCACAGGCCAGCCACCCATCATCTCAGTTCCTCTGGGCCTGGACAGCTGCACCTCCCCAGAAGACTCCCCTCCTCCCTCCTCCCTTCCTCCCCCTAACTTCCCACCCTTACCCCCAACCCCACTCCCCGCCCACTCCTGGGAGAACAGTGCCTCCCTTGAAGGAAGCCAGAAGAAGACCCTGAGGGCTGAGAAAGCACAAATAATTAAGTAAGTCAGCACTCCTGTTGGTAAATGCAGAATCCCACTAGACACACGTTGTTTACTCTTTAATATTTAAACATGTTAATTAAATCTCTGAATAAACAAATAGATGTTTGCAAGTGGCATTCCTTCCCGCATGGGCCTCAGGGCCTGCCAAGCGGGCCGGGCCTTCTGGTGGGCCAGGGACTGAAGGCAGATGACTTTCAGGCCTACCGCCCCTTCCCGGGCAGTCAGGTCAAGCAGCCCGGACCCAGCATCAGGGGGTGACGGTCTCCACCTCCCATGCAGCTACATCGGCCCCTCTCACGACCCAAGGCTCCCACTCAGCTCCCTTGACCTTGAAAAAGTCCACCACCTCTAGGTCCCCTGCGTGAACTCCCCTAATTCATTAATTCACTGATTCATCCATTTATGTGTGGCCCCAGCACTGATTGAGCCAGGCAGCAGCTGAGCACTGGGAAGAAAGTAATAATCAAGACTGGACCCCAGGACTTCCCTGGTGGTCCAGTGATTAAGACGTCACCTTCCATGCAGGGAGCGCAGGTTCAATCCCTGGTCCCAAACACCTCTTAGCCAAAAAAAAAACCAAAAAACATAAAACAGAAGCAATGTTGACATAAATTCAATCAAGAGTTTTAAAATGATACACATCAAAAAAAAAACAAAAAAAAAAGACTTAAAAAAATAGACCAGACCCCAGTCCTCAACAAGCTCACAACTGTCCCAAGAAAAAGCCTAACTCTGTCATCCCTGCCTGGCCTGGCCCCTCCCTCCATCTCCAGCCAGAATGAAGATCCTTAAGCTCTTTAATGGTTCCCATGCTTTCAGGGCCTCCTTCACAGCGTTCCCTCTCCCTGGAGTAGCATCCATCGCATGTGTCCCCCACCACGGGTCTAATTCACCCTTCAGATTTCAATTCAGTGGTCCCTTCCTCTGGGGACCTTCTCCACAAGCCCCAGCTATCGGAACTCACAAGCTGGTGAGCTTTCTCCAACACATTTATTGCGCCCATTTAAGATGTAAATTGAATCAACTTCTGTTTAAAAGGAAAACGCTTCCAGAGCCTCTCACCGCACTCAGGTTAAAGCTGAAACCCCTTCCCGTGGCCTGCAACCCCTCCAACCTCACCTGCCTCACCCCTCCCCCTTGCTCACTCCATCCCACCTGCCCTACCCTCCTCCAGCCTCTCTTCCAGCCCAACAACATCTAGTCCATTCCCAACCAAAAGTGCCGCACTTGCCAGAAAATTCCATCCTCAGGGATATTCCCGAAGCTCTGCCTCTTGCTCACTCTCCAGGTGAGAGCTAGACTGCGACTTCCTCCTGGAGCCGCCCCCATCCCAAACCAGGGGCAGCGCCCACTTCCCATCTCCCAGTTTAGCTACTAATCTAATCTCATCTCTCATCTCATCACTCTCCTCAGTTCCTTTCTAGAACTTACGGCTCTTGGACACTCTCTGAGTGATTTATATCAACGCTGATGGCCCCCGCCCATTGAATTTCCAGGCCAGACACTCTGTCTGTCTTGTGCATCATGGCACCACCAACATGAAGGAATGAAGCTTGTTTGTGTCCCTACCCAGGGCCGCACCACTAAACTTCAGGCTCTGAGAGGCAGGACCAATCTGGCCGATGCTACAGCCCTGCGCTCAGCACCCACCTCAGATTGAGAGGTGGGCTGGGGCCCCTACACCCCACACCTGAGCTCTCAGCAAGCAGGGCTCTCGGTCACACTATTTTGGAATGACTTTGTTTTTTTTTGGCTGCGTGGCATGCAGGTTCCTAGTTTCCTGACCAGGGGCTGAACTCATGCTCCCCACAGTGGGGGCGCAGTTTTACCCGCTGGACCACCAAGGAAAGTCCCCTGACATCGTGTCAGGGGGGAAATGCAGAACCAGGCCTGCTGTCTGGCCTTCATCTGTCCATGGCACACAGGACCCAGCCCAGGGGCCTGAGTGGGGCAGACGACTAGGGTGATGGGGAACACGGAGGAAAGAGGCCAACCCCAGGCTGGAGAGCACCACACACCTGCCCGGCCCTGGCTTCCACGGTGTCAGAGAGAACACGGGCGCTCTGCAAGAACCAGGACCGTCCCTGGGCTGTGGACACCAGAAGGTGCTCCCGAGGAGAGCACCCTGCTTTTTCCGCCTGCTTCAGCCCTGCTCCCGGGAGCAGCAGCATGTCACCCAGAAACCCCACGGGCTCTGAGTCAGACAGGCTCCCAGCCCTGCCCCCTACCAGCGGGGTGACCTTGCCACCCCATCCCCCTCAACTTCCTCATCTGCAAGACAAAGCTACAACAGCACCCGTAAGTGTGTCTGTCCTAACCCAGATTCATCAAAAGCAGCCCCATTGTGTAGACTCTGGCAAAAGATCTGGCAGTGTCGTGGAAAGTTAAATATCATCCAATCCAGAAATTCTACTCCTGGGGACAGACCCAAGAGAGATGAAAGTGTTTGTTCACAAAAAGCCTTGCACTCTAATGTTCAGAGCGGATTTACCCATAATGGTACAAAATTGGGAACAGTCAGAGTTCCAACAACTAGGAGACTAAACAAACTCGGGTATTCCATGGAATACTACTCAGCAATAGACAAGAACAGCCTGCTGTTGTCTACAGCATGAATGAACCTCAAAAACATATTGCTAAATACGTACTGTGCATTTCCATTTATATGAAGCTGTAACTCAGATAAAAGCAATTTATGGTGAGAAAATATCAGAATTGTGGCCACCTCTAGGGAGATGGGGGCAGAGACTAGGGAGGGGTATGGGGGGAGCTTTCTGGATGAAGGGTAATCACCTAGATCCCGGGTTTGGGGTCCACAGGTGTACACATTTGCCAAAACACAGAATAAACACTTGCAGTTCACACATTCCATTGACTAGAATGCTACCTGCAGTGAAAACAAATATTGAGACCTAGTGTAATGACACACACACGAAAGTGCTCAGGGAGAGTACAGTATACTAACATCTACAACTTCTTCTGAAGTGCACCAGAGAAATAGGGTGGAAGTGAGCGGCTAGAAGGACTCAGGGAAGGAGAGGCCTTGTAACAGAGCAAGTAAGTGAAATATTAATTGCAGACTCCAGAGGGTGGGTATATGGCTGTCTACTGTAAAAATTTTCAGCTTTTCTATAGGCTTAAAAATTTTCATGATGAAATGGTAGATACTGAAAAATCCTACTTACTTGCACGCCCCAAGAAAAGACAGGATCACGGACTCAACGGACATGAGTTTGAGCAAACTCCGGGAGACAGCCCATGCGGTAGTCCATGGGGTCACAGGGGTCAGAAACAAGAAGTGAACAGCAATAACAGCAAAGGAGAGCAGTTTCACAGCCCCACTTCAAGGAAGCTCTTCCTTTCTGCTAACCAGATACGCTGCAGTCCCCGCCCACTGAGACTCTTGGTCGGGAGAGCGGGTGTCTAACTTGGTGGTGACACAAATCAGGTACTCACCAGCAATTGCTGAGATAATTAAATTAGCTGATTCATAAGAGAGACGGTGCACAGTGCATTTGATATGGGCTGTTTTCCGATTTCCACCTGCAATCTGCTAAACATCAGACCACCATAGAGTTGCCCTCGGGGGCCCTTTTCATACTCTGCTGCTGCTGCTGCTGCTAAGTCGTGTCAGTCGTGTCCAACTCTGTGGGACCCCATGGACTGCAGCCCACCAGGCTCCTCTGCACTGGCCCCCTTTGCCCCTTTGTTTCTCCTGTGAAGGCACAACCTCCCCCACAGGGCTCCTTGGCTCACAAGGCCAAACAAGCAGGTATGTTGAAAGCATCAGCAGCCAGAGGCACCAAAAAATGAGGACAATTCAGCTTCTCTGCACTCAAGAAGTCTAAGACTCTATTTTCATTTCAGCAGACATGCAAATTGTCTGTCTTACGGGTGCTTTAGGGCCTCCCTGGTGGCTTAGATGATAAAGAATTTGCCTACAATGCAGGAGACCCTGGTTTTATTCCCTGGGTTGCAAAAATCCCTGGAGTGGCAACCCAGGGATTGGGAATGGCAACCCACTCTAGCATTCTTGCCTGGAGAATCCCATGGACAGAGGAGCCTGGCAGGCTACTATCCACGGGGGTCACAAAGAGTTGGACCCGACTCAGCAACTAACACACACACGTGGTTGTTCTGAGTGACATGTATCCCCCCAAAATTCATAAGCTCAACTCGTAAGCTTCCAAATGTGACTCTCTATGGAGATAAGGCCTTTAAGGAGATGATTAAGTTAAGACGGGGTCATCAGGCTCTAATGCATCATGACTGATGTCATAAAATGAAAGGACTTGGAGCACAGACACAGAAGAGACCACGTGAAGACAGAAAGGCTACGGCCATTGGCAAATCAAGAAGAGAGGCTTAACATCGGTTCTATTTTAAGCTACAAATCTGGTGGGTGTGGTCATCTTTTTATTGCTTGAAGCCTTTCAAGTGTCATCTTAATCAAGAAAAAACAAAGGATTATACATTAAGCACCTTATTTATTCATTACCTGGAATTAATACATATTACTATTTTGTCAGATGTGAAGGTCTCCAAAACAGAAGGAACACATCATAGATGAAGTTAAGAGTCCTGTGTTTACCCTTCATTTCCCCTCCTTCTCTTCCCAGAGACAAGCCTCTCATGAAATCGCTCTGTATTCAGCCCATGGTCTTATCTTTTTACTATATATCTTTGGGTATAAACAATACATTATATTGGTCATTGTGGTGTCTTTAAATGGAAGTATAGTTGATTTACAACATTGTGTTAATTACTGCTATACAGCAAAGAGATTCAGTTATACATATATACATTTTTTTCTCTTCTCTTCCATTATGGTTTATCATGGAATATTGAATGTTTTACAAATATGGTATGTCATTCTGCAACTTTTTTTTTAAGTTTAGCCAGGTTATTATACAGAGAACAAGGTTTTCAAAGCAAATGCCGGATTCCAGCCTAACGTACACATGGCTCCCCATCCTTTCCCTCCTGAAGACATGGTGAGCTGGTTCCCAGTTGGTTTGCAATGAACATGGAACCATGGCCTCTGAAGTCAGCCTGGGTTTGAGTCCTAACTCTGCCATGAACAGCTATGGTCTTACTCAAGCTCTTGCATCTTTCAGCCTCAATCTCCTCATTTGTGAAATCAGAGCAGTTCTCCGCTCACATGATGTATGTATTAGTCGTTCAGCCAGGTCTGACTCTTTGCGACTCCCGTGGACTGTAGCCCACCAGGCTCCTCTGTCCATGGGATTCTCCAGGTGAGAATACCGGAGTGGGCTGCCATGCCCTCCTCCAGGGGGTCTTCTGGACCCAGGGATGGAACCTGCGTCTCTCGTGTCTCCTGCAGTGGCAAACCATTCATAGGATGGTGTGGATTAAACGAGACACTGCATACACTGCCTGGCCCAGAGCATGGACTCAAAACCAGCCGCTTCGACCTACTGTGTGCCTCAGAGGCTGAAAAGATACAGCAATCAGTAAACACAGGTCTGGACAACGACGACCATCTCAAGGATGAGACCAGCGACAGGCAGCGCTCGGGGGGACAGAATGAAGGCCGCAGGGCTTCCGGGCAAGGGCAGTGGCCCCAGCAGAAGACAGAGTGGGAGGCGGCCGGGGGTGTTCAGGGCTGCCCAGCTGATGAGTCTGGCTGGGGCAGACGGTTCTCATGGGGGAAGAATAGGAGGTAAGACAGAGAGATCCCGAAGCCACGAGATCCTGAACACGAACGCCGAAGGCTCAACTTCACCCCGGGAGCAACTAGGGCCCAACTGAGGTTCCTGAGCTGCAGTCACTGAATTACTTCCCTGCCACCCAAACAGTTTTTTTTAACTTAACTTTGAGCCTGGGAGGCATTCCAAAACACAGCCGTTCTTTCATTTCTCAATTGCATATCAGATGACATAGGTCAGAGCATGTTCAGTCGAGCCCAGCCCCGCTGGGAAAAGGTGAGTGGGGGCCAAGGTCAGGACGGAGCCAAGCATCATTTAGGGGGAGTGCGGACAGAGAGATGAAAGGGAAATGGAAAGAGAACCCAGCACCCGGGGAGCACCCTCAGAATGTGCTTAGGGGCGGGTAGTGTTCTTCAGCAATAAGATATTCAAACACTTTGTAGTCTGGCAAACTTCATACAGGGCTTCCCATGTGGCACAGTGGTAAAGAACCTGCCTGCCAATGCAGGAGACGCAAGTTTGATCCCTGGGTTGGGAAGGTCCCCCGGAGAAGGAATGGCACCCCAGGATTCCTGTCTGGGAAACCCCATGGACAGAGGACCCTGGCAGGCTACAGTCCGTGGGATTGCAAAGAGTCGGACGCGACTGAGCAGGCTTGCAAACATCATAAACGCCTTCCACAGAATACCACAGCAGCTCTGACCTCACTTTGGAGAACACAGTTTGAAAGCTGCCAGTGTGACAGTCGTTCTGGAAGTGTGGTCCCTGGGCCAGCAGCGTCTGTCTCACCTGGGCACTAACGAGACATGGCCTCCTCCGGCCCCATCGCAAATCCACACAGCAGAATCAGACACTCTGGGCTGGGGTCCGGCAGCCGGGGCTTTAGCCAGAGGACACACGCAGAAGCGTGAGGACCCCCAGGGTCTGACCCCACACCCCTCCCCCCAACAGGGTCCAGCCCTGAGACATCCTTCTGCAGCCTCGGCACTCCCTAACCTTCCACCCCGTCCATAACCCCCACGTTAGAAGTATGAGAGGTCAAAGCCGGAAGAGGAATCAGAAGTCACCCGGTCAAGCCCCCAGGATGAAATGTAATAAAACGGAGGCTCAGAGGCGGCCAGTGCTTACCCAGACTCACCCACCGAGTCCACGGCCATGACGGGACAGCCACGCAGACCACGCCGTCCTGCCTCGGTGCTCTCACTCAGAGGACATTCTCAGGATGCGGCCAAGATACTTGCTCCCACGGAATTCAGGGACGCCGAGCTCCACTGCGTCCCAGGGCCCCTCCTGCCCACCCTCCTTCCCGGCACCAGTGTCAGAGACAGAACACCGCAGAACTCCCTGTGCCCTACTGGCCAGGGGTGGTGGGAGCTGCGGGGGCAGGGGGCTGGGTCTAGGAACTCCCTGTGCCCTACTGGCCAGGGGTGGTGGGAGCTGCGGGGGCAGAGGGCTGGGTCTAGGACTAAAGCCACAGGACCGGCGGAGGTGGGTGAGCAGGAACTGAGAGGGTCTGTGACACAGGGTAGGGGGCGGGGGTTGTGAGCAGGGGCTTCAGAGCAGACCTGCTGATTCAAACCTCAGCTCAGCCACTTCCTGATCTCGTGACCCAGGACAAGTGCGATAGCCTCTCTGTGCCTCAGTTTCCCCACCCATAAGATGATGATGCTAATACTAACCTACCTCATTGGATTGTGCTAAGAGTGAAACGGGATTAAAATTAGACTGTCCCGTATATAAAAAGAATGTATATCTGTGTGCAACCGAGCCACTCTGCTCTATAGCAGAAACCAAATGACACTGTGATTCAACTATACTTCAGTTAAAAAATAAATTAAAAAAAAACAGACTGTCCGAGAACAGCACCTGAGACCTGGTCACCGCACAGTGCCTGCCCTCCCCGTCATCAGTCAAGTTTCCCTAGAAGATTCCTCCAGCAGCTGCCCTGCTGAAGCCAAAGCCGGGGCCCACAGAGGTGTGGGAGCCATGAGAACAAGGTGCCCTGCGCTCCAGGCAGGTGTACGCACAGTCCACAAGCTGGGATCTGCAGTGGGTCTGCAAGAGATTCTGGCAGGAATGAGCCCGTCCCATTCGACAAGTCTCTCCGGAGTCCCTGTGAGGTGCCGGCCACGTCCCTCTGCACCCACAGGGAGGAAAGGTCCAGGAGCCTGATGCCAGCCAGGGCACGTGGGTGCCAGGGAGTCTCTGCGGGACTAAGATGCTGGCTGAGCGACCCACCTGGGCAGGTGAGGGCAGGCAACTGGGAAGATAACAGGGTGGATTTCCAAAGTCAGATTACTCCTGATCAAAGTCCAGGAAACAGGTGAGCCACCTGCCAGTAGCCGGGGTAGGATAGGGAGCAGGTAGGATAGGGAGCAGGAAAGAGTGGAGCAGCCATTTCCATGGAGACAGGACATGACCCTGGATCATGACGCCTGCAGGAGGGGATAAGTCATTCCTCCTCTACTGCAGCTTCCCCAGGCCCAGGCATGGCTCTGAGCTGAGAAGACGGGCAGGGCCCCGATAGGCTGGGCAGAGGGTCAACTGGGTGCTGCCAGAGGGAAGCTGGGCTCAGTCCCAGACCAACACGTGAAGCCAGTCTTCACCTGCCCTCCCAGGCACTCACTCCATCACCTGACCCACTCCCACCCCCGGTCACCCCCTGAGGGAACCTTCTCCCGGGAACTCGGCCTGGGGGCCCAAGGGGACCTGGCCACACTCGGCACCCCAGCCCACCTTCCCCAGAGCCCGAAGGTCAACTCCAGGAGGAAAGGAAAGGGGGCTTGACCTTACACATCCTGTAACTATGGGAGAACACAGAGCCGGCAAGCACTGCCTGCCGTTTTCCTAGCTCTCACAAAAGGGGCCAGCCCAGCAGCGGCTCTCAAATAAACATGCGGAACAAATGCAGAAATCAGGAAATGAGCGAGTGCCTGGGGAGAGGCTCAGCAACACCTCCCGGAACCGATGTTCTTGGCTTTCCCCCTCTCCAGCTCACTCCCTCCCCCCGGGTGCACCAGGGTCACCTTCCCCGAGAACCACCGGCCCCCAAAGCTCTGTCTCTTACAGTCAGAAAGTGACAGAAGAAGAAGCACTATTCTCCTCTCATGACTTCTGTTTGCAGCTTCCCCTACGACCCCACAGGGCCTCTGTGGACAGGCAGCAGGTCAAGGTCACAGCCAGGGCCACTATGTCCAATCAGACGAACTCGAAAGCAGGTTCATCTAGAATTTTCAAATGTCCGTTTAGAAAAAGCCGTGCCCTCTACTCCTGGAGAAGCTCTATTTTCACATCTCTATGCTTTTCTTTCCAATTTTCCATTAAATACGTTTTCTAAAATTCTTCCCTGCTTCTCTTGAGACAGCCCTCCAAGCTGCCATCCTGACTTGACTCTAAACTCCAAGAGAGAGGGGCCACGGCCTTCTATGTTTGAGGGTCCCATCCCAAGGCTGAGCACCGTGCCTGGCTCATGGCTGGGGCAAAAAGGGTTGGCCCCTTCTCTCCTGGGCCTGCCAGCCCAGCCAGTGGCTCCGCCCATGCTTCCCCAAGAGGCCAGAGGCTGGCCAGGCTTGGGCAGGTGAGGCGGGCAGCTAGACACCTGGGCCCCCATGGCCTGGGGCCAGACACAGCTCAGTCTCCACGGTGAGGGGAAACACACCAGCGCCAGGACCCTGTCGATAGTCTGTCATGCACTTGGGAGTCAGTCCTTTGAGAAGACAGAGCACAAGGCCTCCCCCTTCAACTCCCGCCCAGGGACAGGCGCCAGACTACCCCAGAGGACACAAGAAGCTCCTAGGCAACAGGGAACACTTCGGCCACAGGCCACACGCTCCAGAAAGGCAGGCACCTCTTTCCACGCCCTCCCCTTCACTGCCAGAGGCTTCCAGGAGCCCTCGCTCATTCCCAGGGCCAATAAGACAAGGTTTCTGCCGAGGGACTAGGATTCNACGGCCTGGGGCCAGATACAGCTCAGTCTCCACTGAGGGGAAACACACCAGCGCCAGGCCCCTATCGTCGGTCTGTCATGCACTTGGGAGTCAGTCCTTTGGGAAGACAGAGCACAAGGCCTCCCCCTTCATTTCCTATCCAGGGACAGGAGCCAGAATCCCCCAGAGGACACAGGAAGCTCCTAGGCAACAAGGAACACTTGGGCCACAGGCCACACACTCCAGAAAGCCAGGCACCTCTTTCCACACCCTCCCCTTCACTGCCAGGAACTTCCAGGAGCCCTCACTCATTCCCAGGGCCTCCAAGACAAGGTTTCTGCTGAGGGACTAGGATTCGCCCCTCCCCATCCCTCATGTTATTTCCCACTTGGTGTCTTGTCGCCACATTTGTTAAAATGACTGCCACTTAGGAGGTGGCAAGGAGTCAGAAACACAATCTGGAGCAAAGCTGACATTAAATAACTTCCTGAGCCTGGCATGTCTGCCAAGGCTCCCTCCTGGATCTCAGGTGGATAATAAAGAAGCTACAAAAGATGAGGAGCCAGCGGCACCCCGATTCCAGCCTCAGAGCCACGCCTCCACGGGGGGAAGCCCCTTCCTTCTCCGGGCTGGAGTTTCTGCACAAGGAAAGCCTAAAGTAAATCCTTCCCACGTCATCCCACACCCCTAGACACACACATGCCCATGTGCGCACGCACACACACACACACACGAATGCACACACACTGAGTAAAGGATATGAAATAATGTCTGACACTCAAATCCAAGCTAGACGAGCCCTCCCCATCAACCAGACCAACCATCCGCCCCCACCCTGCTTTCCAGATAAACACACTGAGCCTCAGAGATCCTGCACCTCATCGCTGAGCCCAATCAGATAGACCCAGGATGAACGCATCTCAAGAAGAGTCAACACCCAAGGAAAACACCAGGAAGGGTCTGGCTGTTGGATGCGGAATTGGCTGGCCACAATGAAGTCAGGCAGGTACACAGGTGTGGTCCGCAGGCGTAGCCTCATGCCATCGACCCAGCAGCAAACGTGGCCCATGGCCGTCATCACACTCGTGTCCTCAGAGGACCATCTCTAGCTGCTGGCATCGGAAGGGGAGAGAAATTCAACCGATGGGTCCTCTGATGCCTGATGCAGAGTCAGTCTCATCTGCCCAATGATGCCTACCGCCGCCACCCCGCCAGGTCAGAAGACATTGCTGTTCTCCATTCTGGCCACTTGGTGTCACTGCTGCCCCTAATGAACTGGAAGCACAGAGGGCTCCTTGGGGAGTAAAATGACCCACCCACCCCCCTAGTGCTCCGCCCC
>SJYX01000874.1:288500-301328 GCA_006410675.1 Oreotragus oreotragus
CCCCCTAGTGCTCCGCCCCCCCTCCCCAGGCGAACAGGATCCCATAAACATCTCCTGCACTGTGCCCTAATTTCACCCTTCTTCCAGAAACAAAGAAATGGTCCATCATGGATTATCCAACATGTTCCAGACAGTTGGCACACATCATGTAATTTAATTCTCACAGGAACACCTCTCAGCAACACCTGATTTTGCAAGTGAAGAAAAGGAGACCCTTAGAAATTAACTTATTCAAAGTTAAAAAAAAAAAAAAAAAAGGAGGACAAGGATTGGAATCCAAGTTTGACACCAAATTTCACGACCATTCACTATGCACTTTGGCCTCCCTTGAGACACCAGACTCTGTGTCGGGGGTTCAGGTTAAATCAAGTTGGCTTGCCATGCTCCACAGAGGTGCTGGGAGGGAACCATGTGCAGTTTTGCTCAAAGGCACAATCATTTGTTGCTGTTCCGTCGCTCAGTCGGGTCTGCTTCTTTGCAACTCCAGACTGTAGTCCACCCGGCTCCTTTGCCCGTGGGATTTCCCAGGCAAGAATACTGGAGTGGTGAGCCATTTCCTTCTCCAGGGGACCTTCTTTGCTCAGTCGTGTCCACCTCTTTGCAATCCCATAGACTGCAGCACAACAGGCTTCCTTGTCTTTCACCATCTCCGGGCGTTTGCTCAAACTCATGTCCACTGAGTCGGTTTTGCCATCCAAGGCCGATTCTTTACCCCTGAGCCACCTGGTGAGCGTATTAGGGCCGAATGAATAGCGCCTCCCTCCCTGCAGAAATCGTGGTCTAGTGCCCTCTTGTGGCTGATCATGGAACTGGAATGAATGTGCATGGAAGGCTCTTAATGGGAGGGATTCCTAGTCACCCCTTTCCCGTAGAACTTATACATTCTTTCTCCCAGGGCTGGTCCTGGAGCCCCATCTGTAGCTGACAAGCCTCATCAATTGCAATAACCGGAAGAGAATCATCCAGAGAGCCAGAAGCTACACTGGGCAAGAAGAGTAGCAAAACCGCACAGAACAGCTGCAAGGGACTGGGTGCTCCTGAGTTTCCCTGCACAGAGGTTCCTGGCACCTAAACTTCCAAGGCTGAGGAGTGGGGCAGGCGGGCCCTGCCACTTGGTCTCCCAACTGATGTTATCAGTAGCAACCATAACGGTCTCCCTGCTCTTGAGCCGACGCGTGCCTCAGCCACCCTGTCACTTTCCCAACTACACGCCACCTTGGTCATTCTGCTGCCTCCCTATACTCTGGCCCAGGTCCCAAGCTCCTCTCTATTCCCACTTTTCACGGACCCAGAAATATCCCTGCCCTTCACCTCTGAGAGACTTGACTTGTATATTTGCCAGTTTGGCCTCTGTGTACCCACCAGATCCCAGGCACCTACTGCAACGCTATTTAATCAGCGGCTCTAGGAAGGTGGATCTAGGAAGCCTAAATTTTCAGATGAAAAGATGGAGGCTCAGAAAGATTAGGTAACCTGGCTAAGCTCACACAGCAGCAGCAGCAGCCGCAGCAGCAGGATTTAAACTGAAGGCGGTCTGGCCAAAGAAGCCACTACTCTTCCTATGACACTGAGTTGCCTTTCATGCAAAAGAGCCATTGAAATTCTTAGGGCCCAAGAACTGTTCTAATGGAAGACCTAGGTTTAAAAGATTAATTCAGGGTAGGACAAACTGAGAAAGTAGCGTTGACGTACATACACTATCCTGCGTAAAACAGGTGACTAGTAGGGAGCTGCTGTACAGTACAGGGAGCCCAGCCCGCCCTGTGATGACCTAGAGGAATGGAGCGGGGGAAGGGAAGAGCAAGAGGGAGGGGAGATAGATAGATATAATGACTGATTCATGTTGATGGATGGCAGGGACCACCACAATACTGTACAGCAATTATCCTCCAATTTAAAAAGTTTTAAGAAAAAAATAAATTAAATATGCTTCTGGTACAGTATGTAGGATGGGCTGGGAGGAGGGGAGACTGGACTCAGGAAGAGCAGATGACGGTCATTAAAAGTACCCATGCCTGTGGGGTGACGTTCTGGAGAATGGTAATGAGAAGAAGAAAATGAGAGACACCAGCATTAAGAGCTCTGCACACACACATGCACATGTGCATGCACATTCTCATCAAAATCTTATCAGTGTTATTTCTGGCAAGGAAGCTGTGATCAAAAAAGTAGCCAGCCCAGGGTCACACAGTTGGGAAGAGGCAGGGTTGCGAACGCAAGCTTCATTTAGCAGGTGCCGCTCATAAGCAAGGTTATACAGGCAAATACTCTCCCACCCAGTAGGACAGCCACAAATGTTGTCTTCATCCCTGCTCTTCAGAGGATCAGCCTCAATTAAAAAGTATCAGAAATAAGCAGACGGGGAAAGACTGACCTGGGCAGGAACCATGTCCTGTTCATTCATCTCCATTAGCCCTACCTGCAGCCTGAGGTCCAGTAGCCAGGAGATGGCCCTCAGGCCAGAGCGGCAGGCCCCAGGCCATGGGCCCAGGCTGCACCACAAAAGTGGGAGATCCCGTCTCCAAAACTGGTAACTGTGGGACAAAGCTCCTTCACGAACCAACTAGTACACAGAACAAGACAGCACCTGCTCAGCTACGAGACTGCCTGGAACAGCCAGAAAAGAGCTCAAAGCGTGCACAGAACAGAAATAGGCCCCAGTGGCTCAGTGAGAAAGAATCGCCTGCCAATGCAAGAGACATGGGTTCGATCCCTGATCTGGGAAGATCCTTGGAGAAGGAAATGGCAACCCACTCCAGTATTCTTGCCTGGGAAATCCCATGGACTGAGAAGCCTGATGGGCTACAGTCCATGGAGTTGCAAAGAGTCGGATACGACTTAGCAACTGAACAACGACAACAAGCCAGTCCAGGGAGGGCCCAGGACCCCGGTTTGCAAAGCACGTTGATACCCATCAGTGTAGATGGGTGTCTCTGAGAACAGTGGTCTAGAGAGGTTGAGAGACAGCACCAAGCTCTCACATCTGGTAAATATCAGAGCCTTGTACTTCCTGAGCAGTTACTCGGTGTTTAAGTAATTTCAACGCTAAGGAGTGGGACCGGGCGGGGGTGGGGTGCAGGGAGACAAAGGGGAGAGATGCCTTGGAGGTCATAAGGCTCCCTTCTCCCATGACACTAACCCCATATCATAGCCGTCTGTCAGCCTCTCTGTGTCCCCATCAAGACAGATCTTCCTGGGCAGGAACCATGTCCCGTTCATTCATCTCCATTAGCCCTGAGCAGATGCACTGACCCCTCCAAGACAGACTTGGAGGGAAGGAGGGCGCTCCAGCCGACTTCCTTCACCCAGGGCACTCTCCCAGCTGCCTCACGGGGGAAGCTCAGGTCCAGGAGACTCACGTGCGCTTTTGCAGATATGATGCAGGCAGGACCGGCTCTGCTGAGGGAGGCCCCGCCTAGGGGAGAAAGACCGACCTCCCTGCTCAAGAAAGGCTCTGCAAGCCAGGCCAGCCGGTAAGCATCTCGCCAGACTAGAGGGCCGCAACCCCAGCTCCCTGCAAAGGCAGCCGTGGATCGTCTCGTGCGCAGCACTGCCCTCTGGTGGCCACTGGGAGCCTAGACGCAGACGATCCCGGCAGGCAGGAAGCCAAAGGCGTTAAGGCTTGTTTACGGGGACCTCAGTCGTGATGTGCAGAGAACACGGAAGAGATGCAGTTGTGCGTGCTCAAAGACGCCCCCAATGCGCGCACACAGCCTGTTTTACCGTAGGAGGCAGCCCAGATTAGGACTGTGAGTCTAAGACTGCTCCCTTCATCCCCTCTCTCTTTGCAGGAGTCTAAGGGCTCCTTTCCCTGCCTCTGGAAGAGCCTAGATCCCTCAGCCCCAGAGCAGATGCTGGCAGCGGGCTGGAGGACGAGAGCCTCACCAGCTGTGGAGGCGGCCTTGCACGTTCTGGTCTCGCTGTGCTAGGAGCTCGCTGGGTGACTGAGTCCAGTCAATTCATTTCTCTGGAGCCTCAGGTTCCCGCTCTGCAAAACGGGGTTTGGCCCCAATTATTCCTGAGCCTCTTTCCAGGTCAGATGATTTATGGTTCAAAGTCTTGATCTTTTTTCATAATTCAAAAACACTCCCGCACATCTAGAAATGGAAACAACCAACATGGCGCCCTAGCGCTTGGAAGCCTATGGAGTGTGCACGTGATCGCCCTGACCCGGCAGTGACCCCGAGAGGGAGACAGGCTCCAATTTCTAGAGGTGATCCCAGCTCCCAGAAGGGGAAACTGAGGAACTCCCAGATGGGGTGAACTCTTCAAGCCAAGCAGCAGCAAAATGGGGTGTTTCCACAGATTCCTGCCCTGCAGTCTCAGCAGTTTGTTGAGCCCCCAGCTCTCTCCCTGGGGACAACTGGAGCCACCCCACCATGTTCATCCCTATAGAGAGACAAAGCATCCCTGAGCAAGGGGGACTGAGACACAGGGCAAGAGTAAGGGTGTGTCTGTGTGTGTGTGTGTGAGTCGCTCAGCCCTGTCCAACTCTTCGCTACCCCAGGGAGTGTAGCCCGCCAAGCCTCCTCTGTCCATGGGATTCTCCAGGCAAGAATACTGGAGTGGGTTGGCCATTTCCTTCTCCAGGAAGAGAAAGGGTAGAGGGAGGCAAAGGCTGCTCAGTTGAGGAGGAGGCAAGAGAAACATCAGGAAGAACTAGAATTCACCCTCCAGGAAGACGCTCTAAACATCAGCTTCTAGCGCAAGATGGAGGCCCCAGACATCCCCTTGTGCTCCGCATCCAGTGGCAGCCTTAGAACTCCAAACTTGAACTGGGAGAAGCCGCCCCGCCCTCCGCTCTTCCATCCAGGCTGTCTCTGGCCGTGGGCAATCGGGGATACAGTCCTGCTGACCGTGTCTCAGCCCAGAATGGAGCTGGCAGGGACCCAGTGGCCAGCTTCCTGAATCTCCGCCAGTCAGCTGGCACCTGGTCTCCTGGGGGAACTGACCTGACCTCAGAAACCGGGACACCAGGGGGTGGCCAAGGAGGTCTGGGGAGAGGGCTTGGCTGAGACACGGCCTCGGGGAGGCTGCTGTTGGGAACAGGACAGGAGGACCCCAAGTCTCCCCCATCAATACACCCTGTCTGTGTCAGCATGGCCACAGCAGACTGGCCAACACCAGACCCACCACTCTGTCATTCGCCTTCCTCTCCAAGCCCAGCCAGGGGAGTGAGGGAACTGGGTAGTTATAAAGGAGCCTCCTAAACCTTCATAAAATCATTTTTTAAAAGCCTTTTATTTTATGATTAATTTATCTGGATGGTCATAGATTCATGAATGCACGTGTATAGCTGTATATATTCACATGCATAAAGAGTACTGCCAAAGAGAATAGGCAACACTGAATGTCAGACTCCTTTGCCACTGACTGGCTGTGTGAAAGGAAGCAGGTCACATGCCAACTCTGGACTCATTTTTCCCAGCTGTAAAATGGGATTCACAATAGTGCTTATCTCAGAAAGTTGGTGTGAGGCCATGATGGGGTATTTATTGCCTCCGAAGTGCTTGGAACAGTGTCTGGAACATAGTCGGTGCTGTCATGCGTTACCACTAGTATCGACAGCTTTCTCCTTACCTGGCATGACACAGGCCACTGACCCTCAGAATGCTGCTATAAAGGTAGTTGTAATTATTATCCTCATCTCAGAGAGAAGGCAACTGAGGCCCAGAGAAGGGAAGGGGTTTGTCCAGAGCTAGGAAAAGGCCAGATCTCAGGGAGCTGATGGGGAAACCAGCTGCCAGCTTCTGCTCCCTACTGGATGATTCTGTCTGGGGAGAGAATCCTGAATCTTCCACCACCCAAATGGGGCACACTTTTGATGGGACAAGTCAGATGCAAGGACGGGGGCAAAGGGGAAGTCAGAAAGGACAGGCTCCAGGCCGACTGCACCCATAGTTCCTGGAGCCCTCTATGTAAATAGAGCTCAGCAGAGGCCTCAAGGAACGCGGTTCTAATTGGCGTGGGCTGCAGGCTGCGAAGAGCCTGGGGCTGCCAGCCTTGCATAGTTGCTGCCTCTGGGGACCCTGGATTTGGAATCATCGCCCCGGAGGGAGACACAGTCGTGGGCGAGGCTCTGGCTTTTGAGAGAGTGCCCAGAGACGGTGCCAGAGCCGAGTGGGAGAAGACGGGCTGGCACCTGGGCGGACACGTCCTCCAGCAGCCCGAGGGCCCACAACGCCCTGCCCCTCTCTGTGCCTCTCCTGGGACCCTCGCAGGGAACGTAAGGGAGAAGCTGACCCAAGAGGTCCCTTCCAGCTCTCAATTCCAGGGAGCCCTGCCCTCAACGGGTAGGCAGAAATGTGAGGATCCTCGTGGGGGTTCCACTGGGCGTTGGGCTTCTGGAGCCTTCATCCCTGATGGTCTGATGAGCCAATCCATCAAAGAGGGGCTGCCGGCATGCCCAGCCCTGGAGTGTTTGTTTTTCTCAAAGTGGAGGCCAGCAAGGCTCAAGGGATGACGAACGACCTGAGCTGAGGGCTCAGTGGGTCACTGATAGAGCTGGGGGCCTCTCCTCAGGCCACACTTAGACCCAGCTGCCAGGACACTCAGCCGCCATTCACAAGGCCCTCCCAGATGGGCCGCTGCCTTAATGCTGCCCCTAGGCAGAAAAGGAACTTTCTGGATAAAAAGCTGCCTGACTCAGGAGCCAGAGAGGCCATAAAGGGAGCATGGTTGGGGGCAGTGTGGGGGAGTGGGGAGCGGGGGGCTCAAGACTCTTCCAGATCTTTCCTTCTGTGAGACACTCAAGTTCTCCCCTTCATTTTGTTTGGTAAATCAAGACAATAGGGCTAATAATCCCTGCTTCTTCAAGGAGCTGTGGCAAAAATAAATGAAACAACTGGAAACTGGAAACCAAAACAGAAATGAATAGGGTAGATTCATGGAGGTGAAGGATTTGCTACAAGGGACAAAGAGAAGGACCTGGAGGGCTACTGGAAACTGTCTTTTGAGCGCTGGCCTGGCCTCGGGTCTAGGGGGCCCTAAGAATCCTGATTCCCCTGCCAGCCAGCCTGCCCCCTCCTCCCACACCACTGCTCCCCCTGCCAATTCATCAACCCTCCCTTGGGACAGAGCCAAGAAGGGGAGCCAGGGGCTTCAGGACCACCTCTCCTAATGCTGGCCCAGGCCCTTCCAATCCCAACAGTGGGCCCTGAGCTTTTCTAATTATGCATGCTTAAGCAATAAAAATTTCATCATGTAACCTCCAAACATGCCTATTTACTAAATTATATGCTTATACATCTTCCATCCATACATTAAATATTAAATATTCCCTTTTCTCAAGAAGAATAACTTGAAATAGAAGTTCTAACGTTTTCTTGTCACGTCCAGCAGAGGCCTCTGCTTGGGCGAGGAGCTGAAGCTTGGCAGGGGCTATCTCCCCGCCTTGAGCTCACAGTACAGAAGAGGGGCTCATGAGAGGCTTCCAGGCTTCGGTGCATTCTCGCTAAGCGTGACACTTGGTTTTGGCAGTTGACTCCACACTGGGGAGCCCAGAGTCCACCAGAGGTGGACGGGGAAGGAAGGGGAGACAGTGGCCAGTAGCCAATGGCCAGCAAGGGGGCACCTGCTGCCCTCCTCGGGGTGGCATCATGGGGGGTCAGCACCAAGCCCAGGGGGTGGTGCCCTTAGAAGTGGTCTAGCAGAGCCTCCTTGGGCCCTGGGATGGCATATGTCCAAGCCAGAAAGGACACTGCCCCATGATCTCAATTCATAGTTGAATTTCCAGGCTCAGAAAGGCTACAGTCTTCTGGTCCACATAAGGTAAGGGACAATCTGGCGGGGGGGAATGACTCACATGTCCCATCCCTTTCTCTAACCCTACCCTTCCACTGGCCAACTGGATGCCCCAAAGGGAGGCTGGAAATGGTGTCTGTGGTCCCAGGATAAGCCACTGGACGCAGCCCTCGAGATGGGGGACCCCAGGCGGCAGCAGAGATGCCATGAGCCTGGGGTCAAAGGCCACCCTGAGGGAGAGTCACAGGTTACGCACACTCTCGGCAAAGGGCCAGCTGGGGCGGGGGCTGAGTCCACCCCCAACAGTCAAAGAGGAGGGGCAGCAGGCAGAGACCAGTGAGGCAAGAATGGAGGTGGCATCGGGCCCCTCCCCCTGCACAGCCTCAGCGTTCCGCTTCCACTACACAGGAGGGTGGTCCGCCACTTGCAGGATGCTGAGCTGACAACCGAGTGCCAGGCTCAGCCCTCGGGGGGGGCGGTCCAGAACAAGCTCTCTCTCTAGGACCAGGCTGGGCTGGTTTTATCCAAAACTGTCACATGCTAGGTCCCCTGGAGCTGCAAGATGGATGTCCTGAGCCCCAGGGTGCTCCTCAGAAGACTGAGCTGGGCTCAGGGTTCTGGCTCCAGGGAGGGTCCTCCAGGGAAGGCCTGGAGCCATCCTCCCACAGCCTGGCGTCCACACAAAAGCTCGGGGCCTCTGCAGTCTGCGGTCCCCAGCTTCTCTCCAGGGCTATACCCACTCCCCCTTCTAAATCTCACCCCCAAACCCCCTCACGCCTCTGTCCACCTCCCTCAGGCCTCGCCTCAGTCTGGGGGCTCCTGACTGAGCCCCATGACGTTCTTGGGCCTGGCTCCCACCGCTGCCTGCAGTCCGGCTCTCGCTGGTAACTGTCAAGGCTGGCTCTGCCCGTGACCCTCAGAAAGACTGGGACTGAAGCAGCCAGTGCAGGAGCACGCGAAGCCGCACATGACCCTTCACCCGGACGGGGGAGGGCCTTCCGGAAGTCGAGGGAAATAGAGGGACCAGAGCCCTGGCAACGCCAGGGCCCTGCTGGGGGCTCAGGGCCCCAGCCAAGAGCCCACGTTCTTCTCAAGCCAAAGAACACCCAGCCCAGAGATGCTGCCTTCTCCCCTGGTCTTTCTAACAGCCCGAGGATGCATGGTTCCAACCCAGCCCCAGGCAGGCTTGGTCTCCAGATGCCCAGACAGCCCCCCTCCCCGCCACCACCCTTCTGCCTTTGTGATGTCAGAGCCGGCCTGGGCACGGCTGCGCATGGACCCTTCTAGGTAAGGTTGCTGTGTGTCAGAAGCTTCAACCACAAAGGGACTGGCCTTCTGAACAGAAAGAGGCCAAAAGGGAGGGCACTTGGGGAGGGACAGAGGTGAGACTCACGCGTTCGCCTCGAGGCCTTGCATCTGATCTCCTCCTGACGCTGGTGGGGCTGCCAACTCCCCATCAGAGGCACGCTCAGTCAGCCTCCCACGAGGGAGGTGGGAACCAACCCACATGCCAGCCCAAAGAGGAAGATCACAGGAAACCTCTAGTTCCTCTGAAAACTCAGGTGTCATCAGTTCAGCACCTGAAGGAGAAACCTCAGGACCTCAGAGCCCCAGGAACAGGCGGGTGGCTGGGTGGCAGTCACCCCTGATTCCCTTAGCTAGGCCTGCTGGAACTCCAGCATGTGCCCCAGCCTCTTCCTCAGCCCCCAGAGCCTGTCCAAGCTGCACCCCCAGACATACAGTAGCATTAAGGGCTTCAGGCTGATGGAGGCCTGGGGTACCCCTTTGATGCCTTATCTCTGATACCATCAGACATCTGAGGAACACATTCCTTTCCAGCAAAGCCCAGGTTTGGAGTGAAGCCCCCTCCCAGGTCCCACTAAAGGAAGGCCCCCTCCTGTCTGCCCTCAAGCCTCCATGCGCAGCCCTGCAGAATGGGGGGCCTGGGCTTTGGGGTGGGACCTCAGTCCTGCTGAGGTCTAAGCCTGACTCACTGCTTGGGGCTGTGCACCCCCAGAAGCCATTTGGCAGCCAGAGCCTCCCTCATGGGATAAGATACAGAGGGGTGACATCTGCTTCCCAGGGCGGACAGACCTCCCCTCCTTCTCTCCACGGTCATTTGCCTCCAGGCCAGGAGGCTGGACCCTTCCCCAGTTCAGTCAGTACCAGCCATGGATATAACAGGGCACTGGGGAGAAGATGGGGTGAGGAAGGGTCATCCCACCCGTGACCTCTGACCTTCCCCCACCTGCCGCTCAGCACAGCTCCTGTGGGAATCCAGTTGCCTGGCTCTGAGGTGTTGGAGTGTTTTCAAGGAAAGGAGTCCCAACTCCCAGGTAAAGAGTTTGAGTTTGAGTCCTGACACAAGGATGGAGACACTCACAGAGGGACTCCCGGTCTACTCCTGGCTGCCTGTCCCCCAGCTGCCCTTTTGGTCCTTCAGTGGCACAGGGGGTAAGAAGCCACTTCCTCCCTTCCCATCACTGACCTTTCCAGCAGTCTCATCTCAGACCCTCCGCCTGGAAAGATCAACCACCTCTTCCCTATCAAATTGCCTCCCTAAGCTTCATTTTTTCAGAGGGACCATTTTTCAGAGGACTGCTGCATGGCCATGAAAAGCCTACGTGATTGTGACCCTCCCTGCCTCCCACTGGCTTCCTACAGACACACACATCCTTGGAGCAGAGAACAGGCTGAGTGAAGCTCACCAGCTTCCAGAGACCCACGGTGGGCACCCAGGCCACCATCTCTCCAGCTCTTGACCCACCCCATCCCCTGGAAGTCCCCAGGTCCAGCTCCTGAGCTCCTGCACCCACTGCTAGGCTTCCCTGAAACCCCTCACCCCACCCCCTCACACACACCCGCCCCCAGCGTACTTCCAAGGCAGAGTTTCCCTGGCAATCTCACTCCCACCCTCCTCACGGCATCCTTAGGGAGGCTGAGATGCCATGGCCTGCAGGTGGGAGAGGCTGAGCTGGGTCCATCCTGTTTTCTCCTGCCCTCCCCTCCACCCCACCCTTGGCTGTTTATTTTGTCACCCCAGGGCCAGCTGGGTTGAAGGTGGCGAGGTTGGGCAGGTGGGGGGCGGGCGGTGGTGAACGATCCAAGCTAGATATGGGCCAAGCTTGTTTCCTGGGCCAGGATTCAGGGGGCACCTCCTGAGCTGCACACTTCCCTCAAACTGTTAGCTGCAAGAACGCCAGCGGAGTCTCCATTAAGCCAAGAGGGCTGGTGGGCTTGGGAGCGAGCAGGACCACAATTCCTCCCGGCTTTATAGCCCCATCGGACTGGGGGCCAAGGCATGGGGAGGTCTGACGCTTAGGAGAGCAGTTCCCACAGCGAATCCGCCCAATGCCTTCCTCAGCCGGCACTTCAGTGCCAACCCCTCTCAGCATCCCACCCACTTTGGCGGTCTCCAAAGATTGGGGGCCTTGTGGGGGGGAGACAGGTGAGAGCTATTTCCTGAACCCTCACTATGCCCTCCACACCCTTCTCTGGGTGGTAGGATTTGAGGGGGTGGGTGTTCACCTGGCTGAGGTCAATAGAAGAATCTGGACAGACTCCCTCTCTCTGCCTTGGCATCTGACCCCCACCCCTGCCAAAGAAAAATGCCACCCCCCCAAAAAAAGAGCAGGCCACAATAGCTCTCACTCAGATGGGGCAGAACCAAGCGAATGCCAGTGGGAGTTCGATTTTTCGAATAAACGATCACAGAAGAAGCCCCATCTCCCAAACACGCAAGCCTTCCCTCCTCCCTTCAGCAGCCTGACTCGGAATTACTGGAACAGTTATCAAAGCTCAAAGAGAAACGGGATCTGTAGGCGCCGAGATGCAGATGAGGGTGGGAATCAGCGGGTTGGGGGGGCGGCTGTCTCGGAAATGCCCAAAATGGGGTGGGAGAAGGCGGGCGAGAGGGAAGAGGAAGGGGTAGGCGTCCATGGCTGCCTCGACAGGTCCAAAGTCTCCTAGCGAGAAGCCAGCTTCCAACTTGTTTACTTGACGGCGTGTTTTGAGGTTTCCAAACGGAAAGAGTTAAACCTCTCGGCTGAATCAAGAGCAGTCTCTGTCACCTTTCCTCCCGGCTAAGCGCTGCCGCCGCCGCCACTGTCGCTGCCCGGCGCCGCTGCCGGGGAATCGAACCTCGTCTACTTTATTCCACTTGAGCGTGGCCAAACTGTTGCTATTTAGTGGGGAGCCAAGAACCTGATTCACACCCTCGAAACGAGCCGCAGCGGGTGGGGGGCGGGGGCGGGAGCCGGGTCCCGCGTGCCCTGGCCGCTGGGGTCCTCTCGGGGGAGAGGCTCACACACGCGCGCGCGCGCGCGCACACACACACACACATACACACACACACACACGCATCGCCGGATCACGCCTCGCCAAGGCCGGAGTCACCTGGAATACGCAGCCCACGAGCATCTCCCGAGCCAGGGCGAGCCTAACGCGCGCCCGGCGGGAGGCGGGCAGCGGCGAGCTGGGGCGGGCAGAGGGCCGGCTCCCGGCTGCGGGCCGGCGGGCGAGAGCGAGACGCGGAGCGAGGGGAGAGGCGGCGGGGCTGGGGAGCGGCCGCCTGACTTACATGGAAGTGATATTCCTTGAGATGTCCGTGATGTTGATGCTGGCGTTCCCATTGCTGTTCCCTGAATCCTGCCCTTCCAGGAGCGGGAAGAGGTTCCCATCGTCCGGCCGCCGGCAATTGATCTCAGTCTTGCTGCAGACACAATTTGCAGGGCAAGCCAACACGGAGCCCACATAGTCCAGCCAGACGCTTCCCAGCAAGAAAATCCGCCAGAAACTACACTTGGCTGGGCAAAGAGAGACATCCATCTCCGATCGCTGCTTCTAAAAAAGAGGAGGAGGAGAGGAGAGGGAGATGTGTATAAGAGACAGGGAGAAGAGCGGGCCCCGACCGTCCTAGACGGGGCACCCAGGACGGACGGCCCGAGCCGGTCCCCACCTCCTGACCGAGGCCGAGGGCGAAGCAAACGCTCCTGAGGGCGGCCCAGGAGGAGTCGGGACCGCCGAGCCCGAGTCCAGGCGCTCCGGGCAGGGAAGACCCTCTCCCTCTCCCTCTCCCTCTCCCTC
>SJYX01000874.1:302638-320283 GCA_006410675.1 Oreotragus oreotragus
CCCACTCGCCGGCTCCCGGCGCTCGCCCGCACCGCCACCCGCAGCCGCGCGACCGCCCGCTCCACGCCTAGCGGCCCGGCGCCCGCTCGCCGCAGCCCAGGAAAAAGCCAGACGGAAGGGAAAAAGTTGCAGTTGGGATTGCGAGGGTCTGAACTGGGGAGGGGGACTTGGCGAGCCGGCGGCGCCAGGCGGAAAGGCGCTCTCCTTTCCACTTTTTGGCCCTCGCGCTGCCCGGTTTTGCTGCAATCCGGACCGCGAAAGGAAGTAAAATGAACGCGGCCGAGGTGACCGGGGAGCGCTCCCGAGCCCCGATGGGGTTCGGGAGGGGCACAGGCTCGGAGACGGCGATCGGGAGTGCGAGGGTGCACAGGAACCCCAGAGAGGCGCCCAGGGCCGGGGACCCGCGCCACGAACGCGCGGTCCTCGGTCTACGCGACACTCGTTTCCGTAATATAGACTCCTGGAGCTAGGATCGGCTGGGAGGGGACTGCGGGACACGGCTGGGTAGGTGCCCCCGCGCCCCCTGCGCCTTCTTGGCGGCGGGTTTTGCGTCCTTGGACAGACAGGGAGCCGGGAAGGAAGAAACTAGCGCCGAAAGGGCTGCGCTGGAGATCCGAGGTGGCTCGGGGCGAACCGTGCGTGCGAGAAAAACCGCCGGGGAAATTGAGATGCAAGGGGCATTTTTTGGCAAGCACCAGGCCAGTACCGTCAGAGGCCGGCTTCTCGGGCTCGGCGATCGGGTGCGCTGCGCTGGCTGCCGGGCGAGGGGGTGGGCGAGCTGCTTTCTCCGGATTCGGGGGCACAGGACCTCCCCCCCCTTCCCTCCCACACAAGCACCCCTTCCTGGTAGGGGCTCAAAGCAGGTGCAGCCTGACACGCGAGCTCGGTTCCCCGCGGGAGAGGAGGCGAGCCCCCGATCTTCGCCTTGGTGGCGATTTTTCTTTTTAATCAAACGTCAGAATGCCAACTGTGAGACGTTTGCTGAGACAACCGGAGCATTCGCGGTGGGAAAGGAGAAGAAAGGGTTAGGGAAGTCCGAGCAGGCAGACACACTACAGCATTCACACGCAGAAGAAAGCGGCGCTCTCCTCGCCGACTTGGAGGAGGGCAGGCGAGGAAGCGAACACGCTGAATTCAGCTGCATCCAGCATCTGAAAGGATTCTCCCCCGCCCCCCTGTGGATTCCGATGCAGGTCATGCAACTTGCGGGCAAGACGGGGGGATGGGGGAGATGCGGGTGCCACCGGCCCGACCCGGGCGCAGTCTCAGGCTGGCTGGGCGCCTGCGAGTGGCTCTGTCGCTGTGAGTAAACTTGGAAGCAAGAAAAAAAAAAAAAGAAAGAAAAGAACGTGTCTATAAAAGGCAATTTTTCCCTACTCCCTCTTACATTCCACCTTCCCTTGGCCTCGGTGAGACTTTTACCCCCTGTTGCCAGTATGGCCTCCTTACCAGACTGGCATTTTGCCCTCCCACCAGCAGGAGGGGACAGAGAGTGGAGACCGCCATAGACTCTCAAACCAGTTCCTACTGGCCCAAGGCCATCTCTGATAGCCTCCAGTGCCAGTCTGTGATGAGCTCTGGAATTTCTTGATTGAGAGTCAGGGAAACTGAGGCATACTCAAAGCTGTCCCTTGGCCTTTTTTCAGGCGGTATCAGAAAAACACAGAGAACCTTTCTCAGACCAGGTCTGGGGAAAGTCCCGTAAGCAGGGTGTGTCATGTGGATTTGGCCCAGCATCAGTTCTCCTGCCCAGAACTAAGATGGTTGTGTCTTAAAGGTGCTGTACACACTTTTGTTGAGAAAGAAATAATTTTTAACATTTCCAGCAGAGAAGGGGCGGCATCCATAAGTCAGAACAAATTTAAAACATTTGTAAAACCTCTTTGGAGATGGTACAATGGCAGCTGTGGAGCAAGGGGCCCTGATGAGACAAGAAGCCTTTCATCCTGCCAGTGTGATGGGATTAAGATGAGGCGTTATGTTTATGCTGGAGCTCCAGGCCTGAGCAGGAAGCGGCAATTTACAAGGAGGAAGGCCGTTTTAAAAGCTCACAGGATGGTCCAGGAGTAGAGAGAGCAGTGTTCTATTTGGGAACTTAGGGAAATCACTTATGTATGACCTCTAGACCTCAGCTTTCATAGCTGTAATAAATAGTCATATCTGTAATAAATAATCTAGTCATTAATAAATGACTAGATTGGTCCATGCTGCCCAAAGTGTGATCCTTTGACTAGCAGCATCCACATCACCTGGAAGCTTGGTAGAAACGCAATATCTGAGATCCCACCCCAGACTGAGTAAACCAGAAAATCCATTTTAATACCTCATGAGAAGTGTTGACTCATTGGAGAAGACTCTGATGCTGGGAGGGATTGGGGGCAGGAGGAGAAAGGGACCACAGAGGATGAGATGGCTGGACAGCATCACTGACTTGATGAACATGAGTTTGAATGAACTCCAGAAGTTGGTGATGGACAGGGAGGCCTGGTGTGCTATGATCATGGGGTTGCAAAGAGTTGGACACAACTGAGCTACTGAACTGAACTGAACTGAAACTATGGTGGAAGTAATGAAAATAATGGTGACCTCCTTCAAAAGGCCCCATGCATGCACTGCTACACTCAGTGCCCCCAACCCTGAAGCAGGCCACCACCAACCCACACCTCTGCTGGAGACTCTTGGACACTCCCAGTCAAGTCTGGGTCAGTCTCTTGTGGGATCACTGCTCCTTTTTCCTGGGTCATGGTGCACACAACATTCTGTTTGTGTCCTCCAAGAGTTTATTTCCTAGTCCTGTGTAAGTTCTGGCAGCTCTATGGTGGGATTAATGGTGACCTCCTCCAAGAGGGCTTATGTCATACCCAAGTCTGCTTCACCCAGCCATACTCGAGTCTGCTGCACCCAGAGCACCTGCCCCTACGGCAGTCCATTGCTGACCCGTACCTCCACAGGAGATGCTCAAACACAATTCTGTCTCAGTCTCTGTGGGGTCTCTGGGTCCTGGTGCACACAAGGTTTGTTTGAGCCCTCTGAGCATCTCTAGTGGGAATGGGGTTTGATTCTAACCATGAACACAAAAAAGCAAAATGGCTGTCTGAGGAGGCTTTACAAATAGCTGTGAAAAGAGGAGAAGTGAAAGGAAAAGGAGAAAAGAAAGATACACCAATCTGAATGCAGAGTTCCAAAGAATAGCAAGGAGAGATAATAAAGCCTTCCTCAGCAATCAGTGTGAAGAAATAGAGGAAAACAATAGAATGGGAAAGTCTCAAGAAAATTAGAGATACCAAGGGAACATTTCATGCAAAAATAGGCACAATAAAGGACAGAAATGGTATGGACTTAACAGAAGCAGAAGATGTTAAGATGAAGTGGCATGAATGCTGAGAACTATATAAAAAAGATGTTCAGATAATCATGACCCAGATAATCACGATGGTGTGATCACTCACCTAGAGCCAGACATCCTGGAATGTGAAGTCAAGTGGGCCTTAGGAAGCATCACTATGAACAAAGTTAGAGGAGGTGATGAAATTCCAGTTGAGTTATTTCAAATCCTAAAAGATGATGCTGTGAAAGTACTGCACTCAATATGCCAGCAAATTTGGAAAATTCAGCAGTGACCACAGGACTGGAAAAGATCAGTTTTCATTCCAATCCCAAAGAAAGGCAATGCCAAAGAATGCTCAAACTAACACACAATTGCACTCATCTCATACGCTAGTTAAGTAACGCTCAAAATTCTCCAAGTTAGGCTTCAAGGGTACTTGAACTGTGAGCTTCTCATGTTCAAGCTGGTTTTAGAAAAGGCAGAGGAACCAGAGGTCAAATTGCCAACATCTGCTGGATCATCGAAAAAGCAGGAATTTCAGAAAAATATCTACTTCTGCTTTATTGACTATGCCAAACCATTTGACTGTGTGGACCACAACAAACTGTGGAAAATTCTGAAAGAGTTGGGAATACCAGACCAACTGACCTGCTTGTTGAGAAATCTGTATACAGGTTAGGAGGCAACAGTTAGAACTGGACATGGAACAATAGACTGCTTCCAAATCTCGAAAGGAGTATGTCGAGGCTGTATATTGTCACCCTGCTTATTTAACTTCTATGCAGAGTACATCATGAGAAATGCTGGGCTGGATGAAGCACAAGCTGGAATCAAGATTTCTGGGAGAAATATCAATAACCTCAGATATGTAGATGACACCATCCTTATGGCAGAAAGCGAAGAAGAACTAAAGAGCCTCTTGATGAAAGTGAAAGAGGAGGGTGAAAAAGTTGGCCTAAAACTCAACATTCAGAAAACTAAGATCATGGCATCTGGTCCCATCACTTCATGGCGAATAGATGGGGGAACAGTGACAGACTTTATTTTTGGGGGCTCCAAAATCACTGCAGATGATAACTGGGGCCATGAAATTAAAAGATGCTTGCTCTTTGGAAGAAAAGTTATGAGCAACCTAGCCAGCATATTAAAAAGCAAAGACATTACTTTACCAACAAAGGTCCATCTAGTGAAAGCTACGGTTTTTCCAGTAGTCATGTATGGATGTGAGAGTTGGACTACAAAGAAAGCTGAGCACCAAAGAATTGATGCTTTTGAAGTGCCATGAAATTAAAAGATGCTTGCTCTTTGGAAGAAAAGTTATGAGCAACCTAGCCAGCATATTAAAAAGCAAAGACATTACTTTACCAACAAAGGTCCATCTAGTGAAAGCTACGGTTTTTCCAGTAGTCATGTATGGATGTGAGAGTTGGACTACAAAGAAAGCTGAGCACCAAAGAATTGATGCTTTTGAAGTGTGGTGTTGGAGAAGATTCTTGAGAGTCCCTTGGACTGCAAGGAGATCCAACCAATCCATCCTAAAGGAAATCAGTCCTGAATATTCATTGGAATGACTGATGCTGAAGCTGAAACTTCAATACTTTGCCCACCTGATGCAAAGAACTGACTCATTAGAAAAGACTCTGATGCTGGGAAAGAATGAAGGCGGGAGGAGAAGGGGACGATAGAGGATGAGATGGTTGGATGGCATCACCAACTCAGTGGACTTGAGTTTGAGTAAACTCTGGGAATTGGTGATGTACAGGAAGGCCTGGAGGGTTGCAGTCCATGGGGTCAGAAAGGGTCAGACATGACTGAGCGACTGAACTGAGCTGAACTGAACTGATCATAACCTGCCAGAGCCCAGTCCCTGTTCCTCTCCCCACCTCAAACTTATAAGCAGAGATGTTTAAAGAGTCACTCACCATTTACATGGAGCTGGGCTATCATATGCCCAAGTACTTAAGACGATTTTGTCTGCTGTAGGATGGCAGTTCAACTTTCTCCAGGCCCCGCTGGCCCATGGGTAAACATAAGGTCCCATAAGCAGTAAAAGGGCTTCCCAGGTGGCTCAGTGGTAAAGAATCTGCCTGCCAATGCAGGAGACTTGGGTTTGATCCCTGAGTTGGAAGACCCCCTGGAGGAGGGCATGGCAACCCATTCTAGTATTCTTGCCTGGAGAATCCCATGGGCAGAGGAGTCTGGTGGACTGCAGTCCATGGGGTTGCAAAGAGTCGGACATGACTGAGCCACTGAGCACAAGCAGTAAAAACTCACTGTCACTGATGCCTGTGCCTACCTGTGTGTTACAGAACCTCAATCCTTTGAAGGTTTCCTCCTCTAATTTGTGGAAGAGCCTGGCAGTTTTCCCATATTCTGATAGTCCTCTCCTGTTCTTCCATTCCTACCCTACCTCGTGGACATCTGCTGCCCACATGGTCATGCCAGAGCAGCCACTCTGCCCAACCCCACCTGCTGGAGGGAGCCTCTGGCTAACGAGAATATGGAGGCTCCTGCAGGGTTGGGGTGTGACTTATCATAATTCAAGTCCACAGATCTCTTCAAAACCATTATCTTCCAGGTGAAAAGATCCTAGGGACTGTCTGCAAACTTCCAGTTCTGGGGCCCAAGTGGAGAGCAAATGTCACCTTGGCCTCATCCTCTACCCTTCTGCCATCCTCTCCCCAACAACCTGGTCCCTGTCTCTGCTCCTCAGGGACCAACAGTATATAGAACCGTCTCCTGAAGATCATTTCTGCTGTGAAAGTATAGGGTTGGGATGACATTGAATGGCTATGCCTCAGACAGTTTCTAAACATTTCTGTATCCCACTTTGAGATTGCTTGAGATCCTACGACACTGGACTAGTTTCCTCAGATGAGATATAGGTTGCCTTCCTCTCACTCTTTCTAATAAGCTTGAGGCATTCTCAACCTTATTCTCCAACCAGAATATTATAGGTAAAATAACTGGCCCTACCTCAGAGCTATAGAGAAATTTTTTCTTCTGGACGTATGTTTCCTTCCTTTACACCTGGTCTGAAAGCTCTGCAAATTTCAAACAGATGGGAGGGGGAAGCAATCAGTTCAATCCTTTGTGATTTAATGGGGGATTTATAGGAAAATAGACACTGTATTGTAGGAGGTTGAAATGACCACTGGAGGAGGAGACTTGACTTTGTCTCTCCCTCTGTCTCTCCCTCAACAAACTAGGTAGTTCTAGACAGGTCTCATTACCTCTCACAGCTTCCGTTTCCTCTTCTTAAAATCGGGTTAATCATCACCATCCTGCTAACCTCACAGCATCATGAGACAATTGTTGTGAAAGTGTTTGGAAAAATCAAATGCAAGATATAAAAATATAAGATCTTTTTATTACCCTTACACCTAAGCTCAGCCCTGAGGAGATTGAGGAGTGGGTAGGATAGGGCTAGTTGGGACATAATCAGCATTTAGTCTTTTCAGAGATGCTGCCTAAACTGTGGGGAAAGATCTACAAGTAAATCCTTGGCTGGAGACTGGCATAAGACACACTTTAATAGTGACATCTGAAAAAAAAATAGTGACATCTGTGGAGCATTTATCAGAGGTCCAAATTCTGGACTACCTGCTTCATCTGTATTATCCTATGTCGTCTTCAAAACAACCATGTGAAGTGGGTGCTCTCATTAGTCCTATTTTATTTTATTCTTTTACCAAGAATCTCTGGCACAAAGAGGTTGAGTAAGTGGCCCCAGGCTAAAAAGGAGCAGAGCTTGGATTTGAACACATGGAGTCTGACCACAGAGCCCCACATGCGACCACTCCACTATATGGGCACGGCTTCATTATTTAGAGCCAGATGGTCACTGTGAAAGCTTACTCTGTCACCTGGGGCAATTTTGCCACCCAACAGTAGCCAACATTTGAAGTTCATAAAGTCTGAGGCTTGAGCAAAAGTGGCCCTGCTTTCTTCCTTCCCCATCTTAGATCCAGATGTGAATTCTCCTGGGGTATTTGAGAAAAGTCTTTCATATTCAAGGAAAAGAATCAATCATTGAGGGATGGTACTGAACTCAGAAGGTTCTGCCCAGGGGCTAGTTGCAGCCCCAAAGTAGAACAGCCTCTGTTCTGGGCTCTGGTCACAGAAGAAAGGTAAGATTCTCCCCTGTGCATTACCCCATAGAGGAAAAAAAAATGCATTTTGGACCGCAGCATATATGGAAGGGTATAGGACTCTGAAAGTGGAAGGAATTTTTGTGGTTACAGCAGGAGCTGTTTTTTCTTTCTCAGCACTTATTTTCCCCTCTTTGCCACTCCTCTCTCGAGAAGAGGGGATGGGGGGAAATGGATAAGGAAGGAAGATGATCAATCATTTGGATATTCTATGTCCTTTTCTTCCAATGTCATCCTCTTCTGCCCTCTCCCACCACACCTTGGAAAGTGATCCTATTAATGGTTCTAAC
Organism: Oreotragus oreotragus; assembly: GCA_006410675.1. Taxonomy (NCBI): domain Eukaryota; kingdom Metazoa; phylum Chordata; class Mammalia; order Artiodactyla; family Bovidae; genus Oreotragus; species Oreotragus oreotragus. The sequence continues at coordinate 310,408 of SJYX01000874.1, forward strand.
CTTGGGATGAGTGTACACATTAAAACGCATCATTTAGTCCACCTTTCAACCCCCTTCCTTAATGAGTGAAGAAGGTCAATTGTATGTAATGGATGGTAACTAGACATTTGGTGGTAATCTCTTTGTAGTGCATACAGATGTTGATTTATAATGTTATACAACTGAAACCTGTAATGTTGTACACCTGAAACTTATATAATGTTATATACTATTTTTATCTCAATTTTTAAAAGGGTATATATGAATCGAGTATATTTAAAGTAATCTAGAGGCATTGTTGATAAAAAAAGTATTCACATTAAAAAAGGCACCAGATACTTCTGGTTTAAGCAGCTTAATAGAGACAATTTGAGTGGCTTTTCCCATTGTAAACTCAAAGAAATGCTGAATAAAGTGTGGGGACGGGAACTCACAGTTCAGTCACTCAGTCGTGTCTGACTCTTTGCGACTCCATGAATCGCAGCATGCCAGGCCTCCCTGTCCATAAAGAAAGAAAAGAACGTGTCTATAAAAGGCAATTTTTCCCTACTCCCTCTTACATTCCACCTTCCCTTGGCCTCGGTGAGACTTTTACCCCCTGTTGCCAGTATGGCCTCCTTACCAGACTGGCATTTTGCCCTCCCACCAGCAGGAGGGGACAGAGAGTGGAGACCGCCATAGACTCTCAAACCAGTTCCTACTGGCCCAAGGCCATCTCTGATAGCCTCCAGTGCCAGTCTGTGATGAGCTCTGGAATTTCTTGATTGAGAGTCAGGGAAACTGAGGCATACTCAAAGCTGTCCCTTGGCCTTTTTTCAGGCGGTATCAGAAAAACACAGAAAACCTTTCTCAGACCAGGTCTGGGGAAAGTCCCGTAAGCAGGGTGTGTCATGTGGATTTGGCCCAGCATCAGTTCTCCTGCCCAGAACTAAGATGGTTGTGTCTTAAAGGTGCTGTACACACTTTTGTTGAGAAAGAAATAATTTTTAACATTTCCAGCAGAGAAGGGGCGGCATCCATAAGTCAGAACAAATTTAAAACATTTGTAAAACCTCTTTGGAGATGGTACAAGGGCAGCTGTGGAGCAAGGGGCCCTGATGAGACAAGAAGCCTTTCATCCTGCCAGTGTGATGGGATTAAGATGAGGCGTTATGTTTATGCTGGAGCTCCAGGCCTGAGCAGGAAGTGGCAATTTACAAGGAGGAAGGCCGTTTTAAAAGCTCACAGGATGGTCCAGGAGTAGAGAGAGCAGTGTTCTATTTGGGAACTTAGGGAAATCACTTATGTATGGCTTCTAGACCTCAGCTTTCATAGCTGTAATAAATAGTCATATCTGTAATAAATAATCTAGTCATTAATAAATGACTAGATTGGTCCATGCTGCCCAAAGTGTGATCCTTTGACTAGCAGCATCCACATCACCTGGAAGCTTGGTAGAAACGCAATATCTGAGATCCCACCCCAGACTGAGTAAACCAGAAAATCCATTTTAACACACTCCCCAGGTGAGTCATAAGCACATTACAGTGTGAGAGGTACTAGATGACTCCCGAAGTCCCTTCCAGCTTGGATAGTCTCTGATTCTACACCGACCTGGGTGGAAGGGACTATTGAGGAAAAAAAAAAAAAGAGGTTACAGTGGTGTGGATTCTCAGAATATTATTCAGTTAGGGTGACAAAAACTGGGTGTTTCTGATACAAGGGCCTTGTCAAAAAACAGACCTGTGAAGAATCACTGCAAGTGCAAGGGAGAATATTCTCATCCTTCATTCATCCTAATAGCCAGATCTCGAAGAGAGGGCAGGAGAAATTGTCCAGTACAGATACCCTGCTCTTGGCCAGCAGGGGTACAGAGCATCTGGGGTGTCTTGTCTGCTTGGTGAGAATGTCCTGGTTGACAAGGAAGAGTGGTCGTCACATCACCGTGATTCCTAGCCTCCAGCCACTGGGTCCTAGAGATGTCGTGACCTGCCAATCAGGGGATAATCCCTCCCATCTCTTGCAGCTAGCATCTTAGAAAGGAGGAGACTTACCAGTGGATGCCATGCTGATCAACAAGAGGCAGGAGTGGGCAGAGTTTTTTGAACAGTAAATAAATCTTCAGTGCAGTTCAGTTCAGTTCAGTTCAGTCGCTCAGTCGTGTCCGACTCTTCGCGCAGAAACCTTTTAATGCTGAGCAGGCACCCTCTGTTACCAGGGGTGTGCAGAAGACAGAAACATTCCTAAGATCTGGATGCGATCGCCCACAGGTCAGAACAGAATAGGGGGCTGCCTTCCAGAGCACAGTGATCCCACCTTCCTGACATCTAGAGAAACTGAACATGTCTCATCCCAAAGGGCATATACCAGCTGTGTGAGCACTTGAGATTTCTCCTTGATTATGTGTTTATAAGGTGTCCCCAAAGCCAACTTTTCTGCCACAGAGAAAAGGAGGGAAGAGTGGACAATCAAGAGACATACAGACAAAATGCTGCGGGAGAATCATCATCCCCTGCCCCAGTGCCACCCCTGCTGGGCCGCTGCCCACACGTCTGCCCCCTTTCCAACCCAGCCATCTCCCCTTTCCCAGTGAACACCCACCTCCAAGTCAGCCACCACATTACTGGGATGCAAGCCAGACCCCAGACATTTTGGATTTACCCACCATGCCCCTCTCCTAAGATGTCAGCCTCGATCCAAGAACTGTGCTGCAGAACTTTCTAGTTTGAACAGAAATGGGACCATAACTCTGAGCTAGAAAGGGAACTGTGGTTCTGGGTGGTGACTGGGTGGGGAAGGGGGGAGCCCAGGAGGAAACAAAGCGAAAACTAGATCCCCGGAGAATTTGCTGTTCCAAAGAGTTACTGGAGCTGGCAGGCTTGGACTTGGGTCAAAGAAAGTCCTGTTTCCTGGGTGGCCTACACTCAAGATGTGAGATGAAAAGGCATGGTTGGAGGCTGAGAAGACGTAATGGTATCCAGAAGGCTCAGCGCCAAGGAGGGAATTTCAACCATACATGGAGAGTGAAAGCCCACCCACGGGGCCTCCCTGGGGGTCCAGTGGCTGAGACTCCACACTCCCAATGCAGCGAGCCCCAGTTCAATCCCTGGTGAGGGAACTAGATTCCACATGCCACAACTAAAGATCCCATGTGTTGTAACTAAGACTTGGCCAACCAAATAAATAAACAATTTTTTAAAAGCCCACCCATGAGGAGGGATGGTCAAGCGCCAAGGTGGTGCAAAGGAGCAGGAAAATCCAACCACAGGAGGTCCCAGCTCAGGACCCTGACTGAAGTCCCAAGATCTTGGGCACAGGTCCACCAAGCCCTGGAGCCACCTGCCAGGCTCAGAGCCTCTCACTCCTGTACATTAAGGAAGATTCCCTGGGAACTTCCCCGGTGGTCCAGAAGCTGAGACTCTGTGCTCTGAATACAGGGGGCCCAGGTTCAATCCCTGGTTGGGGAACTAGATCCTATACGCCACAGCTAAGACCAGGTGCAGTCAAATAAATAAATGAAATATTGTTTTTACAAAAAGAAGATTTCCTGAAGGATACCTAGTTTCTCCTCTCCAGCCCTGGTTGGAGTGTCTGGAAGGGCTTTAGGGATCGGTGATGCTACCTAGGTGATTGTCCACTTATTCTACTTGCCCCGACTGATAGATTCATAGAGTCTCTGGTGCTCAGTGGTAAAGAATCCACCTGTGATGCAGAAGACGTGGGTTTGATCCCTGGGTGGGGAAAATCCCCTCGGAAAGGAAATGGCAACCCACTCCAGTATTCTTGCCTGAAGAATTCCATGGACAGAGGAGCCAGCTGGCAGGCCACAGACTATGGGGCTGCAAAAGAGTCAGATACGACTTAGCCGCTAAACACCAACACCTCACAAGGCTGTCATGAGGCCATGCAGTGAAGCCCTTTGAGCAGTGCCTGATGCACAATAAGTACTTGGTGAGTGTTAACTTCATTTTTCCACTTTTGCGGTTCCCAGGGGGCTTTGCTGCCCTGCCCAGGAAGCCCGCACCGGCTGTCCACTCTCAGCCAAAAACATTGCCCCCATAAAACTCACACTGCACATGTGCAGAGCAGTGACCCCAGCAAGTTCCTGAATTGTGTTGGGCTGAGGGGCTCAGCTGTTGCTCATGGATGCTTCCAGCCAGATGCCTAGACCCCAGAGACATGAATGGTGAGGGTCTGATTCCCTGGTCCCTGCAGAAAAAGGCGTGGGCCAAGCTGATGTATGTCTCCTTTGAGAAAGAACCCTTTGATCCTCCCTGGTTCCCTTGCGCGCTTGCTGCTCCTGCAGGAGTGGGTCAAGGTGGGAGAGGGATTGCTGGTTTTGGTCTGCCCTTAGCAGGGTAACCCCTGCTCACCACTGGCTGTGAGCACCTGGACGGGGCTGGGAACTCAGTGTGGCCTAGGTCCAGGCACATGGGAGTTCCCAGGGCAGGACCACTGTGCATCCTTCAGAGGGCAGAGTCCAGAGCAGACAGAATGATTCAAGAATAAAATCAAGGTGTCAGGAATCAGCAAGCATCTAGGGAGCCAGACAGGTGAGCTCGTGAAAAGTGATAGCAAGAGGCTTCAGGCAGCATCACTGGCAGGGAGGACCACCCACCTGCATACCCAGGACACACCCACACACACCCGCTCTTCATCATAGACACCGCCCTCATGTGCCTTCTCAGATAAGCTCTCCACAGTAACTTACATCACACCCCATTCTGCACAATACCCAGCCATTTACCTCTTTACCGACCAGAGGACAGCCAGAGGCCATGACCTTCACTTGGCAGAGGAGTGAGCTGAAATTGACATGGTGGGGCAGAGATCTATCTGGCGCCTTTCTGATTCTCAAGGGAGTTTTCTTCCTGTTATCAGCTTTTAAAATGTAAGTTCCTTGAAGACAAGAACCTTGCCTGCTTTATTTTCTGACTTGCCTGCCCCTGAAATGAAGCTGAAAATGTAATAGATGCTCTGTGCATATTTATTGAACAAGGCCTTGAACTGTCAGGGCTTCCCAGCTGGCGCTAGTGGTAAAGAACCCACCTGTCCATGAAGGAGATGTGAGACATGGGTTCGATCCCTGGATTGGAAAGATCCCCTGGAGGAGGGCACAGCAACCCATTCCAGTATCCTGGATACCATATCCAGTATCCAGTATCTCCCACTCCAGTCTGGAGAATCCCATGGACAGAGGAGCCTGGTGGGCAACAGTCCATGGGGTTGCAAAGAGTCAGACACGACAGAAGCAACTTAGCATGCACGCAGGCACTGCACTTTCAAACCAGTCACCACATTGTAAATGAGGGTTCCGTGTCTGTTTCCCCGGGACCATCAGCACTGAGAAAACCAGAATCTACCTCCAGGCCAGCTCAGGAGTGGAGGTGATTTAATGAACCATCTTGCTGCCCCAAACCCCATGTGTGTCCTTAAGAGAAGTTTGGGGTGACCACCTCCTCCACACCCGGAGTTACACTTGTGGCTACAGACTTGTCTCTAGTGGGACAAATAGCAGAAAGACGAGCAGCTCCTGTTCTCAGCTCTAAAGTCAGAAGGTTGGCAAGAGCAGATTCCAGGGCAATGCCAGGCATCCTGGGCCCTAGGCAGGCCCCCCTCACCCAGGCCCAGCAGCCCTATTGATGTGGCTTCCGTGCTGCAGAAAGCCAAACCCTCCTCCCCAGCTCCAGGGCCCCACTCCATCTCATTGTCCTCCTGAGCCAAGCCAGCCCACTCCTGCTCAGTGCCTGGGCCGCTGCTATGCCTTCAACACCTCCCACAGCGCCCTTTCCTCCACCTGCTTCTCACCAAAGCGGCCTATGTCACACCTTCCCCTGCCCTGGCTCAGGCTCACAGAACGTCAGCTTTCAGACCCAGCTCTGCACTAACTCGTTCATTTAGTATCAAAAGCCTATTGGGCTGTGTCCCCTTGGGCATGTTACTTAACCTCTCTGATCCTCCACATCCTCCTCCACAACAGGGGGCCCAACGATCCCAAGGATCAAATCAAATGTCGTACGTGAAAATATCTCGTGAACACTGCTGTTATTGCTCAGTCGCTCAGTCATGTCAGACTCTTTGCAAGCCCATGGACTGCAACACATCAGGCTTCCCCGTCCTTCACCATCTCCTGGAGCTTGCTCAGACTCATGTCCATTGAGTCAGTGATGCCATCCAACCATCTCATTCTCTGTTGTCCCCTTCTTCTCCTGCCTTCAATCTTTCCCAGCATCAGGGTCTTTTCCAATGAGTTGGCTCTTTGTATCAGGTGGCCAAAGTATTGGAGCTTCAGCTTCAGCATCAGTCCTTTCAGTGAATATTGAGGGTTGATTTCCTTTGGGATTGACTGGTTTGATCTCCCTGAACCCCACACAGATGACAGACACGGGTTCCTACTAAGTAGGCGGTAGACCCCCAGGACCTTTGCATACTCTATCAGTATTTCATACCCAACCTGCCTGCAATTACCAACCAGCTGATCTCAGAGAGGGAAATGCAAAGCAACAGCCTCCATCCACACCACATATTACATCCCCTCTTCAAAGGGTGCAGCTAAAGCTTGAGCATCAGCCCCAGGCAAATGTGGTTCAGACCTCGGCTCCAGCACCTGCTAGCTGGAGATCTGGGCATATTATGTCACCTTGCTGAGCCTCATGCTCTTCACCTAAAAAATGTGCTCTTGGACATTGTTCATGGATATTTCCCCCAAGACCTATTTTCGGGAATGCAGTCATAAAATGTGCTGAAGGCACCTAGCCTAGGGGCTTGGCATACAGTAGCTGTCCTTTCCCTTCTTTTTCTTTCTATTCTTCCTCAGGGTGGGGGTGAGGGCACTGGTCCAACATTCACCAGATGGTTCAGACCTCATATTAGGGTGCTCACAAATTCTGCCCTGCCTGTTAGCTAGGAACCATCTGGGCTTCTATTTCTTTAAGCCACACAGATGTCCAGCACCTCGGAGGGCTGAAGAAGTGACTTCCCGAAGTCCTCAGGCCCAGAGAAGAAGAAGGATCCCAGCACACCTGGGATTCCAAGCAAGAAACCACCAACCTGGCTCCGACGTCCTCTGGTGCTGGCAGTGACCGGGACAGTGCGTGTGCACCCACCTAAGTGGGCATCAAGAGCAAGCAGAAAACCAAAAAAAAAGAGTCTTATTTGCTGAGACACCAGTGTGGGACTTTGGGGGGAGCGTTTTGTTGGGGGGGGGCGTGCTAGGGAGCCATGCCTCCTGTTGGAACTAAGAGACAGCTCCCTCCCACGGGCTTTCTGCCTCGTCCTCCACCCCCTCCCCAGCCCACAGCACCAGCTGCACTGCCTGGGAACCGGGGAAAGAAAAGCCCAGCCCGGGGAGTTCCGGGAATGGGGGTGGGGCACGCAGTGAAGGTGACGGTGAGGGGTGGAGGTAGGGGGAGGGTTGCAAGCAGCCCTGATGAGCCCTGGCCAGCGCCTGGGTATGACCCCCAGGTCTATGGGATGAGGCTGCAGTGCTCGGGAGGGGGTCCCAGAGGCCTGCCAGCGCCAGGGTATGACCTGTCTCTTATACACATCTAGATGTGTATAAGAGACAGCATATATCCAGAGAAAATCATAATTTGAAAAGATACATGCACCCCCATATTCCTAACAGCATTATTTACAAAATATGGAAGCCACCTAAGTGNTCGGGAGGGGGTCCCAGAGGCCTGCCAGCGCCTGGGTATGACCCCCAGGTCTATGGGATGAGGCTGCAGTGCTCGGGAGGGGGTCCCAGAGGCCTGCCAGCGCCAGGGTATGACCCCCAAGTCTATGGGACGAGGCTGCAGTGTTCGGGAGGGGGTCCCAGAGGCCTGCTGGAGCCAGGGTATGACTCCCCAGAGCTATGGGGTGAGGATGGGGAGTTGGGGAGGACATCCCAGAGACCTGCTGGAGCCAGAGCTATGGGGTGAGGGTGAGGTGTAGGGGAGAGGGTCTCAGAAACCTGGCCAGGCGCAGATATGGAAGACATCATGAGTTCATCCAACCAGTAGAAGTTGGATGAACCTCTAAACGTAGAGAACGTTTGGTCTTTCCCTTCGGTGCCCTCTTCCTGGTGTTAGGTTCAAGAACCATCCTCAGGACTCCAAGAAAACGTGTCCTGGAGCACAGCCCTCTGGATAGACACCGTGACCCTTTCCCAGTGTGCCTGAGGCTGTGGCTGGCTGAGGGCTTCTCTGGCAACTCAGAAGTTAAAGAATCTGCTGCCATGCAGGAGACCTGGGTTCGATTTCCAGGTCAAGAAGATCCCCTGGAGAAGGGAGTGGCTACCCAGTCCGGTATTCTTGCCTGGAGAATTCCTTAGACAGAGCAGTCCATGGGGTGGACTGGCAAAGAGTTGGACACGACTAACACTTTCACTTTGGATGCCCTCTTCCTGGTTTCGAGTTCTAGAACCATCCTCAGGACTCCAAGAAAGAGCACCCAGAGCCCAGCTTTGTAGATGGTAGGCCGTGACCCCTTCCCAGTGTGTCTGAGGCTGTGGTTCCTCAGCACAGGGACAGCTCTGTCGTCTGCTTGCCCAAGGCTGGGCAGCCTTCCCCAGCACGCTGGTCTGAAGGATCCAGCCCTTCCTGAAGAGTTAATGATTGTGCTAGCTCCGTGCCCCAATGTGTTGAGATGTAGCAGGTCCAGATAGATGTAGCTTCACCCTGGACCACAGCAGGCCACTCGCTACGGTCCTGGGATTCTGGGGGTGAAGACAAGCAAAATGATGCTGTCCATGAAGATAGTGACAGCTGCAACCACAGTATACTGGCTTCTGTGTGTAGCATTTTTCTGTGCCTTTACAGACATGATTTCACTGACTCCTCACAGGCCTCATTTTACAGATGAGGAAACCGAGCCAGAGCGGTTACATCCCTTGTCCAGAGTCACCCGGCTGGTATGTGGTATGAGTTCCATTTGGGTTTGATATTTATTTATTTGGCTGCTCCAGGTCTTAGTTGTGACACGCAGGGTCTTTAGTTGCTATGTGCAAACTCTTAGTTGCAGCACGTGCGATCTAGTTCCCTGACCAGGGATGGAACCCAGGTCCCCCGCACTGGGAGTGTGGAGTCTTTTAGTCGCTGGACTACCAGGGAAGTCCCTGAGCCCAGTTTAAAACTCTAAACACACACCCACTGCATCAAACTAACTCTGACATTAAACTGGTCCTTAGTGAGGTGGTAAGGAGAGAGGAGGCTGCCCCTCTGCAGGGGAGAGGGGCCACCTGCCCTTTTGCACCCTGACAGCCCTCTCCTATCACTTGTCTACCCCTACTAACAAGGAAAAGGAGACGGGGCGGCAGAAGATGAGGTTAGATAGCATCACCGACTCGATGGAGATCAATCTGAGCCAACTCCAGGAGACGGTGGACGGGTGTGCTGCAGTCCCTGGGTGGGGTCGCAAAGGGCAGGACAGACTTAGCGACTAAACAAGTAGCAGGGAGGGGACAGAGGGAGGGGAGACTGGGCTGGGTCAGGGCCCGGCCGGGCTTAGACAGGGGATGATCAGTCTGCATCCCGCCTTGTGGGTGAGTTCACCTAATATGCAACTAACCCCTTCCCGGGAGGAGACAGCCGTCCCAGCTTCCTCCGGGCGAAGGGTACGAATTCTAGAGGTGGACCCTTGGCACAGCGGCCTCATTGAATGTCCTACCCAAGCGTCTGTAACAAACAAATCAATAATTAAGAGAGGATGCACATTAGCCTTTGAACAAGTTCCAGGGAGAGTTTATTTTTGATCTTCCACGAGGTGAGCAAGTGTGTGCTCAAAGCCTGGGGGAGGCTGTGAGCAGCAGTAATGGGTGGGGCGGGAGAGGGGGGCAGGAGTGGACGCACAGCCTGAGGCCTGAGCCGCCAGCCCCTGGGGGCACCTGTGGGCTCCCGGCTGTGCAGGTGAGCACAGGGGAGCCGCGTGGCGGGT
>SJYX01000874.1:320639-341460 GCA_006410675.1 Oreotragus oreotragus
GGGTGCTAAAGGCAGTTGCTGGGCGGGGGGCAAATAATGCTGCTTAATCAGGGGTTTCCGGGGGAATCTTCACCGCCTTGTGCCAGATGGGGTTAGATGCCGAACTTTTCATCTGCTAGCTCTCAGAGAGAAAGATAGCAGCACAGAACATTTGAAGTATCAACCCTCCTTCCCGACTCCCCCTTCTCTCTCCCCGTTGCTCTCTGCTGCCTGAGGGAGTCGGTTCCCTTTCCCTTCAGCTTCTAAGTCTGCTGGAAGTTTCCATCCCTGGGACCCTTGGGAGAAGAAAGAAAATATTTAGTCATCTTCTGTACGGTCAGTTTATCATGAACCCCATCTCCTGCACACATACCCAAACTAATAACCACAGTAATAAATTAGACACTATCGTTAGAGAATGCTAACGTCTGAAACAAAACCTTACACTAACCAGCCTGGTGTTTCTCCAAGCAGCACCCCCAAGCCCAGAGGAAAACGAATCCACCACCATGGGGGACAATGGGACAGGAAGAGGTGGGAGAAGGGCAGGCCTGAAACGTATTTTAAAGATTTGAGTGTGTCATTCTACTGCATAATACTTCTGTGTATGTGCGTGTTAGTGTGTGTGAACTGATGTTTTTAAATCTCCCCATGGAGTAAAATGAGTGATCCTGGTATGTGTATTGCTCTTGTGTCCTCAAAGACCTCTGGGGTTTTAGCACAAAACTGTCGGTGGAAACTTACCACTTTCAGAAGCACATATTTAGCCCAAGCCTCTCCTCTCCCATCCTGTCATTCTATAGGTAGAAAAAATTAGGCCCAAGGTAGCTAAGTTATGTCCCTAAAGCCACACAGCTAGTTAGGACCACAGCCAAAGGCTTCTATTCTAAGGCCTCTATCCTGCCATTCAAACAAAGAAGAAAATAACAACAAAAACCAGATTCTAGGGAAGGCAATGGCACCCCACCCCAGTACTCTTGCCTGGAAAATCCAATGGACGGAGGAGCCTGGTGGGCTGCAGTCCATGGGGTCGCTAACAGTCGGACGGACTGAGCAACTTCACTTTCACTTTTCTCTTTCATGCATTGGAGAAGGAAATGGCAACCCACTCCAGTATTCTTGCCTGGAGAATCCCAGGGATGGGGGAGCCTGGTGAGCTGCCATCTATGGGGTCGCACAGAGTCGGACACGACTGAAGTGACTTAGCAGCAGCAGCAGGCTGCAGCTCTCAGAACCTCACGTGCCAAATACAGCTGGCCCCTCCCGGACCACATACCCCTCTCCCCAAATGGAAAGCCACCTTTTTAGCACAACAGCATTTTATGACAGATTTTTTATGACATCATCTCTCTAAGCAGGTTTTTCCAAGAAACACAAAATTCTCCAACACCACCACACCCAGGCCTTACAACAGTCTCCTAGAGTTCAGTGGAGTACAGCAATTTTTTGGTGTTTATTGGCTTCCTGTTTCTCCAGCGGGGCTTCCCAGTGGTGCAGTGGTATACAATCCTCCTGCCAGTGCAGGAGATGAAGAAGATGCGGATTCAATCCCTGGATCGGGAAGATCCCCTGGAGAAGGAAATGGCATCTGGTGAGCTGCCATCTATGGGGTCGCACAGAGTCGGACACGACTGAAGTGACTTAGCAGCAGCAGCAGGCTGCAGCTCTCAGAACCTCACGTGCCAAATACAGCTGGCCCCTCCCGGACCACATACCCCTCTCCCCAAATGGAAAGCCACCTTTTTAGCACAACAGCATTTTATGACAGATTTTTTATGACATCATCTCTCTAAGCAGGTTTTTCCAAGAAACACAAAATTCTCCAACACCACCACACCCAGGCCTTACAACAGTCTCCTAGAGTTCAGTGGAGTACAGCAATTTTTTGGTGTTTATTGGCTTCCTGTTTCTCCAGCGGGGCTTCCCAGTGGTGCAGTGGTATACAATCCTCCTGCCAGTGCAGGAGATGAAGAAGATGCGGATTCAATCCCTGGATCGGGAAGATCCCCTGGAGAAGGAAATGGCAACCCACTCCAGTGGGCCGCCTGTTTCTCTCCAGCTGACTCTTGGACTGCAGTGGGGCATGATGGGAATATCCTTTCACTCCCAGCATCCCTCACTTCAGATCAGCGGTCTCCAACCTTTTCGGTATCAGGAACCAGTTTCGTGGAAATCCCATGGACAGAGGAGCCTGGAGGGCTACAGTCCATGGGGTAACAAAGAGTCAAACACGACGGAGCATGTTCAAATACATTGGGTTATTAACCCAGCCTCCTCTCCAAAATGGATTCACAGGTAAATATGATGATTGTACAGATTGGGGTAATGTGGGAATGTGACTTTCTCAAGGTCACAGGATGATTTGGGGCAGAGATTTGGACAGGATCTCAAGCATGTATTATACAGTTTAAAAGAGGTCAGGCTTTACCCACTTGGCCTCGAAAATTATTGTTATCAGCTTCAGTGCAGAGGTAGCTGCCTGCACTAGCCTGAGCTATGACAGTCAGGCTAGGCTGGGCTGGGCTGTGCTGGGCTGGGCAAGGGCTCGGGGTGGATAGCCAAAGATTCCGAGTACCTCCTGCTGAGCTTGGGAGTGCAGGCTTGAAAATCTTCTAAAAATACCAAGCACGTTTCATGCAGGGGGGCTGATTCAGCTGACCTTTCCTAAGGATGGCCAATTTGCTGACTCCGTGCTGGGGGGCAGTGAGCAGAAAGGCCGCCTGTTTCTCTCCAGCTGACTCTTGGACTGCAGTGGGGCATGATGGGAATATCCTTTCACTCCCAGCATCCCTCACTTCAGATCAGCGGTCTCCAACCTTTTCGGTATCAGGAACCAGTTTCGTGGAAGGCAGTTTTTCCACAGACTCAGGGGCAGGGGGGATGGTTTCAGGATGATTCAAGGTCATTTACATTTCTTATGCACTTTATTTCTAATCTTATGCTGCCACTGATCTGACAGATGGCACCAGTCCAGGGCCCAGAGGTTGGGGACCCCTACCTCAGACAGACTCACGGAGAATGTGAAAAATAACCCTGGACCATCCCAAGACTTGACCAAGAGCAAGCCGCAGGCCAGGCAAGTTAGTGGGAATGTCAGACTTGGTCTCTAGTCTCACACAACTCGGGGTTTGCCTGCCCAGTCAAGGAGGAGAGCAGACTGTCACCTGTGATGTGCAGCAGAGAGCAGGGAATGTGAAGAAGAGGTTAATTCTGAGTGTGGGAAGTCACTCTTTCCATTGTTTTTATTCATTTACCTGCTTGCTGGGCATGGTTCTGTGTACTGAGATCCTTCGCAGCTGCTTTGGGAATAAGATGCTGATCACCAAGTATGGTACTTGCCTGGTCTTGTTTTCCTTATCTGCAAAATGGACAGGTTGAAACTGGAGGATTCCACAAACCCCTCCCAGTTGGGACAGTGAGCTAGCTGGGTCCTGGCGGAAGTCCAGGGCACCCCTGCCAAGTCCTGAGGTTTTGTGGTGTCCTTCTTTATTTTGGCTGACTCTCGTGGAGCTGGCCTTCCTTCCGGCCCCCTCCCAGCCCCTAGAAGGAGAAGCAGAAGGGTCCCCTGCCCTTGTTGGGCTCTCCCCGCAAGGCTCCCAGTAGAAGACCCTGCCTCTCCCATTTCTGTCAGAGACCATCCCTGGCAAGCTGAGGGGTCTCCACTTTGCAGCATGGCATCCTGGGGCATTCTGGAAAAGACTGAAGGCAGGAGCACAAGGGGATGACAGAGGATGAAATGGTTGGATGGCATCACCGACTCAATGGACGTGAGTTTGAGACATCTCCAGGAGCTGGTGAAGGACAGGGAAGCCTGGCATGCTGCAGTCCATGGGGTCGCAAAGAGTCAGACACGACTGAGTGACTGAACTGAACTGATTCTGGGGAAAAGGTTCTAGTCTCCACCTGCCTGCAGCTCCTGGTTTCTGATCCAGGACTGATGTAGGCCAGACAGGAGGGCACATGTAGAAGTCCCAGCTGGCTGGTCCTCACATGGCTCTGGGGCCCCCTTGGGGCCTGGCTCTGGCCTGAACTGACCCCCGCAGCCTTGGCCCTGGTCCTCCCTGGCTGGTCCTCCTCAGACAGGCCTCGAGCCCCTCTACGACAGGATGCCATCAACCCCAGGAAAGAGATGAACACTGACATCCCCTGACTTATGCCCGTGTTATCCTGGGAGAGAGGCAACTGAAAAAACCATCAGCATCTTGGGAGGCCCAGGAAGGAGCCCCATACCCCACTGGCCCCTCAGTCAGAGGGGCCCGCCCCCCCGAAGGGCCAAGAACCAGCCTGAACTGGGAGAGATGGGAGGAGAGGGTGGGCCACCAAGGCCAGCGGTGCAGGCGCCAGCAGACTCCCAACCACACAGGGACCTCCTTCTTGTTGGCCCAGCTCCACAGGTGAAGAAGCAGATGCTTGGAGAGGTTGACACTGAAGTCACACGGTGAGGACAGGCACGAGCTTGGGTCACTCTAGGGATGAAGGACCCAGTGGACAGAGGATGGGGGCGGGAGGGAGGTCCCCACGGTCAGGTTAAGGGGGAGGAAATGAGGCTGAGGACTGAGCAAGGGAAGGCATGCAGAATTCCTGTCCACTCCAGGGCAGGCCCTCTGCTGGGTGCCTCTAGAGGCGTGGATTCCATCTGCATCGGATGCAAAGAGAGAACAGGGAATTCCAGCTCGCTGAGAGCGAACACAGCCCCGGGGGGCAGCGCCTCCCTAGAGACAGACAGACCAAGGCCTCCGGCTGCTGCGTGGTTGTGGGTGGGGCGGGGGAGGGAAGGTTGAGGAGGAAGCTGGGCCGACTCCTCCTTATTAAAACGCAAAGCTCTCAAGGGGCAGAAGTGGCAGGTGGCAGACCTTTTGTCAAAAGATGGCTTACTCTCCAGCTCTCTCCTGATTTAAAACCTTTCATGGACCTACAGGACTCTGGTCCAGGCTCCATCGTTCAGCAACCAGCTTTCCAGGATTCAGCCTTCCTCTCTTCTCGGCCTTCTGGTCACCAGACTGCCCCGGTCCCTGAGCCAAGCTCACTCCCTGCCTCATCCTCACTACTCTCACTCACCTCTGCCTTTTGGCTCCTGAGGCCCCATGGCCTCAGTCTATCAGAATCTTGCCTTGCTTTCAAAGCCCTGGACATCCACCCTCCTTGGATGGATGTCCAAGCCTCCCCAAGTTCCCCTACTCACCTCTTAGCACCCCCTGGATGTTGAGAGGGTGCCGGCTCAACATCTGTTGTGAGCTCTCCTGTTCTGAGGCAGCCAGACATATTTCTGCTTCCTTCCAGGACTCTAGGTGCGCCTTGAAACCAGATCTATTGTATTTGCACAGAGCCCGGAGTCTGTGTCAATCTAATATGCATTGAATTAAACTAGAACATTAAACCAGAAAATAACAAGTCCTCTTCTTTCCTTCCCCCATCTTCCGTCCCAACAGAATCTTCCTTGGGGTCCCAGGGACAAAACTTGCAAACTGGGCAGTGTGGTCTTTGGACAGAATTTGAAGTTGAAGGCAGACCGGGGCTGAATGCCCTACCCAACTCTGTGGGAGATTAGCATCTGCTTTTACTGAAGGGGCCTCAGCGAGGTGGGGTCTCTTGGGCATTGAGAGATGGGCTTCCCCTTCCTGCAGGACCTTGGGACAAACTGAAAGGAAGTAAAAGGATCTGAGAACTGAGCCAGCAACCACAATGACTTCCTGGCTCCAAGGATAGTCGGGTACTGAGCTCAAAGTCAACTTTGTCCATCCCGGAAGATTGAGTGTTGGCCAGAGCCAGCCTGGACACCTAGGGGCCACACAGTCACAGTGTTTACAGGGCAACAAAGCTGTGCTGTCCTCCTGCAAGGTCAGCCTGAACGGGTCACTCCTCCCCGCTCCCCAGCAGTGGTCACCACAAGGCACTGGTTCCCAGGATGGGATGACCAGAGGGGGAGACTTGGGCTCATTTTCACATGCATTAGACATTCCAGGGCACAATGAATGGCTGGCAAGTGAGAAAGGGAGGGTAAGCCCATAGCACGAGAGGTGCTGCCCTGGATCCCTAAGCTGTGTCGGGATTTAAGCAACTCCGAGGGCAGGAGGGAGCGCTGGTCCTCAGTGTCAGCCCTGAGCTGTGCTTCAAAGGATCGCTTGAAACTTCTCCGGTTTTCGCACTGAAAATCCTGCATCCCGGAGCCCTCCTTCCAGGACAGACTAGGCAGGTGGGTTACCCTGACTCTAGGCCAGGACACAACAGGCTCTGGGCAGGGCCCTCATCTGGGAAGCATGGCACGTGGAGAAGGTGGCTCCTAAGGATGGTCAGTGTGGAGGAGACCTGCCACCACCCATGCTGAGGCTCAGAGAGGTCGCCTTGACCAAGATTCCTGACTTGACTAGGATCACCGAGCTAGAATTTGAACCCCAGCTCCTTGCTGAGAAGGGGGCGAGGGTGAGCAACAGAAAGCTTCGTATCTGAGCTGTCCCTCTGGGACCCAGGAGGACAGAAGCTCTGCTGATGGCCCTTGCCCTCATCCCGAGATGCAAGGGAATTCATCACAGTTAGCAACTCCAGGCCCAGCAAATAGCTGGGGTGCAGCCACAGGACAAATGGGAGACACCGAGCTGTGAGGCCACTGACCTTTACAGCAGCTTCAGGTTATGGCTAAGTGGCCCCAAGGCAGACCCTGGAGCAGAGGGTCAGTCTCTGTGGCCCGGAGGGAAATTCAGGGCTTCAAACTCAACCCCACCCTGGGCTGGCAAACCTCCAGAGAACTCTGCCGCTTCCACAGTCACGTCTGCTCAGCAGGCATCACAAGCCGTGTAGACTGGCTCGTCTGCAGCCTCGTGGCTCCCAGGCCTGGCTCCCCCCACGATAAAGAGCCTGGGCTCCTTCGCTGGTTTCTCGAGTTTTGACTCTGTCCTGCTTGTTCCCTCAGTGTCTGCTTCAGTGCGTCGCATCTTTCAAAAGGCAGTGCTGGCTCTTTGTGGGGACATACAGCAACAGAGATCGGGAAGTAACAAAGGGAGAAGGAACGGAGGAGAGGGCTTCAACACGAGCTGGCATGAAACGGATCACACAGAAAGTTTCCTAGAGCTGAACGGAACATCCCGAGGGTGGCTGGCCAGAGCAGCTCAGAGCTCCGGTCTTCACCCCGAGCATTCGTTCCTGCTGCGCTTCCGTCCCACGGCTGTCTCAGCTCAATTGTTGCTGTTCAGTCGCTGTTCGTGTCTGACTCTTGGCAGCCCCAAGAACCACAGCAGGCCTGGCTTCCCTGTCCTTCACCATCTCTCAGAGTTTGCTCAAACTCATGTCCATTGAGTCAGTGATGCCATCCAACCATCTCATCCTCTGTTGCCCTCTTCTCCTCCTGCCCTCAATTTTTCCCAACATCAGGGTCATTTCTAATGAGTTGGCTCTTCACATCAGGTGGCCAAAGTTATTGGAGTTTCAGCATCAGCCATTCCGATGATCAGTTAGAAACACCAAAGCCTTTTCTTGTTGGCAGCTCAGAAGCCTTGCCTCCTGCATCCAGTTGGCTTTAGAGGCAGAACTTGACTTTCATCTTTGTTATTTCACACCTCATTGCTCCATTCTTCTGTTCTTGTCTGTCCAGATCTTTGCAGATCCAGAAAAATCACCTACCCCTCCCCCAGTTCATGTTGGCTACAAGTCTGTCTGCCTTATTTTATCCAAGTCTTGGGATTGGATAAAATGCCAGCTCATGTTGAAACCCTCACCTCCGTTCCTTCTCCTTTTGTTACTTTCCAATCTCTGTTGCTGTATGTCCCCACAAAGAGCCAGAGCTGCCTTTTTAAAGATGCGACGCACTGAAATAGACACTGAGGGGAATAAGCAGGACAGAGTCAAAACTCGAGAAACCAGTGAAGGAACCCGAGCTGTTTAGATGGAGAGAAGCAGGCCTGGGAGCCACGAGTCCATGGAATTCTCCAGGCAAGAAGACTGGAGAGAATTGTCATGCCCTTCTCCAGGGGATCCTCCCAACACAGGGCTCAAACCCGTATCTCTTATGTCTCCTGCACTGGCAGGTGAGTTCTTTACCACTTGGGGAGCTAAGACCAAAGTCCCAGAGCCCAGTGCCCAGGCTTCTTGTCGTTCCTCTTCCTGAGGATGTGGGGAGGTTTCTTTGTAGACACAAGGAGGTTTTTTTTGCTTGGAGAGATGTATATCAGATGAAGGGAAATAAAGCATATTCAACAGACATCTCAAGTCCTGAGCTAGGCATTGGCTTCCAAGGGCCTTCAAAGGCCATCCTTCCCACTGTTTCTCCATTGGGCTATGGCTAAAACCCCCAGGCAGAGGGACCACCTCAGTTCTAAAGAGCTCCAAGGGGGAAGGGTAGTACAGCCTCCGTGCAGTCATCGACTCACTCCCTCCATCACGCACCGAGTTCTGAACATGTGCTGAGCACAGGGGCCTGGGAAGGTTATATAGATATGCAGAATGATTAGAAATGACCCCCGTGAGTTTGGGATACACGTGTACACATTGTCATACTTAAAAGGGATAACCAATAAGGACCTACTGTATAACACGTGGAACTCTGCTCAATGTTACGTGGCAGCCTGGCTGGGAGGGGCGTTTGGGGGAGGATGGACACATGCATATGTATGCTGAGTCCCTTTGCTGTCCACCTGAAACTATCACAACACTGTTTATCGACTATGAAAGTGAAAACGTTAAGTCACTCAGTCATATCCAATTCTTTGTGATCCACTGGACTGTAGCCTGCCAGGCTCCTCTGTCCATGGGGATTCTCCAGGCAAGAATATTGGAGTGGGTAGCCATTCCCTTCTCTGGGGGATATTCTTGACCCAGGGATCAAACCCAGGTCTCCTGCACTGCAGGTACATTCTTTACCATCTGAGCCACCCTATACGCCCTTAAAAAAAAAAAAAAAAAAAAAGTTTTTTAAAAAGGAAATGACCCCAGAAGCTGCAGAAGCTGACAGTACGGGAACCAGGGAAACAGCTCCTTTTTGCCCTGTGTAAAGTGCCCCAGTGGGGTGAAGTCAAGCTTGCTCTGAGCTCCTGGAGGAGAGAGACCGCTCCCACTTAGAGGAGGTGATATGTGAGCAAGGGTGCAGCCAAAGTCCTGTACCCCAGTTGTTATAAGCCCTCTGGGGAGGAAAAGGTGAGGCAGGTGTTTTTCAACTCGTTTCCAAGTCCTAGAGGGGAGACCAGCCTGTAAGGGCCACCGGGTTGGGTGAAGAAGAGCAATTGCATTCTCCCAGCCTGTCCCAGATCAACCCTGAAGCCTGGGGTGTCTGGCATCCCATAAAAAGGGCTGCGGGGCAGGCAGGCCCCTCTTCCTGTAAGCCGGGCTGCGGTTTGAGCCAACGCGGCCGCAGGGCCTCGGCTGGCATCTAGCACCACCTACTGGCCACACAGGGAAAACCTCCTGAAGTCACTTCGGGCCTGGCTGTCACACCCCCCGCCTCATCCCAGCACTCCCCACCCTTGTCTTCCACCCCATGGGCAGAAGGCAAATGTCCATGGTGATACGGATGCTCCAAAGGAAATAAGACGCCATGGGGGCAGCTGGAGCAGCCATACCCCGGGACAGCAGCCTGTGTGAAGGAGAGGGAGTGAGACAGAGGGCAGAGCTGGAGAGGAGCCAGGGGAGAGAGGGAGAGTGAACAGGGGTTAGAACCAGACCTGGAGAGTGCTGGAAGATTACCCGGAGTCTTCCTGGGGCGGGAAGGACTGAGCTCTCCTGGGGATTCTGACGTCCTGGGAAGGGGTCACGTGGCAGCCACTCAGGCCAAGTGCCAAAAGGTGCCCTCAGGCTGGACAATGACACTTCTCTTCTCCCAGACGTTCTGGGTGGCTCCTCCCAGCCTCTAACGTCAAGGGGGCCTGCGCTTGCCTTGCCTGTGCTGCTCTCTGGAGTCAGGAAGCATCCTGCTTGGGCCTTAACTTCACTCTTGTGAGCTGGAAGATGGCAAAGAAAATCAGAAAGAGAAAAGAGACAAAGGGAGAAGGAACGGGGATGGAGGTTTCCACATGATCTGATATTAAGTGAATCACATATAAAATTCCGTGTGTGTGTCCAGGCTCAGTTGCTTCAGTCCAGTCCGACTATTGCGACCCTTTGGACTGTAGCCACCAGGTTCCTCCGTCCATGGGATTTCCCAGGCAAGAACGCTGGGGTGGGTTGCCATT
Source organism: Oreotragus oreotragus (assembly GCA_006410675.1). Taxonomy (NCBI): domain Eukaryota; kingdom Metazoa; phylum Chordata; class Mammalia; order Artiodactyla; family Bovidae; genus Oreotragus; species Oreotragus oreotragus. The sequence goes on from SJYX01000874.1 coordinate 330,773, forward strand.
TTCTTCTCCAGAGGATCTTTCCAATCCTGGGATCCAACCCACGTCTCCTGTGTCTCCTGCGTTGCAGGAAGGTTCTTTACCCACTGAGCCACCAGGGAAGCCCCCAGAACCTGTGTGATGAGCTCAATAAATACTGGCTAGGGAGAAAGAACAGAGAGGACCGAGTCCCCTTGGAGCCCCTTGCTTCGAGTTCTCAGGCAGGGCTCGACACCGCCCCCAGCCAGCTCCCAGCTTCCCGTGGGTGAGGGGGGACGCGGGGGCCAGGCCTGTTCTCGCGGGGAAGACTGCTCCTGGGTGGGTGCTGACTGCACACCTCACCCACAGGGAAAGGCACTCAGCAAGCGGATGGAAAAAACCAGCACACCTCTTCACTGCATTCATTACTCAGACTTTCCCACAGCCCGGTGCTGGCTATGCGGACGTGTGAGAAGCACCAGTGGAGGCCAGTTTTGCCTTCTCTATCTGAGGTGTGGACAGCAAACCCAGGGCAGGGGTCCAAAGGTGGATCGGAGCCAGCTTCTGGAGCCCTGGTTCTCCCATGGCCCAGGTGACGTGGGCGATAGCATTCAGAGATGAGCTGGGCTTCCCGAGGACGTGGGTGGAATTAAACAACTCTGTGTGTAAACACCCCTCAGAGAGTGAGTTAACATTGACCCCAGATGGCGGCCCAGCCCCAGAGATTCTGATCCAGGAGGTCTGGGGTGAGGCCCGAGATTCTGCATTTCTAGCCAGTTCCTAGCTTTGCAGTGACGACTGCTGCTCTGCGTGCGTGCATGCTCAGTTGTGTCCAACTCTATGAGATGCCATGGGCTACAGCCCGCCAGACTCCTCTGTCCATGGGATTTCCCAGGCAAGAATACTGGAGCGGGTTGCCATTTCCTCCTCCGGGGGAATCATCCTGACCCAGGTATCGAACCTCTGTCTCCTGCATTGGCAGGTGGATTCCTTACCACTGAGCTACATGGGAAGCTGCTGCTCTGAGGTTACACTAAGTTGAAATCTCAGTCAATTAAAAATTAACTGACTACAATTTTAAAATACAGTCGCTCAGTCCCCCTGGCCACATTTCATGGTTCCATTGCCACAGGTGGCTAGTGGCTACCATATTGGACTGGGAAGATACAGAACGTTTCCATCGCAGAAGAAAGTTCTGTTGGACAGTGCAGGTCCCCCAGAGACCCTTCAGCAGGATCAGGGTGTGCTGTGAAATGCCCCAGCTTTCCACTGACTATGATGGAGGCACCACAGCCATGCAGAGGAGGGACATTTTTTGAAGCCAGCCTGGGGATTGGATGGAGGTGAGGCACAAGCTAAGATCTGAAGAAGGCTGAACAGGGAACCAGGCCTCCGGTATTTTCATTCAACTGAGATCCGCAGGCCCATGGGCCCGCAGGCATCTCTGTCTCTCCTGACGTGAGCAAGGGGCTGGGCTTTATCGTGTGCGGCAGGAAAAGTTGGGAAGGAAGGGGTCTGTGGCGGGGAGAAGCCTGGATAATGGGATGATGACTCCGAGGAGAAGCACACATCTGAACTCTGAACAGATGGCCCAGTAAAAGGGGTTAAGGAGAGAGATTGCCGCAAGGCGTCTTCTCACTCGCGTTTGAAGGGAGACCCAGGAAAAACAGGCTTTTGGTGGGTCCAAAATAGCAGGTTCCGTGGAACAGCAGCACGCCTGCCCACCCAGACCCACAAACACTCCCCAGAGGAGAGGAGGGTGCTCCAGAGGTTCTGCCCCATCTCTGTGTGTCTCTGTTACACAGAAAATCGGCGCCATTCTTGAGCACAAAGGACTCGGCGTGGGTGACTGAGGTTCCCTGGCTGCACCCGTGAGTGCGCCCAGACTTCTAGGGGCTTGGAGCCCTTTTCCAAATGTCCTGATCTTGAGCTAATGTCTTTGCTTCCTTTTCTGCCCCTTCTGTAGAGGTCCTACCAAGAAGACCACCCTCTGCCAGTCAGTCTGAGACACAAAGGTCCTTGGCAAGGTGCATGTTAAGTCACTTCAGTTGTGTCTGCTTCTTTGTGACCCCAGGGACTGTAGCCCGCCAGGCTCCTCTGTCCATGGGATTCTCCAGGCAAGAATACTGAAGTGGGTTGCCATGCCCTCTTCCTGGGGATCTTCCCCACCCAGGGATTGAACCCACATCTCTTATGTCTCCTGCACTGGCAGGCAGGCTCTTTACCACGAGCGCCACCTGGGAAGTCCCAGGTTTACAGAGGCCTGGAACCAAACAGGACACTGGGTCATTCACAAGCTCACCCACGTTATCCCTCTGCTTCGTCTCCATCCCCAGACAACGCTCTCTTCCTTCTGCCTCTGCCGTCTCTCTCCTCTCATGTCCTTCCCTCTCCTCCTTTCTTTCTTTTCTTCCTCCTTTTTTCTCCATCTTTCTCTGCCTGTCTTCATCTCCAATCCTTCTCTGTTCCCCAAGGAAACCAAATCCATCCTCTAGTTCTGTCTTCTCTGAGCGTCACAAAGCCACCCCTCACCTGCCTCTCCGCCTCTGGCCCCACAGTTCCTAGGGCCAGTCTCCCCCTGGGGACACAGCCCAGGAGCAGCACTGCCTGCCCCTCTGGCTGGCCCTGTCTATCGAAGCCTCTGTCTCTCCACCCTCTCCATCAGTCAGCCTTTTTGACCACTCCTTCCTGGAAATCCCTGAAACCAGAATCAAGGAGTCACTCCAGGTTCTTCCTTTCAGCTTCTCCAAACTCATGATCTCTGACCTCAAGCTAAAATCATTTGTTTGAGGTCCCACCATCCCCTGAATTCCCCTGGTCCTGCCATCCTTTTTCTTGTCAAGTAACCTTATTTTTCCCATTTATAAAACTCACTGTTACCTTGGAGAATGTTTTGGTCTATAAGGAAGGTAGATTTCATGATGCCTTAAAAATAAAAAATTATATTTAGCATGAGAACGATTGCAAAAAGCAAAAAGAAGTCACCCACTGACTCAAATTTCACACTCCCAAGGAACTCTGCCTGGCTGGATTTTTTTCTGGAAAATGGTGAAAAAATTGAGGGCATGGGCTTCCCCATGTGACTCAGTGATTCGGTGGTAAAGAATCCACATGCAATGCAGGAGGCTCAGGAGATGAGGGTTTCATCCCTGGGCTGGGAAGATCCCTTGGAGGAGGAAATGGCAACCCACTCCAGTATTCTTCCCTGGAGAATCCCATGGACACAGGAGTCCGGCAGGCTACAATCCATGGGGCTGCAAAGAGTCGGACATTACTGAGCACACACGTGGGACAAGAGGAGGGATGCCATTCTGATAGGAGAGTAAAAGTGGACAAGTGTTTCAAAAATTTCCTCTAAGCATCTATTTCTTGTTGGGAACCCTGGACCAGGGTTTTGTAGTCTTGGCACTAATGACATTTCAGGCTGGATTCCTCTTTGTTGAAGGGCTGCTCGTGCACGGCAGGATGTTTAGCAGTGTCCCTGAGCTCCACCCACTCAATGCCAGTAGGAACCCTCTTAGTTGTGACAATAAAAATGTCCCCAGACCTGGCCAAGTATCCCCTGGGGGGCGGGGCAAAATAGCCCTCATTGAGAGTCACTGATTGACACTGAACAGGTTGTTTTCGAGTGACAGCGGACGCACTGGTGGCTCTGGACAAACTTCCAAGGCTCTAGGGGAAGGTATACGACTCCCTCAGACTTAAGAGGGACCACACCCGGTTTGGGATGTAGGGCAGTGATGTGATGACCGCTCCTGTACATTGTACTTCATCCTATTCTGGGCACAGAGCTAGAGACAGCAATCCTCCATGTTCTGTATCGTACGTCATGGAATCTCAGCATGCTGGGGCAGGATGGACTGAGACGTGGGGCGGCTGAAAGGCTGTTAGCCCTTAATGCTAGCTTCACGTTCGGCGTCTGTCCTTTGTCCCCGTGGTTACCTCTTTGTAGAGATGAATGAACGCAGAGCAAGAACAAAGTTCCTGCTACAAACTCCAAGTGTGCAAGCTCTTTGCAAACATCAATTCCAACCCTCTACATCATTTCCTGTCCTGAGCCCTTTCTTCCTAGCTGGCAGAATTGTCGTCTTAGTCCATCTTGAGGCTTTCCTGCCAATCGAACTCCCTGGGGTTAGGTCATGACTTCAGTTGTGCCAAGACATGAGGGGGGCTACCCAGTGCGAGGGATGCCATCGGCCATCTCTCCACACGGAGGACCACTGTCAGATCATTCCCCATCCCTCTCTGTGTGGCCCGTTTGGGTCTGATGGCTCAGTACTTTTTTCTGCACAGAGCTTGAGACAAGGACACTTTCTCAAGGCTGCATATAATCCCATATGGCAGGCCATATTTTCCAAAGTGTAATGTCAGTTACCCAGTCATGTCCAACTCTTTGCGACCCCATGGACTGTAACCCGCCAGGCTCCTCTGTCCATGAGATTCTCCAGGCAAGAACAGTGGAGTGGGTTTGCCACTTCCTTCTCCAGAGAATCTTCCCAACCCAGGGATCGAACCCAGGTCTCCTGCAGTGCAGGCAGATTCTTTACCACATGAGCAACCAGGAAGCCCCCATGAGGGAAACCAAGCAGACACATAAAGAAGACAGCTGCGGATATTCCAGCTGACAGCCCCAGCTGACTCCCCATTGACAGACAGGAGAAAGTGCTAGATGCGGGAGGCAAAGGCCTTCGGATGATTCCAGCCCCCCACTGGCAAGTCATCCCCAGCCTTTGCCTCTCCCCGTTGTGCTCCTGGGACTAGCCATTCCCAATGTGCTCCTTCTGCATTCCTGACCCACAGAGACTGTGAACATAACAAAACATTTTGCGCAATTCAGAGCAGTTTGTTACATATCATTAGTAGGTGGAACACTCACCAAATACATCACCATGCAGACACACCTGCATGGGACCCTCCTCCCTGGGGGTTCTCAGGGCAGGAACCCCACTGTTCTAGAACCGGCACACCTCTCTCCTCCCTGCTCCTGCCTAGGATTTCTTTCCGGTCCAGAATGAAAAGTCTAGCTTTCCTTTTTGCTTCTCCAAGACACTTGGTTTGTACCCAAGCATCTCTTTCTGCTTCCTTTCATGTCTCCGTAATTCATCTAACTTTGATGGGGGTTCAGGCTTTTGAAGCACAAATGCCCGTGAGACCTACAGGCGTTTCATATTTCTCAGCTTCTCTCCCTGAGGGGAAGAAGCACAAAGCCAGGGAGGGACCTGCTTCCAAGGGAGAAGGGAAAGGAAACGACCGCTGGATGGGGGGTGAGGGGGGCAAAGGGGGCATCGATTGTTTTTAACAGCTTTATTGAGACGTAATTCACATCATATACAATTCACCCATTTAAGGTACACGATTCAGTGACTTTTAGTGTATATAGTTACAGAGTTGTGCCACTGTCACTACAGCCTTTCTAGAACCCCGGAAAGAAACGGGAACCCCCACCCCTTGGTCATCTGTCTCAGTCCCCATATGTTCCAGATTGTGAGGAAGACGCTCTTGGCGTGTAAAAAGGAGGTCCTGCCTTCATCCGCACAGTCATTCCACCTACGACTTTCGCAGGGGGATCAGCACTAAGAGTCCAAGTTTGGGGACCATTTAAAGTTCCAAGGACAGAAGAGCCCGGTGGGCTGCAGCCCATGGGGCTGCAGAGAGCTGGACACAACTGAGCCTGCACAGCACACTCTGAAGTGAAATGGGAACAGAGCTCCCAACAGCCCCTCTCTCTGGCCTCTCTCCCTGTGTGAGTCTGCCTTGTGCGTGTCTTGAATGAACTGCTTCCTCCACTGGATCACAGCTGCTCCCATGTGGACCTGCTCCGCCAGTTACTACAAGCTCAGAGCTCAGGGGGAAGCCAGCAAGACCCCAGCCTTGCCAAGGGTCTCCAAAACACAGGTGCAGAGGAATCCAGTTCTTATGACTGCCAGCATGGAGGGTCGAGAACAGGCAGGGCTTAGGACCCAGCACCAAGCAAGAGCGCTGGTGGGGGCTGCCAGTGGAGGGCTTGTGGCTCACCCAAGAAATGGATGAAGAATGGGCTGGAGAGGAGCATGGCCATCAATGAACCACAAAGCCTTTTAGCGTCCATTTGCGACTGCTGCTGAGCAAACAACTGCAAACACACCGGTCACGAACTGGGGCTCGCGTCTCCTGAGACCACCTTGAACACCAGCCTGGCCCCAACCCCAAACAAAGGAGAGGATATGCCCTCAGCAGCCCTGCCCTGGGCTCTATAGCTCCATCCAGATCTGGAATGCTGCAGCTCGCCCTCTCCTCACCTTCCCCATTCATGGGCTGGTCCCTGTCCCCTTGCCAAGGAGCCCCCAGTAGCTTTTGCTTCATGAGCAATGCTCTGCCATGACTAGAGATGAGTTCTTGGGCTCTGCTGTGTTAGTAACCACTATTTAGATATCAGCCTTCAGAATCTGATCCTGTTGACCTCATCCACCCATGGCTTAGGGTTCCCTTGTCGGAGGCAGGCACAGAGTCTGTGTGTTAAAGCTTAGACAACAGGTTCCACTCCCTGAAGCAAAGGCCAGGAGGTCTGGCGAGCCCTTGGCTTGGATAAGCAGCAGAAGGGCTGGCCCTCCAGTGTTTTCTTCCATCCTCTACTCACTCTGGAGGGTGCCAGACCCAAAGGTCTGCTCAATGAGGCTGGGTTTGCGAACCAAGAATAGTTTGGAACACATAAAACCTGACCCTGATGGTGGGAAAGACTGAGGGCAGGAGGAGACAGGGACGTCAGGATGAGATGGCTGGATGGCATCACAGACTCGATGGACGTGAGTCTGAGTGAACTCCGGGAGATGGTGATGGACAGGGAGGCCTGGTGTGCTGCAGTCCACGGGGTCGCAAAGAGTTGGATACGACTGAGCCTCTGAACAACAAAAGGAACTGCTAGAAGGGATGTGAATTCCTCAGGAAGAACAAAAGATGAGGCTCACTCATCCCCACCCCAGGCCTCCCTTTGATCCAGGGACCAGCGCAGTCTTTCTAGCACACCTTCTAGACACAGAACCTGGGGTCTGGGTTCTCTCCACATGGTGGTAAACTGGAAAGCTGGAGCTCTGGGAAGACTGACTGGCCCAGCCTTCTAGCTCCGCCAGGTGACTGTGTATCAACCAGAGGCAGCAGGAGATTTTGCTGAAATGGAAAACTCCTAGTAAGAGGCCAGAATGTAGTAGACACGCAGTCAGGTCTCACGTGTTCTGAACTTGTTAACTCTCCAGCACTTTGAGACTCATTGGCAAAAGAGGGTGAAAAAGGATGACCATGGGAGGGGTCCATTGTTTTGAGAAAGGGTGGAACACAAGGACAAAAATCAGCTAGGCTGGAGAAGAAGGACAGGGTACCCAGACTCGGGTCCCCAGTGCCACCAACCAGACAGGTAGAACTGCCAACGCAGCTACAAGCTGTCTGCCTCCCCCTCCCTGCCCTTTGGTACCCCCTCCTTCTCCCCCACCCCGCCTTCTCCCAGTGGCGTCCGCCTGTTTATTTGCTGAGCCCTGGTTTAACAATGTGCTGTTTTTATGAGTTGTGCTGTAGTTCTTGGTAAAGCACTTTAATCCACTTTAATGCCCCCACTCCGCTCCTCCGTGACAGCCTGGTGGTTACTCTAATGCATCCCTCTCACCTCGGGGTTACTAATGAGGTCAGAGGGAACGCAATATCCCAACTGAATAATTCACTAATCAGATGCTACAGACTCCAGTGGTAAAATTTATTTCTGACACCTAAACGGCAAATGGGTTTGTGGACACACTCACTCTCTCTTCGCTCCAGAGCTATTTCTGCCAAATGGAGGGCTGCAGTGTTTGCTTAACAAAAGGGCCCTGGTCTGGCCGCAAACACAGCCCATCAGCTGGGGCCTTGCGTCTCTTCAGGGGGTGGGAGGGAGTGGGGTGCCGTTGAGACTGGGGGAAGGGCTGGCTCTCACCACTGGGGGCTGCCTCCCGAGTCCTCACTCCTCCCCTGGCAGGCAGCAGGCGCCCTGCCGCCCATCTCTGTGCTAGCGGACATCTCCAGTCCCTGCCTCCCACCAGGAGACCAGGGTCCACCATCAGATCAGCCATTGTGAAAAGCTCTGCATGCAGGCTTCTTGCAAATACTAGAAAGCTCCCCAGAACCATTCCCCGGGGGAATGCACACACCATTCTAACTTCGTTCTCCGTGCTCAGGGGTTCCCAGCTCTTTTAAAGGCTTCAGCCTCACCACGAGGCTCTTCTCTGCAAGATCATCCCTGACTTCTTTACCAAATCAGGTGTCCGGATTCCCAGTTTATAACATGAAGAGGAGGAGCTACAGGTCTTGAAGCTCTCCCCTCAACCACTACCACTACTCTGGGATTCTCTGCACTTGAGAGGGCTCGCCGCTGTACACCCCTGCCCAGCCTGGAGAGACGGGGCCCTCAGATGGGCCGGCCGTGGAGGGAGGGGCTGGCCCCTCAGCCTCTCACATTCCCTGCCTCTGGGGGCTGGGGGGACACATACCCATCTTCAAATTCGGTCCACAGACGGGGTGTCCCCTGTCCTCCAATAGATGGGAAGCTGAAGTTTAAACTTCAAACAAAATGCCCCAGGAACCAGAGAGACTGCCCCTATTCTGGAACATTCTAGGCTCCTTGGGATCATGCCAGGTTCCTTTTTACCCCTTCGCATGACCAATCTCTGTGTCAGCTTCTAGTACCTGATAAAAAGGAACATGGGAGACCTATCATATCACTGGTACACCAAGCAGAAGCCTTGTTAACATCCTTTAAGCTTGATGGCCAAAAGATAGTTAATAAATGCATTTGGGCAAACATCTTGATTCTAAATCAAAATTGTTTTCAGTTCTCAAACAGATCCTGTGTGTGAGGGGGTATGTGTGTGTGCTCAGTCATATCCAACTCTTTGCAACCCCATGGACCATAGCCTGCCAGGCCCCTCTGTCCATGGGCTTTTCCGGGCAAGAACTCTGGAGTGGGTTGCCATTTCCTTCTCCAGGGTACCTTCCCTATCCAGGGATCGAACCCACATCTCCTGTGTCTCCTGCATTGCCAGGCAAGCCAACCAGACATCTTTTGTTGAAGAACTAGAGCTAGAGCCTCTAGGGTTCGCTTCCCTTTTCAGACTCCAGCCCCACTCCCCAGGGGCCAGAGCCTGCCCTGCCTCAGGTTCTGGCCAAAGGGCTGAGAAAGGGAACCCAGCCGGGCCGGTGATGGGGATTCCAGCCACAAGCCTCTTCCCTGCCCTGGGCAGGAACAGAGCGTTCAGGGGAAACCATAGGAGGAGCACTGGGTGTCCGGAGTGAGTGCCGCCCTCATCTTATGTTTTTATTCATCAGAAGCCGTGCCACCTGAGGCTGCCCATCCATCCCGCTTCTGGAGGCTGCGCCAAGATGCTGGAGATGGGCTACAGCCCAGCAGCTAATGACGGGCCCCTTCCGCCTGGAGGGGAGGGCGTGCAGCCCAGTCACAGGCGGCTCAGGCAGCCTAATTGCCTGTCTACCCAGCCCAGCCTCTCCCTGGCTCCCTCCTTCACCCTACTCCTCTCTGGCTCTCCCAGGAACTAAATGGGCTCTGCTCCATGCCCCTGGGGCCTGGGGAGGCGGGGGGTGAGATGTGTATAAGAGACAGCTCTTATCCATTGCAATTTGACCTCTTCAAAGCAAAGTCTATGATTTTTTTTTCCCCACCTTTTTATCTTCAGCACATAATACAGGGTCCGGAATACAGCAGGTGGTTAAAGTGTGTTGAATGGATGAATGGAAGAATTGATGAATGACTGGGTGAATTGATGGACAGGTGAATGGGTGAGTTGATAATAAACTTGCAGGTAAGTAGATGGGAGAGTAGTTGCATGGAAAGGTGAACTAGTAGATAGAAGGATGGATAGGATTTATGAATAAATTAATAAATAGACGAGTGAATAGGTGTGTGCTTTGATGCTTGGATGGAGGATAGCTAGATGAATGGGTGAATGGAGAAATGACCAGGTAGATAAATGAGTAGGTGATTAGATAGATGGGTAAGTGGATGAATAGTTGGATGAATGACTACTGGAGGCTTGGGTTGATGGGTATATGAGTTAATGGATGTCTAGGTGGGTGGATGAACGGAAGGATGGATAACATTTATGACTGAGTCAATAAACTGATAAATGGATAGGTGTGTGGTTTGATGAGTAGATGGGAGGATAGATGGATGAATGAGTGAATGGATAGATAAAGGAGGGGATACATAGGTTTAGTGGGTAGATGGATATGTGCTGTGGGTGAATGGATGTGTAGGTGGGTGAATAGGTAAATGTTTGAATGAATTAACCCAGTTAAGGGATAAAAGGAGTCAACGAATGGGTGGATGAATGTGTGGAGGGAGAATATGTGAGTGAGTCAATGTGGAGAAGTGCACACGTCCTTCTGTGCTTGTCTCCTCATTTGAACAGCCTGGAGGGAGAAGCTGAATCAGCAAGAAGGAGGGCCTCCTGAGGTTCGGGAATTGTGAAGAGACCCAGAATTCCAACCTCACATTTATAGACAGTCTTTTCATATAGAGTCTCCTTTTGAGTTTTCTCTCTTTACAATCCCTTGTACAGTGGGTTAAGACAGACTCTTTTTAAAAAAAAAAAATTTGTTTTTAATTGAGGGATAATTGCTTTACAATGTTGTGCTGGTTTCTTCCACACATCAGCATGAATCAGCAATCATCATACATATGTCCCCTCCCTCTTTTACCACCCTCCAACCTCCCACCC
>SJYX01000874.1:358128-425337 GCA_006410675.1 Oreotragus oreotragus
ATTCCAGGATGTCTGGCTCTAGGTGAGTGATCATACTGTTGTGATTATCTGGGTCATGAAGATCTTTTTTGTATAGTTCTTCTGTGTATTCTTGCCACCTCTTTTAATATCTTCTACTTCTGTTAGGTCCATACCATTTCTGTCCTTTATTGAGCCCATCTTTGCATGGAATCTTCCCTTGGCATCTCTAATTTTCTTGAAGAGATCTCTAGTCTTTCCCATTCTATTATTTTCTTCTATTTCTTTGCACTGATCATGAACTGTCTCTTATACACATCTAGATGTGTATAAGAGACAGACTTTGGCCACTTGATGTGAAGAGCCAACTCACTGGAAAGGANCTTTGCATGGAATCTTCCCTTGGCATCTCTAATTTTCTTGAAGAGATCTCTAGTCTTTCCCATTCTATTATTTTCTTCTATTTCTTTGCACTGATCATGAAGGAAGGCTTTCTTATCTCTCCTTGCTATTCTTTGGAACTCTACATTCAAATGGGTATATCTTTCCTTTTTTCCTTTGCCTTTAGCTTCTGGCTAAAGAAAGGTTATTTCCTTTTCTCCTTTGCCTTTAGCTCTGGCAGACATACCATCAAACTCTAACCTCCACCAATATGTCCATATGCCACCAATGGAACACTTCTGCCAGGCCTGTGGTGCTCCTTGGATGCTTGGAGGAATTCCCTCAAGCCTGACCTTTGCTCAAGCTCCAGCTGACCTGTCCACCTTCCCTGAACAACCCCCACCTGGCTGAGAAACCCCCATTCATTTCCTGCAGTAGAGAATGAAAGAGGGATGGGAAAGTTTGACACTCTCCCACAGGGAGACAGCCACTCACAACATACTGTGCACAAGACAGTCCTTCACCTGGCAATCTTTGTTAGGAGGAAAAGGCACCTAACAGGCCGAAAGGTTAAAAAAAAAAAGTGGGGGGACTCTGGCTATCAAGATGAGGGGTCTTGGCCTCCAGCCCCAGACCTGTAGTCCAGTCCTCCTGCCATCTGTTTTAGGTAGGTCATATTTTGAGGCTAAAAAAATGGATGCTGTCCACATAAATATAGTTCATATTGCATTGCACGGATTTATAAATATAAGTGCTGTGCCACCACCACACTGCCTGTGAAGAATGCAAGCAGGCTGTGATTAGAGGTGAGCCAGTTGCTGATGGTGGGTTAATTAGCTCTGCTAATAAACTGCCTGTAGCTTTACTTCAGAAAAATAACATATTTCATCTTAGGTAGAACAATTACGGTGTATGTAAAATAGATATTTTTGCCTAACAAGCATTTGAAATGCTTTCTTTGGGGAAAAAAGAACCACACATACACATAAGCGCATCACTCTTTTCTTAAAAAAAAAAGAAAGAAAGAAGAAGAAGGAGAAAGAGAGAAAAAAATCCAGCTCCCACATTCCCCGCCTGGATTTGTGGTGAAGATGAATTTCACAGGGTATTCCTTACCAAATGCTGATCTTCAGCTGATGGCCATCGGCAATGGAGCAAATCTTAATCCAATCAGAGTTGGATTCCAGTGGGAATCGGGGGCTGTGGGTTAAAGAGTGATGTGACTTGCTAAACAATAGGGCTCAGTATAAATACCTTAATTCAGAGGTCCCCAACCTTTTTGGCACCAGGGGCCAGTTTCATAGAAGATGGGGGTGGGGGGTGGGGGATGGTTTTGCATTCCATTACTGTGCACTTTATTGGTATTACAGCAGCTCCACCTCAGATCATCAGGTATTGTGTCCTGGAGGTTGGGGACCCCTGCCTTAATTAGCAGCAAGAGGGTCACTTGCAATGGGCACCCCTGGGACCTGGTGAAGGTGCCAGCAGGGGAAGACAACCAATGAAAGAGCAACAGTAGGAGTTGTGCAAGGACCTGGGTGGTCCGAGGAGCAGGATGGGGATATGATTGCAGGCGCAATATCAGAGAATGTTTGTAGCCTAGGTCTGCATGAATCTCTGATTAACAGGGGGCTTAGAAACTTGCGGCTAAACTGGGAGCTAATAGGAATTCTATCATGGTGATACAGTCAGTGCCAGAAATCTTTGACATCGCCCTTGGTTCTATTAAGACAAATGACAAAACACCATTATAGGCATCAAAATAATGCTATTGGCTTACCTTGTGATGTGGTTTGATACAGTGTTATAGAATAAAAACATATTTAAATTAAAAAAAGAAACTTGGGGCTAGAGGAGATCTTAAAACTCATGAGTTGGCAGCCCTGGCATACGGACTACCTTTCTCTCTGTGCACACGTGGCTGATTGGTTATAGGATTCTTTCCTATTAGTACCATGCAGCCATTCAGAATTGATTAGAACTGGTCATCCCTGAACTTTGCCATCCCCAATCTAATCTTGCCTCTGCTTCCAGGTAAGAAAAATGTGACCTGAAGTGATTTCATTTTATAAGTGTTTTAAGTGACCTTCACAATGGTCTCCTAACTCTGCCTACTATAAACCACATCCTGGAGACTTCCAGATTTGTGTAGTTCTTGGTTTCATCAAGGCTAGCTTCAAATAGGTCACAATAACTCCTCCAGAATCCAGAAAAGCAATCCACACAAATGCAGGCAGAGAAGGTGATGTTTGTTCCAAAGAATCACCTTTGAGTAATGAGAGCTGCAAGAATGTAGGTTGAAAGGGGGTGGGATAGTCAACAGGGTCATGACATTGCAGGTCAGTGGGAAACCATCTCCATGGGCGCTAAGCCAGGTAAGATGGTGATGTTGACTAGGACAAACGTTGTTCCCATCGAGGTGTTGCTGGGGTTTTAACAAAGTACCAGGCTGGGTAGGCTGTGGTAACAGAAACTGATCTCTCAAAGTCCGAAACGGAAGTGTCCGAAGGTTTGGTTGCTCCTGAGTCCTCTCCCCTTGGTATGCAGAAGGCCACCTTCTTGTGTCCTAACAGAACCTTTATTTCAGGGCCTGAACATCCCTGGGGTCTCTTACAGCCTATTAAAAAGCAGAGACATCACTTTGCCTACAAAGGTCTGTATAGTCAAAGCTATGGTTTTTTCAGTAGTCATGTACGGATGTGAGAGCTGGACCATAAAGAAGGCTGAGTGCCAAAGAACTGATGCTTTTGAACTGTGGTGCTGGTGAACAATTACGGTGTATGTAAAATAGATATTTTTGCCTAACAAGCATTTGAAATGCTTTCTTTGGGGAAAAAAGAACCACACATACACATAAGCGCATCACTCTTTTCTTAAAAAAAAAAGAAAGAAAGAAGAAGAAGGAGAAAGAGAGAAAAAAATCCAGCTCCCACATTCCCCGCCTGGATTTGTGGTGAAGATGAATTTCACAGGGTATTCCTTACCAAATGCTGATCTTCAGCTGATGGCCATCGGCAATGGAGCAAATCTTAATCCAATCAGAGTTGGATTCCAGTGGGAATCGGGGGCTGTGGGTTAAAGAGTGATGTGACTTGCTAAACAATAGGGCTCAGTATAAATACCTTAATTCAGAGGTCCCCAACCTTTTTGGCACCAGGGGCCAGTTTCATAGAAGATGGGGGTGGGGGGTGGGGGATGGTTTTGCATTCCATTACTGTGCACTTTATTGGTATTACAGCAGCTCCACCTCAGATCATCAGGTATTGTGTCCTGGAGGTTGGGGACCCCTGCCTTAATTAGCAGCAAGAGGGTCACTTGCAATGGGCACCCCTGGGACCTGGTGAAGGTGCCAGCAGGGGAAGACAGCCAATGAAAGAGCAACAGTAGGAGTTGTGCAAGGACCTGGGTGGTCCGAGGAGCAGGATGGGGATATGATTGCAGGCGCAATATCAGAGAATGTTTGTAGCCTAGGTCTGCATGAATCTCTGATTAACAGGGGGCTTAGAAACTTGCGGCTAAACTGGGAGCTAATAGGAATTCTATCATGGTGATACAGTCAGTGCCAGAAATCTTTGACATCGCCCTTGGTTCTATTAAGACAAATGACAAAACACCATTATAGGCATCAAAATAATGCTATTGGCTTACCTTGTGATGTGGTTTGATACAGTGTTATAGAATAAAAACATATTTAAATTAAAAAAAGAAACTTGGGGCTAGAGGAGATCTTAAAACTCATGAGTTGGCAGCCCTGGCATACGGACTACCTTTCTCTCTGTGCACACGTGGCTGATTGGTTATAGGATTCTTTCCTATTAGTACCATGCAGCCATTCAGAATTGATTAGAACTGGTCATCCCTGAACTTTGCCATCCCCAATCTAATCTTGCCTCTGCTTCCAGGTAAGAAAAATGTGACCTGAAGTGATTTCATTTTATAAGTGTTTTAAGTGACCTTCACAATGGTCTCCTAACTCTGCCTACTATAAACCACATCCTGGAGACTTCCAGATTTGTGTAGTTCTTGGTTTCATCAAGGCTAGCTTCAAATAGGTCACAATAACTCCTCCAGAATCCAGAAAAGCAATCCACACAAATGCAGGCAGAGAAGGTGATGTTTGTTCCAAAGAATCACCTTTGAGTAATGAGAGCTGCAAGAATGTAGGTTGAAAGGGGGTGGGATAGTCAACGGGGTCATGACATTGCAGGTCAGTGGGAAACCATCTCCATGGGCGCTAAGCCAGGTAAGATGGTGATGTTGACTAGGACAAACGTTGTTCCCATCGAGGTGTTGCTGGGGTTTTAACAAAGTACCAGGCTGGGTAGGCTGTGGTAACAGAAACTGATCTCTCAAAGTCCGAAACGGAAGTGTCCGAAGGTTTGGTTGCTCCTGAGTCCTCTCCCCTTGGTATGCAGAAGGCCACCTTCTTGTGTCCTAACAGAACCTTTATTTCAGGGCCTGAACATCCCTGGGGTCTCTTACAGCCTATTAAAAAGCAGAGACATCACTTTGCCTACAAAGGTCTGTATAGTCAAAGCTATGGTTTTTTCAGTAGTCATGTACGGATGTGAGAGCTGGACCATAAAGAAGGCTGAGTGCCAAAGAACTGATGCTTTTGAACTGTGGTGCTGGAGAAGACTTTTGAGAGTCCCTTGGACAGCAAGGAGATCCAACCAGTCAATTGTAAAGGAAATCAACTCTGACTATTCATCAGAAAGAACTGATGCTGAAGATGAAGCTCCAATACTTTGGCCACCTGATGTGAAGAGTGAAGTCATTGGAAAGACCCTGATACTGGGAAACTGATGGCAGGAGAGGGCGACTGAGGATGAGATTGTTGGATGGCATCATTGACTCAGTGGACATGATTCTGGGCAAACTCGGGGAGCTAGTGAAGGACAGGGAAGGCTGATGTGTGCTCAGTAGCTTCAGTCATGTCTGACTCTGTGATTCTAAGGACTGTAGCCTGCCAGGCTCCTCTGTCCATGGGATTCTCCACGCAAGAATACTGGAGTGGGTTGCCGTGCCCTCTGCCAGGGGATCTTCCCAGCCCAGGGACTGAACCCTCGACTCATGTCTCCTGCATTGGCAGGCAGGTTCTTTACCACTAGTGCCACCTGGGAACCCTCATAAGGGCTTCCAGGTCAAATTTGCAGTCAAACCTGCATTCTCAGTACCTATTTGAAAGGAAAGGCGACCCAGAGTTACATTTGCCCATAGAGACAGTAGCATCTCTAGGAGCCTTGATGTACAGTATTTTCTTTCTAAAATAATGCATTGCTTGGTGGCAGTTTAACCCTTTGAATACCATTCCCTGTTACATTATCCATCTTCTCTCTGACCAGCTCCTCCATCCTGCCCTAGGGTCTTGGCACGGTCCACGAGCAATGGAAATCAGGGTTCTCTTTGGCAGGAAACCTCTCTGGGGAGGGGGCACAGCCAAGGAGGGAAGGAAGGCAGGGAACCCTTGGAAGTCATGGTTTGTGCCAGACCAGGGAGCCAACCCAAAAGCAGGTTGTCCAGTCCCGGAGAAAGCCTGGCAGGTGACCAGTGCAACCAGGTTTCCCTTCTCTCCTGGAGCCCAGAACCCAGGGACATGTGCAAGGCACGTCTGGGCTTCGGTGTAAAAATAAACCCGGGGCTGTCAAGCCCCAGCATATTAATGACAATTAATGATTTGCTCTAATCCTCCCCACTCTCCGTGGGCATCTGTGACACGCTTGGGGCTGGACACCCCTCCCCGCTCCCTCCGCCTCCTGTGTATTCCATCCATATGCTCAGCTGCTCAGGAATGCAGGTCTGCAGGTCTGGGAGGGAAATTGAGTGGAAGAGATGCTTGCTACAAAATGCCTGCTCAAGGCTAACGGGAGAGGGCAGCCCACAAGCCATGGGGTGGGGAGGGGACTGGGGGGGCATCCCTTGCACCCGCTCTTCCCTGGGACCCTCAGAGCTTGGGAAACTAGCATTTCCTCACGAGACCCCTGGGATAAGAAAACGGAGGCTCCCAACATACACTCTTGGAATCGGATTTTGGCATTTTGGGTGCTCCCGCCTCTCAGTCCAGATTCCACTCAAAGGGCGCCCCCATTTCACCCTCACTGGCCAGCTGCCCCTGCTCAGGACCCCAGGCACTACAGAAAGACGCCAGCTGCTCCCGGAACGCCACCAGCCTCCTAACTCCTCCTCTGGGCTGAGTGCGTCTGGGATACAGTGAGCCCCGCTTCTGCATCCTCGCAGCGCCCATGCTCCCCACTGAACACGCTTCCTGGCCTGTGTCCTGTCATCCTGTTTCCCTACCTCGACTCCAACCTGGGACGGCAGGGACCACATCTCGCGTTCCTGGCTGGTCCCAATTGCCTCGCACAGTGCCAGGTGTGCCAAGGTGCGTAATACACATTGGATGTCTGCCCAGCCAGCTGGCCACGACATAGGGGGAGTGATGGAAAAGTACCTCACACGTGCTAAGTGCCCTGTGTTCACCCTTCTTGTGCCTGCCCATCAACGGCTTCATTCAATCCTCTCACCTCCCTACGCCTCAGGTACTATTATTACTCCCATTACTGAGAAGAAGAACATTAAGTTCCTGCAGCTAAGATCACGTGTTCCAAGTCCCACAGTTCATAGGTGCCACAGGCAAGAGCCATCCCATGCTGTGTGCACCCGGCTCCATCAAGGTCACTCAGCCGTAGGTTCCAGCCTTGCCGAACCCCAACCCTCAAGGTCATTGCCTGCTCCTCAGCCCCACCCTGGGACCAATTTTGTTTTCACAGCCGCCACCCCCAAGAACTGGACTTTTGTTAAAGATACCCATTTGACAGATGAGGAAACTGAAGTTTAGGAAAGCCAAGCAAGTTTCTCAGTCACAGAGCAGAGCTCAGGTTCCAGAGACACATTTGTGGATGACAATGACTCACACATTTCTGATGGGCCGATACTTGAAAGATGGGAGTGGAAGATTGAAGAAAGCCTAGCCAGGGGCACTCAGATGTTTATGAGACCTTGCCCTGAGGTCCAGGCTCACCCTTGTGGGTTCGGAGGCGGAGAGAGTGTTGCAGAAGCTGGAGGTAACGTGACGTGCATTGCTGATCACTGGGCCAGGGTTTCTCTGCAAATACAGTAGGTGCTTGGGTGGCTCCAGCCCAACCCATGCATTTATAACCAACTCACACTGGAGAGGAAGAGGGGCTATGCCAGCCTCACCCTGTGCTGTAATGAGCAGGAGATAAACTTTGCCTGGATAACACGCTGCCAGCTCCATTTGGGATTAAAGCCACAGTGAAAACTAAAAAGAAAAACTGAATCAATAAAGCCCCGAAAACCAAGTACCTTGAAGACTGTCCCCTCTTTGAAATCTCTCTAATTGGGCACTTATCTAGGGTGGGAATGTGGGCTTCTCCCAGCCGCTACAGAAACACATACAATGAGGAAATTGTTGCTTTCTCGGTCCTATATGAACGGCTATTATTCCTGCTGGAGGGACGTTGGTTTCCACACTGCAAGTCTTTGGTGGCAAAGAAAATCACTCTCCCCAGCTGGCCTTGGTAAAAGGAATCAGGTTGCTGCCACAGATTCAAATTTAACCACCAAATGCCTCCTTTTCAAAGCCCAGCCTCCTGCACAGGCAGTCCTGTACGTGCTTAGCTGCTTGGTCATGTCCGACTCTTTGCGACCCCATGTACCGTAGCCCACCAGGCACCTCTGTCCGTGGGGTTTCCCAGGCAAGAATACTGGAGTGAGTCACCATGCCCTCCTCCAGGGGGTCTTCCTGACCCACAGATCTAACCCAGGTCTCCTGCATTGGCAGGTAGGTTCTTTACCATTAGTGCCCCCTGGGAAGGCCACAGCCCTGTGATGTGATGTGAACCCCCCAGTTCTATCAGGCCTCTGCTGCCATTTCGAGCATCGAGGCAGCCAGGAGGGTTTCCCTGCTCACCTGGGTTTCCGTGCTTTCACCTGGCTCAGCGCTGCGGCTTTGTTTCCCTCCAGCCTCTCCATCCACCTGCCTCTCATCTCCCTACGCCTGGGGGTAGCTCCCATGGGAACCCACACTGAGTGGCACCTTTTAATCCCCTCAAGACACAGAATCATGGGCTTTTCATCCCAGAAGCAGCCTCTCGCTCTCAGGTTGAGGTGGCTCCTTTACAGGAAATAACACGATCCACCTTTCCCCTCTAAGCAAGCAGCACATTCCTTGAGTTTTTCATATAGAAAAAGGATGGCGGCGTGTGACAAGCCTCCACTCTCTTGATCCGTTCACATACCCAAGAGCCAGGCATGCCCAAGCAAGCACAGAATGGACATGAAGCAAATCTTACATTAGGGCCTTGAATGACTAATCCCCCTCCCCATTCCCCCACCACCACCCCGACTACCAGCCACACACACACACCCTTGCCATTGCCTGGGCCAGCACACTTGTCCAGGCTTCTCTCGAGACCACTGCAACAGCCTCCAATCAGATCCCATACCATTCCTTGCTCCCCACTGGTCCAGCCCAGGTTGGTTATGCCAGTGCCTTGCTCTAAACCCTCCAATGGCTCTCCATGGCCCCTAGAATACAGGTAATGCCTTTAGCCAGGCATGCAAGACCTTTCTGAACCTGGCACCAGCAAATCTTTCCAGCTGGATCTTTCTCAGCATGCCCACCTTCTGGCCAACTGGTCTACTCTCCACCTCCTGTGCACACACCCACCCTCCTCTATCCTGTGAGTCTGCTCATTCAGACTACAATTCGGGATGTCCCCCGCCTCCATCTCTACTTGTCAGATTCCACTTCATCCACAAAGCCCAGCTCAGGTGTCACCTCCCCCACAAAACTGCCCACACTTAGTACCTGAAAAAAGCGAGACATTTTCTCTTGATCAGTCTGACGCAGTCTTTGCAGTGCAACTGATTTGGCTCAGCCATGACTATGCTTAAAATTCCTGAGTCCCAGTTTATCCTAATTGCCATCCCATCGCTGAATCTCACACTATGGTTGAGGGTGGACCAGGGGATGAGGTTGGGAGATGAGGTGCAGATATCTGGTTTGTACATTTCTTAGTTGGAAAATAGCTGAGAGTATAAAAGTTTGGTTTCTCAGTGCATCGAAATGTTTCACCATTGAAACCAGTGCATTGAAATCTCCTGTTCTCTGCCTGCCCCATAATATGCCTTCCATATGCTTGTTAAATAAGTTGTGTATTCCCCCCTCCTTGATTCCATCTGAGATACCCAGCCTGACTCCCCACCATTCCTCTTCCCATGCTAGAACCTCTGGATCCCTCCTGCCCTCTCAGCCCTTCCCCACCTCTAAGGGGACAAGGGGAGGGATTATAAGGAGCCTATGGCAGCCCTCCCTCAGGCAGGACTCAGGGCTGGACAGCTTGCTGGAGGGCCCACTCTGATCCTTGCCTCTGTTCTGGTTGGCTTGTTGCCTTGACCCTGAGACCTATCCTTTTCCGTGTCTCAGATGTATCGATAGTCTCTGTTCCCCACATCCTCCACGGTTTGGCTTCCTTGTACCTGGAGACTAGAGTCCCAACCCTGAACCTCAGTCACAGGACAGGAACTCTGCCACCAGTGACCCAACCTCCCTGATGCCCCCTGACTAAGTCACTGCCCAGTGCCTACCCCCAGGCTGCTTATTTCCAGGTATCACCTTTTCTGCCAAATCTGTAGTGGCAGACAGGATAGATTTTTCCCAAACCCATCCCCCTTTCCTCCTGGCATACACCTAGACTTCATTCTGGGGACTATGGCACAGCCAAATGACTGCATTCTGACCAGAGAAATGTGAGAGAAAGTGATGAACTTCTCCAAGCCCAGCCCATAAAACTTCTTCCTCAATCTCTCCCTCTCTCCCTCTCCCTGAATGATTACAAATGAGGATGGGGCTCCAGGCTGCACTGTCCAATATGGTAGCAGCTAGCCACATGTATATATTCAAATTTAAATTACTTAAAATGAAAGAAAATTTAAAATTCCATTTTTCAGTGGCAGTGACCACATATCAAGTACTCCATCATCAAACTGCAGATACAGAACACGTTCATCAGTGCATAAAGCCCTAGGGTGGTGCTGCTCTATGGACCCCCTGTTGAGCAGAGTCTGACCCCTGAACCAGGGCCCAGAACAGAATCATCTCCTCCTCCCCACGTGGTCTTTACAGTAGCTGATGTGAATGAACAAGCAATGACCTCTGATTGGGTAAGCTGCTGAGGTTTGAAGTTGACCATGATAGCAGTTAGTGAGCCTAACGCCAACCCCTCACTCGTCTAGTGCTCCAGACAGAGCCCAGCCTCTCTGCCTGTCATCTCTGCTTCCTTCCCTATTCCCAGATGGGGGTAGGCAGGGAGCAGGGCAAGTGGTCAGGGCTTCAGCTTCTCCTCTTGTACCTTCCTCATTCTGGCTTGGGTCTGTGGCTCTCTGCATCCCTGCCCTAACCTCTGCATTTCCCAAACCCTTTTCGCCAAACCCATGTGCAACCTCCATTATCATTTACTTAATATCTTTCCTTAAATGGACTCCTTTTTGATTTAAATAAATGTATTGAATAAGGACACTTCATGTAGCTTCTTGGGCTTCCCTGGTGTCTCAGTGATAAAGAATCCACCTGTAGTGCAGGAGCCACTGGAGATGTGGATTCAATCCCTGGGTCAGGACGCTCCCCTGGAGGAGGGCAGGGCCACCCACTCCAGTATACTTGCCTGGAGAATCCCCATGATCAGAGGAACCTGGAGCACTACAGTCCATGGGGTCAGCAAGGCAGGAGGCAATCCCCTCTTCCTTGAGGGAGAGTCAGCCTTTTTGTTCTGTTCATGCCTTCAACTGATTGGATGGGGCCCGCTCACAGAAGGGAGGGCAGTCTGCCTTCTGGAGTCTATTGTTTCAAATGTTAATCTCATCTAGGATTGCTCAGAATAATCTTTGACCAAATGTCTGGGCTCCCTGCTGTGGCCTAGTCAAGCTGACACATAAAATCAGCCATCACATTTGCCAAACACAGAAGAAAAATACAATTAGAACTTCACAGTTTTATCGAAGACCAGCTGGAATCTACAGTCCCTCCTAAGCTCTGAGCCTGAGACTTGATATTTTTCCTTCTAAAAGGTAGATTCAGTTCAGTTCAGTTCAGTCACTCAGCCGTGTCCAACTCTTTGCAACGCCATGAATCACAGCACACCAGGCCTCCCTGTTCATCACCACCGGAATTCACTCAGACTCACGTCCATCGAGTCCGTGATGCCATCCAGCCATCTCATCCTTGGTCGTCCCCTTCTCCTCCTGCCCCCAATCCCTCCCAGCATCAGAGTCTTTTCCAGTGAGTCAACTCTTCACACGAGGTGGCCAAAGTACTGGAGTTTCAGCTTTAGCATCATTCCTTCCAAAGAAATCCCAGGGTTGATCTCCTTCAGAATGGACTGGTTGGATCTCCTTGCAGTCCAAGGGACTCTCAAAAGTCTTCTCCAACACCACAGTTCAAAAGCATCAGTTCTTCAGCGCTCAGCCTTCTTCACAGTCCAACTCTCACATCCATACATGACCACAGGAAAAACCATAGCCTTGACTAGACGGACATTAGTCGGCAAAGTGATGTCTCTGCTTTTGAATATACTATCTAGGTTGGTCATAACTTTTCTTCCAAGGAGTAAGCGTCTTCTAATTTCATGGCTGCAGTAATCATCCGCAGTGATTTTGGAGCCCCCCAAAATAAAGTCTGACACTGTTTCCACTGTTTCCCCATCTATTTCCCATGAAGTGATGGGAC
Organism: Oreotragus oreotragus; assembly: GCA_006410675.1. Lineage (NCBI taxonomy): Eukaryota > Metazoa > Chordata > Mammalia > Artiodactyla > Bovidae > Oreotragus > Oreotragus oreotragus. The sequence continues at coordinate 370,217 of SJYX01000874.1, forward strand.
CGGATGCCATGATCTTCGTTTTCTGAATGTTGAGCTTTAAGCCAACTTTTTCGCTCTCCTCCTTCACTTTCATCAAGAGGCTTTTTAGCTCCTCCTCACTTTCTGCCATAAGGGTGGTGTCATCAGCATATCTGAGGTTATTGATATTTCTCCCGGCAATCTTGATTCCAGCTTGTGTTTCTTCCAGTCCAGCGTTTCTCATGATGTACTCTGCATATAAGTTAAATAAGCAGGGAGACAATATACAGCCTTGACGTACTCCTTTTCCTATTTGGAACCAGTCTGTTGTTCCATGTCCAGTTCTAACTGTTGCTTCCTGACCTGCATACAGATTTCTCAAGAGGCAGGTTAGGTGGTCTGGTATTCCCATCTCTTTCAGAATTTTCCACAGTTTATTGTGATCCACACAGTCAAAGGCTTTGGCATAGTCAATAAAGCAGAAATAGATGTTTTTCTGGAACTCTCTTGCTTTTTCCATGATCCAGCGGATGTTGGCAATTTGATCTCTGGTTCCTCTGCCTGTTCTAAAACCAGCTTGAACATCAGGGAGTTCACGGTTCACATATTGCTGAAGCCTGGCTTGGAGAATTTTGAGCATTACTTTACTAGCGTGTGAGATGAGTGCAATTGTGCGGTAGTTTGAGCATTCTTTGGCATTGCCTTTCTTTGGAATTGGAATGAAAACTGACCTTTTCCAGTCCTGTGGCCACTGCTGAGTTTTCCAAATTTGCTGGCATATTGAGTGCAGCACTTTCACAGCATCATCTTCCAGGATTTGAAACAGCTCAACGGGAATTCCATCACCTCCACTAGCTTTGTTCTTAGTGATGCTTTCTAAGGCCCACTTGACTTCACATTCCAAGATGTCTGGCTCTAGATTAGTGATCACATCCTCATGATTATCTGGGTCGTGAAGATCTTTTCTGTACAGTTCTTCTGTGTATTCTTGCCACCTCTTCTTAATATCTTCTGCTTCTGTTAGGTCCATACCATTTCTATCCTTTATCGAGCCCATCTTTGCATGAAATGTTCCCTTGGTATCTCCAATTCTCTTGAAGAGATCTCTAGTCTTTCCCATTCTGTTGTTTTCCTCTATCTCTTTGCATTGATTGCTGAAGAAGGCTTTCTTATCTCTTCTTGCTATTCTTTGGAACTCTGCATTCAGATGCTTATATCTTTTCTTTTCTCCTTTGCTTTTCGCCTCTCTTCTTTTCAGTGCTATTTGTAAGGCTTCTCCAGACAGCCATTTTGCTTTTTTGCATTTCTTTTCCATGGGGATGGTCTTGATCCCTGTCTCCTGTACAATGTCACGAACCTCATTCCATAGTTCATCAGGAACTCTGTCTATCAGATCTAGGCCCTTAAATCTATTTCTCACTTCCACTGTATAATCATAAGGGATTTGATTTAGGTCATACCTGAATGGTCTAGCGGTTTTCCCTACTTTCTTCAATTTAAGTCTGAATTTGGAAATAAGGAGTTCATGATCTGAGCCACAGTCAGCTCCTGGTCTTGTTTTTGTTGACTGTATAGAGCTTCTCCATCTTTGGCTGCAAAGAATATAATCAATCTGATTTCGGTGTTGACCATCTGGTGATGTCCATGTGTAGAGTCTTCTCTTGTGTTGCTGGAAGAGGGTGTTTGCTATGACCAGTGCATTTTCTTGGCAAAACTCTATTAGTCTTTGCCCTGCTTCATTCCGCATTCCAAGGCCAAATTTGCCTGTTACTCCAGGTGTTTCTTGACTTCCTACTTTAGCATTCCAGTCCCCTATAATGAAAAGGACATCTTTTTTGGGTGTTAGTTCTACAAGGTCTTGTAGGTCTTCATAAAACCGTTCAACTTCAGCTTCTTCAGCATTACTGGTTGGGGCATAGACTTGGATAACTGTGATATTGAATGGTTTGCCTTGGAAACGAACAGAGATCATTCTGTCGTTTTTGAGATTGCATCCAAGTACTGCATTTTGGACTCTTTTGTTGACCATGATGGCTACTCCATTTCTTCTGAGGGATTCCTGCCCGCAGTAGTAGATATAATGGTCATCTGAGTTAAATTCACCCATTCCAGTCCATTTTAGTTCGCTGATTCCTAGAATGTCGACGTTCACCCTTGCCATCTCTTGTTTGACCACTTCCAATTTGCCTTGATTCATGGACCTGACATTCCAGGTTCCTATGCAATATTGCTCTTTACAGCATCGGATCTTACTTCTATCACCAGTCACATGCACGATTAGCAAGTGTTGAAAGTGCACGGATGCCACACTGAGACTTTCACCTTAAAATAATCATACAGATTGTATGTATGATTTACACACAATAATCATATGTATATGATTATCTTTCCCACTGTGTGATCTAGTTCTTCATGTTCTCCCATAAGCCATCCCCAGTGCCAACCAGAGAAATCCACATTCACCCAGGGGCCTCTCTCCCAGGCGATGGACCTCTGAAGGCCAAGGTCACATCCAGATGACAGTCGCACCGCCTGCAGTGCCTCTTACATTGGAGTCACTTAATAAACAGAAGATGGGAGATAGCATGGCCAGGAGCTTTCTCTGACCTAGTTGGCGGTTTCTGTCAGAAGCAGCACATCATGACAGAGGAGACGGAGCCGGCATGGTGAACCACACTAACGGTTCCAGCTACCAAAAAGCTCCTGCGGCACTTTGGGGCAGGGCTGTGTCTACAGGAATGAAAACACTCGATAGCCCCGGGCCACATGAAGACATTCTCAGTCTCCAAACCCTGTCCCACATCGTCCAAAACAACAATGTATTTTCACAGAGAGAAAACTGAACATTTCTATCTAAACACATTCAAGCTGCATATATACAAAACAGTGTATAAAGACAGAAGGAAGAAGGGGGCGGGAAAGACGAGCAGGGGGAGATAAGGCAAGGAAGAAATTGAAAATGAGATATCTGATTTGGAAATGGAACTCTGAAATCTGATCATGGCCCTCCCCGGCATGAAATTCTTCGGTGATTCTCACTTCATGATAAGGACAAACTCAAGCTCCTTTTTATGTGCACAGAACTTTGGGTAATTAATATCTAAATCTAGCCCCCTCAGACCAACCAGTGTCTGCAGTCCCCCGGCCCCACCTCACCCCCGGAAGGGGAGAAAAGCCATCCTCAGGGACACTCATAGACCACCCAAGGGCATCTTTAGTTGACAGGGCCTTCACTTTCATTTTCATTTTGCCAGAGACTTTCCAGGCTGAGAGAATTCTCAAAGACAGATAAGAGATCTGAGAATTATTTTCAATTTTCAAAAAAAAAAAAAATAATGGGTATCATATGTTTTTTTCCTGCAACAAAACCTACTAAATCACCTGCAGTCCTATAGCGGGGTACTGTGCTTACCTCAGATGTACATTTCACTTTCCTGCCTGTCTCCCCGAAGGAATATGAGCTCCTGGAAACTGGGAACCATATATTTGCCTGATTTCGTGTTTTTTAAAAAAGTTATCCTCAGTGTCTGCCACAAAATCTTTAAAAGATGTCTGAGAATAAGCCAGTGAATTAGTGAATCAAACAAATAAAGGTGATACTATATTGTTTTAATTACATACTTTGTGTCTTTGAGCAATCAAAAATGTGATGGCAAATCCATTAGCAATAAATGTAGATTATGTGGAAGGAAAAATCACTCAAAATAAGTGGGGAAAAAAAGATAATGAAAAGGGTGCCAGGCAACCAAGAGGTAGAGAGCCTCCGATAGTGCACATGCACATCTCCCCCACACACAAAGCCCAAGAAACTGAATCCCCCCAGGGAAGCAGAGCCCTGGAGACACAGCCTGCTTCTAAGCCACCAATTCGTAAGGCAGAATTTCTCAAAGGGAGGTCTGGAGACCTCCAGTATCGGGATCAATGGGAAGCGGGACCAAAATGCAGAGTCCTAGGTCCTTGCCCCAGACCCGGAGAGTCTGAATGTCTGAGACGAGGACCTGGACTCTACAGTCTAAGAAGTTCTTGAAGTCATTGTTAAGCACACTCGAGTTTGAAAACCACTGCCCCAAGGATGTCTGGGCAAATCCCGTTCCGGCCACCTGCCGCCTGGAGCAGCGATGGGCTCGGAGAGGCTGTCTTTTCCCTGTACTTCAGCTGTGAGCACGCACTCTGCACTCGGGACTCATAAACACTGCATTGGAGAGAAGATGTAGTGATAACTGGGCATAAATTATGCTCCTCTGCCCCTCTCCCCACACTCCCACCCACCGCCTTCTCCTAAGAAAGGCCCCGGCCCTGGGGACGGCTCACCGGTATTTCAATAAACTCCAACTGGCCCTTTATCAGACTGTTCAGTCAATTAGAACTTCATCACGAATCAATTTGTTAGGCCCAGCTGAGATGTAACTATGGATCAGGCCAATGGCAACTGATTATCCCACTAATGGAATATTTCATTGATTAATTGAGTATTTAAATCTTTCAGAGCATGGCCATGCTTGCTGCCATTGTCACCGGATGAAACAGAGTATGAGGAGTGACTTGGTCAGAGAGGAAATGATGGTTCCCTCTTCATTCATCGGCTCTCAGCAAAGTAACAGGTCTGGCCTGGGTTCTCACAAAACAAGAGCATTGCAAGGTCTTCCACACAAGGCAGGAAGATCCCAAGAGTTGAGAGGACCAATGTGGGCAAGATGGATTTAAATTCTCCACTTTCCTGCATTATATACCTAGTGGCTCAAAGAGCTATCCGTGCCAGCGCAGCTCACACTTCCAGATCGCCTGGAGACTCGTTAAAACACAGATCTCTGGGTCAACCTCAGTCTCGTTCAGCAGGACTGAGGTGGAAGAGAGAATCTGCATTTCTAACAAGACCACCCCCAGTGAAGTTGAGACCACACATAGAGTAGCACTTATCTACAATTTCTAAACACACATTTTAACAAGTGGGATAGAGGGGGACAAACATTGCCTAATACCTGTGTGAGTGATGCTACAGTCTGACATTTTAAAACACACACTATCAATGCCAAGGCAATACTGACAACAAATGTAATACAATGCAGATGACACCAGTGAAAAGGTGGATGTACGTATATCTTACTGGGATGCTTAATTTAGAGTGGAGGCTTTGTTTGGGCTCATATCATGATTCCAGTTCTTCTTAGCTGCATAATTCTGAATAAAGTAAGAACTTCCCTTCTTCAGGCCTGGGTCTCCCTGTACTGAGGCCGCCTGTTCCTGCCCCACAGATAGGCCTGGAAAGCAAGCCCGTACGGTACTTAATGCGATGCCTGGCATATAATAAAAACACAAGAGATGGAAGCTATTACTATTATTACCCTGATACCCAATGCCTAAAAAGGTCTCAGAAGTCAGGTTCCCTTTGGGGATAAGAGGGATGTGATTGCTTTTTGCCGAGAAGCAGATGTGTCTGCTTGAGGGAAGAGCTGGGAAGAGCCAAGATAAGCCAAGAAGAGCCTCTTGCTCCCTGCATCTTCTCTGGTGGCCATACTGGGTCTTTACCACATAGCTGTAAAGTTTCTGACATAGAGACTTTCCAGGGACTTTGGTGGGGGGTAACTAAATTTCCCCAAGTAGCTGGAAGACTGTGAGGGCAAAGGAAAAAAAGAACAGATATTGCCCCTGCTGTAAGTTATGTACTTTTTGTTGTTGTTGTTAAGGGATCTCATTTAATCTTTACTAAAATCAGAAAGGGCTGGTATAATATCCCCATTTTTCAGACAGAGAAACTGAGACCCGGAGGAGGAAAGAGATTAGTTCTAGACAATCTGCTGGTGGGCTGGAACTGGAGCCCAGGTTTGCTTAGCTCTAAGATCCCTGCACTTGGCTCTCTACTACACTGTGTCCCAGTTCCGGGTGTCTTGCAGGTATAGGTGTGACTTTGTGGGTGGTGCTACAGTCATAAGACACAGGACTGCGTGGAGGTGTATCTACATTCCACACAGGCAGATGCGGGCCATCCGTATGCAGAGCACACGGGAGTCAGTTATTCCAGTCACTCGGAGTTCAGCTTATCCCCCTGAGGACTTCTTAACACCAGGGGCTGCTCTTCCCCTGACAAATATGGATTGCTTCATTGGTCCTTAAATTTTCGTTTGAGTGACCTACAAAGCACAGAGAATGACAGCACGTCTTGAATTATTTTTGCTGTAAACCACTTCAACAGAGGAAAAGACCCCATCAGCAACCTATCGTGTGGTTCCTCAAAACGAGAATCGTTGCCAGAATTAATGGCAAGACCAGCAAGGCTCTTGATGGAACACCAAGGAGCAGTGTCTGATTTTCAGAAAATACCAGAGGTGACTGATTCATCCGTGCCAGAGAAAATTGGACCCTGTCAGCTTGTAAAAATTAATTCTAAAAGAGACGCACCCATCAAAATCTGAGGACCTCTTATGCAGATGTCTGAGAACTCTCAAGCTCTGATATCGTCTTTCTCTCAGTGACTTGAGCCCAAGTCTCAGAAGATAATAAAAATCCCAAAACAGTAAGACACTTTGATAAATGTCTGCCCTCAGCTCCAGCTTCCATGAACATACTTCCACATGTCCATTTTTTCAGCTGCTCTGGGAGCCCATGAAATGGATCCATCTATTATTTAATGTCACGTAGGTGACACTATGGAGAAGGCAATGGCACCCCACTCCAGTGCTCTTGCCTGGCAAATCCCATGGGCGGAGGAGCCTGGTAGGCTGCACTCCATGGGGTCGCTAGGAGTCGGACACGACTGAGCGACTTCACTTTCACTTTTCCCTTTCATGCATTGGAGAAGGAAATGGCAACCCACTCCAGTGTTCTTGCCTGGAGAATACCAGGGACAGGGGAGCCTGGTGGGCTGCCGTCTCTGGGGTCGCACAGAGTCGGACACGACTGAAGTGACTTAGCAGCAGCAGCAGCAGGTTACTCTAAGCAGCTTCCCAGGTGGCTCAGCAGTCAAGAATCTGCCTGCGGATGCAGGAGACGTGGTTTCAGTCCCTGGGTGTGGAAGATACACTGGAGAAAGAGATGGCAATCCACTCCAGTATTTTTGCCTGGGAAATTCCATGGACAGAGGAGCCTGGTGGGCTACAGCCCAGGGGGTCACAAAGAGTCAGACACAACTCAGCGACTGCACAACAATAACAGGGCACACTAACCTGGCCATCCAGGCAGGCTCGACCCAAGGCAGACCTCTCCACTAACTAGCCGGCAGCCTTAGAAAATCCCCTGTTCCTATTTGGGCCTTAGCACCCTCAGTTCTGGGCTTCCCAGGTAGTGTTAATGGTAAAGAACCCACGTGCTAATTCTGGAGACATAGAGATGCAGGTTTGAGCCCTCCATCAGGGAGATCACCTGGAGGAGGGCATGGCAACCCACTCCAATACTCTTGTCTGGAGAATCCCATGGACAGAGAAGCCTGGTGGGCTACAGTCCACAGGGCTGCACAGAGTCGGACACAACTAAAGAGACTTAGCACAAATGCACGTAACCTCAGNGGAGCCTGGTGGGCTGCCGTCTCTGGGGTCGCACAGAGTCGGACACGACTGAAGTGACTTAGCAGCAGCAGCAGCAGGTTACTCTAAGCAGCTTCCCAGGTGGCTCAGCAGTCAAGAATCTGCCTGCGGATGCAGGAGACGTGGTTTCAGTCCCTGGGTGTGGAAGATACACTGGAGAAAGAGATGGCAATCCACTCCAGTATTTTTGCCTGGGAAATTCCATGGACAGAGGAGCCTGGTGGGCTACAGCCCAGGGGGTCACAAAGAGTCAGACACAACTCAGCGACTGCACAACAATAACAGGGCACACTAACCTGGCCATCCAGGCAGGCTCGACCCAAGGCAGACCTCTCCACTAACTAGCCGGCAGCCTTAGAAAATCACCTGTTCCTATTTGGGCCTTAGCACCCTCAGTTCTGGGCTTCCCAGGTAGTGTTAATGGTAAAGAACCCACGTGCTAATTCTGGAGACATAGAGATGCAGGTTTGAGCCCTCCATCAGGGAGATCACCTGGAGGAGGGCATGGCAACCCACTCCAATACTCTTGTCTGGAGAATCCCATGGACAGAGAAGCCTGGTGGGCTACAGTCCACAGGGCTGCACAGAGTCGGACACAACTAAAGAGACTTAGCACAAATGCACGTAACCTCAGTTCTAATGTCCTGTGATTTTAAAAGATGTTCTCCATCTGGCAGGTGAGATTTTAAGGGTCCTCGCTTTGCAGGGAGAGCTTCTGTTCTAGACGAGGATGCTTCCTCGAAGGGTAATTTGAGCCTGAGCGGACAAAGTATGACATAGACAACTTTTTCATAGCCAGCTTGATGACGGGCAGGGACAGCATGAAAAATTCAAAAAGCAAAGATCAGAATTTAGCCAATGGTCTCAGACCACACCCCAGCTAAGCTTTTTCAGACTTCCTCCATGTCCTGTGTGGGTTCTGAACCCTGCCAACTGCAGGCTCATCTCGGCCAGTCCTTGAGCCAAGAACAGCCAGCCACACAGCCTATTTGATCTCTGCTGCACTGTGAGAAGGGCTTTTAGAGGTGGTCTAGGACTTGAATGTCATCTTCCAGGTGGGCATGGGGTCAGAGTAACTCTCTAAATGTTTTCAAGAGGGTAATGCTGTACACTCTCTGCCCAGCACACTGGGAATGACCTTGTGCTCCAATGTCTGGTTCTAGAACTCACTCCAGGCCTATCACAAAGAGGGGTCTAGCCTGACTCTCTAACCTATTTCCTACCACTCCCTGACTCACCACAAAAAGGTATACAGATGTCCCCTCCCTCTTGAACCTCCTTCCAACTCCCCACCCCATCTCACCCCTCTAGGTCATCACAGAGCCCTAGGTTGAGCTTCCTGTGTTATACAGCAACTTGTCATTAGCTATCTATTTTACATATGGTGATGTATATGTTTCAGAGCCACTCTCGCAATCTGTGCCCCCTTCCCCTTCCCCTGCTGGGTCCACAAGTCTCTTCTCTATGCCTGCCTTTCCACTGCTGCCCTGCAACAAGTGCATCAGTACCATTTTTCTAGATTCCACAGTGAAAGTGTTGGTCCCTAGTTGTGTCTGACTCTTTGCAACCCCATGGACTGGAGCCCTCCAGGCTCATCTGTCTACAGGATTCTCCAGCTAAGAAGACTGGAGTGGGTAGCTAATCCCTTCCCCAGGGGATCTTCCCAGTCTAGGGATCAAACCTGGATCTCCAGCATTGCAGGCAGATTCTTTACCATCTGAGTCACCAGGAAAGCCCATATATGTGTGTTAATATATGATATTTGTTTTTCTCTTTCTGTCTTACTTCACTCTGTGTAACAGGTTCTAGGTTCATCCATTCACCTCACTAGAGCTGACTCAAAGTCATTCCAGGCATATAGCTTAATCACACAGCAGGCAGAAATGGCAGGCTTACAGAATGATGGCTATTGCAATTGGAATTTAAGGAATGATGAACATCAGGGCTTTTGTGCTGCACAATTTCAGGGGGTGTCATCCACACTGGGTACAATGACAAGAGCACTGAGAAGGTGCCCATGTTGCTGAAGAGAGTCTCAGAAGAAGACCTTGGTCCCCAGAACAATCAGAACCTTCAATCCTGCCCCAGTTCTGAGGTCTGGATTTGATTCCTGGGTCAGGAAGATCTCCTGGAGGAGTAAATGGCAACCCACTCCAGTATTCTTGCCTGGAGAATTCCATGGACAGAGAAGCCTAGCGGGCTACAGTCTATGGGGTCGCAAAGAGTCAGACACTACTGAGCGACTAACCCCAAGCCCAATGGATCAAACCTCATGAATAATCTCTGATGAGTCAGAAGAAACAGTCACTGCATCCTTCTTCCTCACTCCAGCCCTCTGTCTTTGGTCCTGTTAGGACATAGGTCATAATAAGAGAGCCCTAGAAACAGCAGAACAGATAAATGCAGATCACTGGGACAAAACTGAGGATATGGCCTCTCCAGTAAGATCTCTTCGCCATCACTGAGGCCTCTGTTGGCAAATGACAATCCCTCCTCATATCAACGTCTGTTCATGCGAAGTCGCTTCAGTCGTGTCTGACTCTGTGTGACCCTAAAGACTGTAGCCTGCCAGGCTCCTCTGTCAATGGGATTCTCCAGGCAAGAATACTGGAGTGGGTTGCCAGGCCCTTCTCCAGGAGATCTTCCCAACCCAGAGATCGAATCCACATTCCTTAGGTCTCCTGTATTGGCAGTGGGTTCTTTACCATTCGTACCAGTGGGAAGTCAGGGGGAAAAAAAGAAGGAGAATGAAAAGCTTGCTGGTCTCTTGGAGAATCTGCTTTGTGCCATGCATTAAAAGGATGTTATCTTATGTATAGTGACGTAACTAGTAAAAATGAACCAATCCTTAATACAGAGTCTAATACCAACCAATCTCTTCATGGTTTCCCCCTGCAACAGTGATAGAGAGGGTTCCCTTCCTTTTCCATTTAAGATGTGGCAGTTGCTGGGACTCGTCTGGTGGTCCAGTGGTTAAGAATCTGCTGTGCAATGCAGGGAGCTCAGGTTTGATCCCTAGTCAGGGAACTAAGATCCCACAAGCCCACGAGCCACATGACAAGCCCACGTGACCTGAAGATGTCACGCACCAGAACTAGGACCTGACACAGCCAAATAAAGTAAGTAAATAAATAATTTTTTTTAATTTAAAAAAAGAAAAGAAAGGAACAAAAGAGAGAATAAAAAACTTTTAAAAAACATGTGGAGGTGAGTTGGGAAAAGCAGTGTGCGTTCCTGAGTGATGAGATGGGGGTGAGGGCTGACGGTGTACGTATGTTGTGACTCTACAGAGAACCGAGCACACACACCTCGGAGCCGGGCATCGTGGTGTTCCCAGTCTTCCGAGTGCGGTCACCAGAATGCCATGGTTTCCCAAGGCAGTGGCAGATCCGACTGAGGTCGGAGTGAAGATGACAGCCCTTCTCACATCCACAGATCTTGCCTTGGTTCTCTCAGGTTACCAGCCCAATCCCGGCAGTCCGCCTGCCACCCTGAGGGCGCGTCTACATGCGGTTTTCACAGCCTTCGGCCACATTGGCTCAGGGTATCCATGATTCTCAGAACTTCACGCAGTGGGTATTGCTCCCTCCATTCTCCAGAAGAGAAATCAAGTGACCCCCTCAAGGTCACAGAGCTAATAAATGGCTAAACTCGGATTGGACGTCTGACCGTTGAGACTTAAAAGTCCTTCCATGGGATAAGAGTCCCATGTTCCTTAGGAAGGGGATGGAGGCTCTTGGGGCTCCTGTGGCTAATGGAAGACAGCTGTCTTGCCCACATACGTCTGGTACATTTCTGTAGCGTGAGAAGCTCTCTTCTCCCATAGCAACCACTTGGGGTTTTCAGCTGCTAACCCTGTCCTCCAGGACAATAGCAGTCTGGGCTAGTCAGGCCCATGTAACCACACTTCACTCCACCTCTTTGTGTTAATAAACCCCGGATCCCACTTCTTTCTTCCTAGCGTCTCATTTATTTTTCCAAAGAACACAATGAGCACAATTGATTTTAAAATAAAAGCCTCTGGCTTATGCATACAGACATTCTTCCGAAAGGTTAAAAATGATGAGGAGGCATTATTTGTCATTATCTGTACTTTGTAAACTTGCCATTGAAGCACCACAAGACGGGTGGCCTCCCTGCGCGGATCCGGTGTGGGTGGCTGTTGCAGGTGGACAATGAGTATGGCAGTGCCTGGGTGTCCTTGGCTCAGGGTGGATACCCACCACAAAGGACAAAGTCTCCATAAGTCAGCAGAGCCGGAAGAAGCCATAAGTCAGCAGAGCCGGAAGAAGCCTTCTGCTCTATGCGGTACAGCTCCTCCCCTCGCTAGACAGGAAAAGTGAAGGTAATTCTATCCAGAGAGGGGAGGAAACCTCAGGAATTTGTATGTCGCTGTGAGCAAAGAGCTACATGGAAGTCTACAGAAAATTCAGTCAAGAAAGGGAATTTGGCCTTTGGGATGTGATGACGTCCTAAGTCCCAGAGGTGTGTGTGAATGCCAAGTCACTTGAGTCATGTCTGACTCTGCAACCCCATGGACCATAGCCCACCAGGCTCCTCTGTCCATGGGATTCACCTGGCAAGAATACCAGAATGGGTCACCATGGCCTCCTTCAGGGGATCTTCCTAACCCAGGGATCAAATCTGCATCTCTTATATCTCCTGCATTGGCAGGCAGATTCACCACCACTAGCGCCACCTGGAAAATCCCATGGGCGGAGGAGCCTGGTAGGCTGCAGTCCATGGGGTCGCTGAGAGTCGGACATGACTGAGCGACTTCACTTTCGCTTTTCACTTTCATGCAACGGAGAAGGAAATGGCAACCCACTCCAGTGTTCTTGCCTGGAGAATCCCAGGGACGGGGGAGCCTGGTGGGCTGCCGTCTATGGGGTCGCACAGAGTCGGACATGACTGAAGTGACTTAGCAGACAGCTTGTATATACCTAGCACATTAGCGCATTCTCTTAATTGGACTCTCAGAGGAAGTAATGGTTCTAAGAATTCAAAACCTCAAATAATTGCTTAACAATAAACAAACACGATGGCCATTTTGGAGGCCAGGGGTTTATCGTCCTCAGTAGTCTGCCTGAGACTACTTTTATAAATTAATTTCACGAGCCACAACAGGAGAAGGCACCGTAATGCAAAGCCTGTGCACCGCATTTAGAGTAGCCCCCACCTTCCGCAGCTGGGAAATCCTGCATATAGCAACGCAGCCAAAAATAAATTAATTTAAAAAAAGAAAGAAAATGTAATCTAGGGCTGATCTTTTTGGTTTAAGAAAATTGCTTTAACCAGGACTTATGCCTGAGTGGAGGCTGGTTCACAGCTACAGAAAGGTGAGCTGGAGATCCTGAGCAGAGCTGAGTTTTCCTGAAAAACAGTTTCGGATAAAGGGGAACTCGAGCGCCTGGTGTTCTATGTCCTAGTGCTGTGGGTCTTTAATCCTAGCTGTGCACCAGAATGACCTTGGAGCTTTGAACATCACAGAAGTCCAGTCCCCCGGGGGATTCTAATGTATCCCCAAAGATGGGGATCACTGCCCAGAGCATGAGGACGTTTCAGGTTGCAAAACCCAAAGCAGTTTCTACCGATCACTGGCCACAGCCACAGTTATTAGTTAGCTGCGCTTGCTGGATCTGACTGTGACTGATGGAAAATCCTGGAGAACGTGGAGGAAAAATGCACTCACAGGCAGTGAGACCTGCCGCACCAGATTGTGGGAACTTAGCCAATGAGTCTTGGAGGACCCCTGCCCACAGAAATACCTGAGACCTTGCATCCAGGGTGCCGTGGGCATTTTCTGTGACTTGGATTTATGGAGGCTGATTAGCCATCCTGGCTCACCCAGGCTAGCCAGGTCACAGGGCTCTTGTTGCTAACACTAGAGAGGTCCCAGGGCAAACGGTTGAGTTGGTCAACCCAGTGGTTTGGCCTCTTCTCTGTAGGATCCAAGCGGGAAGCGGGTGACTTGGCCAATGGAGTCAGGCCTGAGGCCGAGAGGGGGATGTTTACTGGCGGCTTCCTCTCTAGCTGGGCTGTCAGAGTTGGGACCTTCCCGGCAAGAGTACTGGAGTGGGTTGCCATTGCCTTCTCCGTCCAGTTGCCAACTCAGCCATCCCCTTGGGACAAAGCAAATATTTTCTGTGTCAAAAGGCTCCACTGGGGACTTCCCTGGTGGCGCAGTGGGTAAGAATCCACCTGCCAAAGCAGGGAACATGGGTTTAACCTCTGATCTGGGAAGATCCCATGTGGGGCAGGGAAACTAAAGCCGTGCACCACAACTGCTGGAGCCTGAGCTCTAGAGCCCGCGCTCTAGACGGCAACAAGAGAAGCCACTGCAACGGGAAGCCTGCGCACCGCAGCTAGAAAAAACCTGCGTGTGGCTGCACAGACCCAGCACAACCAAAAATAAAAGAAACACATAAGCTCTATTTTGTAAAAGGCTCCAGTGGACTCAAGCTTGTGACTTCCTCTCTTTCTAGTGAAAGAGGTGGTGGAAAAACTTCCTGGGAGGATTTGATAAGCCAACCCTGGAAGACTTACTCACTGTCAGTCACTGAGGTGGGGGTACGACTGCATATGGCAGAGAGATTATGGGGGAAGAGGTGCGTGAAGGCAGACAGCCCTATTTGGAGGGGCTGAAGAGAGTCTGAAAGAAGGGATGTGATGACGTCCTAAGTCCCAGAGGTGGCACACTGTGTCCAACTCAATCCTGACCCCCGGGCCGCTGCACAGATGGCACGACAAGGCCAGGGAGCTACCACAGATACCAACGTCTTGGTACGTGCATAACGGTGCACAGAGTCCCCGGGGGATGAGACAGAGGGTTCCGGAGGAGGACACCCAATTACACTACAGATGGGAAGCCTCTTCCCTGGCAAGCCTGCCTCTCTCTGCTCTGAGCTTCCTCACAGGTTTGTATTGACGAAGGCTCAATGCAGTCTTCTTTGTATTGGCTTAGTTTCCCTGGTGGCTCAGATGGTAAGGAGCCGGCCTGCAATGCAGGAGACCTGGGTTTGATCTCTGGGTTGGGAGGATCCCTTGAGAAGGAAACGGCAACTCACTCCAGTATTCTTGCCTGGGAAATAGCATGGACAGAGGAGCCTGGTGGGCTACGTCCATGGGGCTGCAAAGAGTCAGACGTGACTGAGGGACTAGGTTGGCTCAAGTTGGTTTAGTTCTGTCTTATCTTTCCTTCCACAGGATAAGCTCCTTGGGACTCTCCTCATGGTTGAGTGGTTAACAATCCACTTTCCAGTGCAGAGGATGCGGGTTTGATCCCTAGTCGGGAAACTAAGATCCCACATGCCACGAAGCAACTAATTAAGCCTGCACACCACAACTAGCAACTAATTAAGCCACGCACCACAATGAAGACCCCACATGATGCATCGTAGATCCCGAGTGCTGAAACTAAGAACCAACGTAGCCAGATAAATAAATATATACAACCACCACCAAAAAACCAAAATAGTATTTTTTAAAACTTAATTAAATAAAATTTTTTTTTAAAAGATGAGCTCCTCAGAGTCAGAGTTCAATATCTAATCAATACTCAGTGACCTACACACTCAGCTACCACCAGGGTCAGCAGGAGCAGCTGGAGTTTGCCTCAGAAATGGGGTGGTAGCATTCCTTGCCCTGGGTTTGAGTGGGTGATGTTATGAAGATTCAACAGACCTCTAGCAGGGAGGTTGGGACAGGGCCAGGAAGGGTTAACTGGAGGAATGGCTTTCCCAGGTAGTTTTTACATCGCTGAATTTACCAAACTCCAGAATCTGGTACTCAAGCATTAAGAGCTGATCTGTCACTTAGGACAACTGAGTTCTGTAGATGAATATACCAACTGAATTCTCATATATTAATTTACATTGAAAAACACATAAACATAAAGGCCATGCAGACTCAAGTGCCTGGATCGTCTGAATAAAGCCCTCTCTCTTGATTAACATCCTTCTCATTGGCATTTAAATATGCTCAAATCTCTTTCATCTGAAAAACACAAAGAAAACAATCAAACACCCCCAGAGTCACCATCTTCCTCCAGTTTCTGCCTGTCTCTCTCCTCCTCTTCAGAAGCAAAGTTCTCTAAAGAATTGTTCATGGTTATTATCTCAGTTTTTTTTCACTTCCCACTCACTTCTCAATCCACTTCAAATACAGCTTCTAGCCAGCAGTGACCGTCAGGATATTTAGATACAGATATAGCCTGGAAACCAATCAACTCCCTATAAAGTTCTAGCAGAGTCTTAGAGATTCCCTGCTGGCTGGAAAGCTTTGCTACTGGACCATGGGGAGGCCCATGGGAGAGCCAGGGACAGAGCCAGTGGGCTGGGGTGGTAGCCATTCACCAATCGGTACTTAATCATTGCAAAATTCTAACAACCACCACGGCTGTGTCATTAGGTATAGTGTGAATGCCAGCCTTGCTCCGTCACTCCACATACAAAGCTTTGCTAAGGTCATCAGTGACTTCCAGGTTGCTAAATCTACTGAGGCTAACTTTCAGCCCTCATCTTATTCGATCTTTCAACTGTATCCAACACTCTTGACCATTCCATTCTTCTTGAAACATACCCTTCTCTTCTTCCCTGACTTCATTCTTTCCTGGGTTTGTCTACAGTTCTGACACCTCTCTTTCAATCTTCTATTCCTGCTCATTCCATTCCACTTGGATGTTTAATTTTGTTATCTCTAAACACTCAATCTTGACCTATCTCTTCTTTCAATTCTTTGCTTTCTTTCTTGGCAATTGTACCCATGCCCATGTCTTCAATTTCTATTTACACACCAATTAAGTCACATTTTTACATCACCAGCCTAGAACCTTCCTCTGATCATTAGCTGTAACTACCACCTGAGTGTTTCAAAAGTACATGAGGAAAAAGTATATACGGAACACATATGTGATAAAGGACATGCGTCCAGAATATACATTCAGAAACCTTCAAAGGTTAATAGTAAAAAGAAAATCTAGTTTGTAAATGGACAGAAAATTTGAACAGACACTTTAAGATATACAGATGGCAAAAAAAGCACCTGAAAAGATGTCCAACAACATCAGTTATAAGGGAAATTCAAAATAAAATCACTATGCACCTAAAATTTTAAAATGTGGAAAACACCCAGTGTTGGCAAGAATGTGAAGAGGCTAGACCTGTCACCCATTGCTATTGGGAAGGCAAAATGGTGAGGCCACTTTGGAAAACAGTTTGGCATTTTCTCACATAGTTAAACAGACACTTACCATTTGACCCAGCAATCTCATTCTATTGATTATCACAATCACTTTGTCAACAAAGATCCGTGTAGTCAAAGCTATGGTTTTTCCAGTAGCTGTGTATGGAAGTGAGAGTTGCACCGAAGAACTGATGCTTTCAAATTGTGGTGCTGGAGAAGACTCTTGAGAGTCTCTTGTACTGCAAGGAGACCCAACCAGTTAATCCTAAAGGAAATTGACCCTGAATATTCATTGGAAGAACTGACACTTAAGCTAAAGCTCCAATACTTTGGCTACCTGAGGCAAAGAGCCGATTAATTGAAAAAAGACCCTGAAGCTAGAAAAGATCGACAGCAAAAGGAGAAAGGGGCAGCAGAGGATGAGATGTTTGGATGGCATCACTGGGACTCAATGGACATGAGTTTGAGCAAACTCTAGGAAATAGTGAAGGACAGGCTGGTGTGCTGCAGTCCATGGGGTTGCAAAGAGTCAGACATGACTTAGTGACTGAACAACAACAACTTATTCAGGAGAAATAAAAACATAATTGACAAGGCCCAGTGCAAAATGAAAATACAGGGCCCCCTTGATGAAAAAAAATTGTTAAGTACTTCAAGACTTGACAGGACAGCATTAAGCCAAGCACAGGGCCCTTCTGAGCCTTGTGTAACTACACAGGTCACATGCCCATGAAGCAGCCCCGGGTGGAAATGTTCTATTTATTTATCGTGGTGGTGGTTACCCAGTGCTATGTGTTTGTTAAAGCCCATAGAACCATGCACTAAAGAGGAAGAGTGTTACTGTATAAATTAAACCTCAGTAAACCTGACAAAGGAACTGAGCCTGTCACTACATCAGGCTGAGGTTCACCCTACAGAAAGAAAGACCTATACTCTTCCAACTGCCCGGGAATGTTGAGGAAACACTGGAGAGAATGCTCTAGACTGGAGAGGACCGAAACGACATGGCATCCAAGTGCTACATGCATCCTGGACTTGAGATGGCTGGTGACATTTGAATGGGGTTGTTGCTAAGTCATGTCCTAAGTCGCTAAGTCATGTCCAACTCTTTGTGACCCCATAGACTGCAGCACGCCAGGCTCCTCTGTCCTTCACTATCTCCCGGAGGTTGTTCAAAGTCATGTCCACTGAATCAGTGATGCCATCCAACCATCTCATCCTCGGTCGTCCCCTTCTCCTCCTACCTTCAATCTTTCCCAGCATCAGTGTCTCTTCTAATGAGTCAGCGCCACGCTGTGGTTTATCTCCTGACTAGGGGCTTGTAGGATGGGGATGAAGAGTGTCTTTGCAGAGTATTTAAAGGTGATGGAACAGATACAATTAAATGCTAACTATATTTAGGGGAGTCTGGCAGGAGGGGAGATGGGAATTCTTTGTGCTGTTCTTACAACTCTTCTTCAGGTTTGAAATTATTTTAAAATAAACTAGTTTTTAAGTACTTCAGAATCAACAGGTCCAAAACCCAACTCATGATCTCTCCCAAACTCCCATCCCTGAACTTTGCCGCTTTAGGAAATGGCCCCACAAGCAATCACAGTGAACTAGAATCTAGAAGGCTTTCCTGATGCTGTCTCTTCCCCTATGACCCGGCTTTCCATCCAGGTATTTCTCTCTCCTCCATATCTCACCTTTAGCCAGACTGGCCACTGCCCACTCCAGGACTGCACACATAACTGTCCCACCTCTGAACGTTACTTCCTAGGGGAAGCCCTGATCCCCAGGCTGGGAGGGCCTGTGCTGTGCAGCCTTGGGGCATCCTGGCCCTTTCCCTCCCTGGGCATCTCACGAGCATCATTCTACATCATCCGCACGATTCTTCTACTGCTTTGCCACAAGGCTGTATTGCCACACAGGGCAGGAGTGGGTCTGATTCTGCCTACCAGTGGCCCTGGCACTGTGCCTCACACCTGGGGGGTCACCATGAATACTTGATGATGACCATATGGAGAAATGAATGAACCCCATCTTTTTGTCTCTCTTGCTCCTTTTTTTTAAACTGAAGGATAATTGCTTTACAATACCATGTTGGTTTCTGCCATACATCAACACGAATCAGCCATAGGGCAACATATGCCCCCTCCTTCTTGAACCTCCTTCCTACCTCCCACTCCCCATCCCACCCCTCTAGGTTGTCACAGAGCCCCAGTTTGAGCTCCCAGAGTCAGACAGCAAATTCCCACTGGCTACATATTTCACACATGGTAGTATGTATGTTTCCATGCTACTCTCTCCATTCATCCCACCCTCTTCTTTCCCTCTCTGTGTCCACAAGTCGGGCATATCTCTGTGGAGGGCCAGGTTCTCACTGGAGAACTGCTCTGGTCAGCCTCAAGTCAGGGCCCAGAGACATGAGCAGGTGTGAGATCAGAAAGCTGAGATAGATGGCTGCTGTTCTGGTTTTCCCAGGTTTGCCTCCCAAGCTCTGGTTTTGTCTTGTGGCAGCCTGACTCCCTTCTGAGGGCTTCTCTTTCTCTAAGACTGTTAACTTACCCAGTCCCCTAAGAGTCAAGTTGACTTGTCCTGTGACTTCTCATTTTGCCTGCCATTCACATCTAAATATGTCCTTTGCGGGGCTTCCCTGGTGGTTCAGTGGCAAAGGACCCACCTGCCAATGCAGGAGACACGGGTTCGATCCCTGATCCAGGAAGACCCCACACGTCTTGGAGCACCTGAGCCCATGCCCCACAACTCTTGATCCTGTGCTCTAGAGCCCAGAGGCCACAACTGCTGAAGCTCGCTCAACCTGGAGCCCGGGCTCTGCAGCAAGAGAAGCCGCTGCCGCGAGAAGCCTGCACACCGCGACTAGAGGGCAGCCCCCACTCGCCGCAACTAGAGAAAAGTCTGCACAGCCGTGAGGAAGCAGCACAGCCAAAAGGGAAATAAATAAGAAAATCATAAATATGTCTTTTGTGGAGCCTTAACTCTTACCAAGCAACTAAAATTTCCTTTTATTAACAAGCTTCCTCTGGGGCACCGTATGGCAGGATAAGACTTCAGGTGGGGGCCCCTGCCCTGGGCTCCCCTCCTCTTTCCACTGCCATTCACTCTCACACCATAAGGGGCCCGGGGTCCTCCCGCCTGCGGAGTCCAGGACCAGCGAAGTCGGGCACTGTTCACAGCCCTTCGTGTGCCCCTGCCCATCCCCTGGAGTGTGTGTGTGTTGTGGGTGGACGGGGCGGGGGGCGGGGCAGTGCACGTACTAGTGAGTTCATCCTGGGGAGGCAGCCCAGGGTCAGAGGTCTACACAGGCCCAGAAGTGCACTCCGGGCATCCAGGCAGTGAGGCAAAGAGACTGCGGGTTCTGCTAAGTGTGTCCCTCTCGGCCCTTGGGGAGGGGCGCAGCCAGAGGAGGACCAGAGTGGGCTGGGTGTTGGGACAGGAGCTTGAGCTGCCAGGTCTAGCACCACCTACTGTGGCCATTTTTGTCCTGGTCTATTTACTTAGAGGGCAGCTGAGGGAAGGTGAGTCAGATGTCCAGTTCTATATCCCATTACTACCTGATACTGAATGCCGAGGCTTGTCTGAATTAGTGATGAGGGCTGAACAGGAAGCATTTTTAAAGACATAAAATACCTTTTAAATCACAGGGGCCCAGTCCAGCTTCCTTAAAGAAGAGTAAATCGAGCTCCAGAAAATTTGATTGACTTCCCAAAGTTGAGCATCTTAGAGACAAAACCATTGCACAAGCCCAGGGCCCAGAGCATTGCTGGCTGGGCCCCCAGATGCTGCTCCTCCCCCTTAATAGTCCCAAACCCACCCACCCGGCATAAGAGACGTGGGTTCGATCCCTGGGTTGGGAAGATCCCCTGGAGGAGGGCATGGCAACCACTCCAGTGTCCCTGCCTGGAGAATCCCATGGATGGAGAAGCCTGGCAGGCTACAGTCCATGGGGTCCCAGAGTCGAACACGACTGAAGTGACTGAGCAGGGGAGAAGAGTGAGTTCAACAGGGTGACAGCAGTCAGGCTCCTGCAACTAATGCTGCCTCTACCTCTAGGGAGATGTAGGAGCTTGGGACAAATTACACTATCGTGTTACATTTGATCTTCTCATCTGTAAAATGGGTATCCAACGAGCCACTGATCCACCTGGTTCAGCTATTGGAAGGATTAAAATAGAATTCACACAAAGTAGTTAACATAGTGTGTGGCTTAAAGAGGGGGAAAAAAGCTCAATAAATGTGAGTCACTATTGCTTTATCTGACAGTAAGGAGAATCACATTAATAAAATATCACTGATCTCCTCAGGCTTCCGGGAATGGAGGGGTGAGCATAGACAGGGGCTGCCACGTCCATTACTGGGGTAGGAGCAATGCAGGAGCTTCTTGGACCTCAAGTTCTGTATTTCTAATTTCCTCCCAGCATTCTTGCTGAGGCAATTAATTTATATCATCTCTGTTTTGTCTCTTATTAATATCTCTCCCTCCCCTTAATCAGGCTCTAAAACCAGATTCATCTATTTTGCTAGACTTTCCAGGGAACAAAGTTTAGGTTTTATTTATCCTCTCTAATATACTTTGGTTTTGATTTCATTAATCTCTGCTTCTATCTTTGTGCTTATTTTCTTTGAGTTTATTCAATTGCTCCTTTCCTAATTTCTTGAGATGATTACCTAATGCCACCCCTTTGAGGGAGGGGACTTTCCTCATTAATGATGAAGGCATGTAAGGCTATAAGTTTTCCTCTGCAAACAGCTTTCACCGTGTTTGATGGTATGGGGACCTAAGCCCTCTCTAAAGAAAAGATTTCTGAACCCAAGTAAAGAGCAGCTCAGGCCTTTTACAAAACTGGTCTCAAATTTGAAATTAATGAGACTCATTGCTGGTGGGCTAATGCTTGACAGTTGCATCCTGAAAGCCCTTCTTCCTCGCCCCCTGGCGTAAAGCCAGTGTCCAAGCCTGAATTCTCTCTCCTTGACCTTATACACTCGCCCCCAAAGACCTCCCCATCTCCAGGTCTTTCTGCACCACACGGCTTCCGTGATCGTCCTAATCCTCAAATGCTGTCTCATTGTCCCTCTGCCTCCAAGCGCTCAGGAGCTTCCTCACTGCCGCATTGTTTCTAGTGCGCTAGGCGCGGCCCCACTTCTTGACTCTTGCCCATCTCCAGCCTCGGCCTCCCTCACCTCTCCACTCCAGCCACTCTGATCCTCTGTCCTCCAGCAGAACCTCACCGCATGAGCTTCCCAGTGTTCTTGGTTTGTTCTGCGGGGCACATCCCTTTGTTCCGCGGGGCACATCCCTGTGCCACTGCGCCCACCACGTCTCCCATGCTAACCACTGCTCTGAAACCATTCTGTCTGGACTTCGGAGCCATTGGCTTTAGGAAGCTTCCCTGGCAAAGTGCCTCTTGGCTCCCACAGCCACACAGATGCTGGTCCTCCCCTCCTCCTACCACACTGCATTCAAATCGCCCTCCTGCTCACTTCCCCATCACTTTTTGTTGTTTTAGTCGCTGAGTCATGTCTGCTTCTTGGCGACCCCATGGACTGTAGTCCACCAGGCTCCTCTGTCCATGGGATTCTCCAGGCAAGAATACTGGAGTGGGTTGCCATTTCCTTCTCCAATGCATGAAAGAGAAAAGTGAAAGTGAAGTCGCTCAGTCTGTCCGACTGTTAGCGACCCCATGGACTGCAGCCCACCAGGCTCCTCCGTCCATTGGATTTTCCAGGCAAGAGTACTGGGGTGGGGTGCCATTGCCTTCCCCGAAGGAGTGTCTAGGAACTTCAGTATCTCAAAGTAGAGCCCTCATCAGGGTTCCTGCGGCTCTTATATCACACGTTCCAGTGAGACAGCAGGTGCTCAAGGAGACCAGTTGTCAGGTCTGAGGCCTTTATCACCATCATCAGGGCAGGGAGCCCAAGAGCCCGAGCCGGGGGAGCCTGGGCAGGCCCTCTTCTCCTTCTCTGTCTCAGCTCAGCCCTTGTACCCTCAGAGCACTGCAGGCTCGCCTGACGGTCTCCAGGTTGCAAAGAGGGTCCTGGAGGAGAAAGGCAAAGGGGCCAGGTGAGGTGTATCCAAGGACCAGAAGATTCCATTGCACACCTCCTGGGCACCACAGGACCCAGGTCAGGGAGAGGCTCCCTCTCTGGCCTCTCTTGGAGCCCACTTCCAGGGGACTCAGGCAGCTGCTGGCCCTTTAAACAGAGTCAGCTCCCACCGGACACTCTTAAAACTCACTTCATTCATGAATTAAGTCCCTGACATCCCATATCTGTATGATCAATATGTTTGTTTATTAGCAGCAGCTGCTGTGCTTTAGCAAAGGCGGTGGGCCCCAGTGAGAGGGCCACCCGGTAACCACAGAGCAGGGCCTGGGACAGGGAGAAGAGAGGCCTCCCGCTGGCCGATGGGACCTGGGGCTGGATAGGATTTCATGGTAATGGTCCTTTAATTGAAATCACTGCTCCGGCAGCCTGTTGGGTAGGGAGCTGTGCTGATGGCTCCTGGCCCGGCCCCACTTCAAGAGGTCCATTAACTGGTGGGCGTGGTCCCAGCTGCTGGGCCACAGGAGCAGCGGCGGGGTCGGGGAGCGAGGCCAAGGTGGTCAGCACAGCTGCAGGGGGCCGTGCGGATGCGAGTGGGACTCAGGGCCTGGCCACTCTCGGGATGTCAGGTGTGCTGACTTGGCCTCCCTGGCCTGGCCCCAAACCAGAGCTCGGCCACTTGTCCCCACGCTGGGCTCATTTCCCCTCAGTGACTCGGGGACCTCATTCCTAGGCGGACTTATGTTTTTTCCAGAAGAGGGGAAAGACTCGTCATTCTCCAGGTCTGCTATCTGCTCTGTGTCGATGACTCAGGGTCCACCCCTCTGGTCCATGTGTGATGCTGGAGGGCCAGGGAACGATCCCAGAATCACTAATTCATTTATCCATGCATACACGCATTTGGAAAACATGCCATGAGCAACTTCTACATGCCAAGAACCACACTAGGTCCTTGAAACACAAAGATAAGGGAGGGTAGTCTTGTCCTAGAGGGATTTCAAGTTTTATGGCTGTAAAAGCATGCAAATGTCGACCATACATGAAATTAAGAGCTTTATTGGGAACAGGTGTGAGGTACAGTGGGAGCATAGGAAACGAAAACTCTAAGTCAGGAAAAGTGAAAGTGGTAGTCAGTCCTCCGACTCTTTGCGACCCCATAGACTGTAGCCCTCCAGGTTCCTCTGTCTATGGAATTCTCTAGGCAAGAATACTGGAGTGGGTTGCCATTCCCTTCTCCAAAGGATCTTCCTCACCCAGAGATCGAACCCAGGTCTCCTGCATTGCAGGCAGATTGTTTACCATCTGAGCCTTCAGGGAAAACAGGAAAATGGAAGTCAGGAAAATGGAACCCAATTTGATCTAAGGGAAGCTGTCCTGAGATTTCAAATTAGTCAATTTCCAGACCCATGAGCCTCTTTCATTTCTTCCAGATCCCCCCTTCCCAGTCTGGACTGGCAGGTCTCTTCTCCACCCTAGAATATACGCTGGGTACCATGGCCTGGCAGGTTATGCAGTGTTCTCATCTGGGGGCAATTTGGTTTTGTGGCTGTCACAATGTGGGAGGTAGGTAATGGGGGGAGTGCCACCAGAGGATGCTGCTAAACATCCTCTAACACACAGACAGCTGCCCAAAACAACAAAAAAATTATCTGCTCCAACGTATCAGTAATGTCAAGGTTAAGAACCCTGGACTACGGTGATGTCTTTATATTTTATTCTGCATGCTGTGTGTGTGTGCTAAGTCGCTTCAGTCATGTCCGACTCTTTGCAACCCTATAGACTGTAGCCTGCCAGGTTCCTCTGTCCATGGGTTGCCATGTCCTCCTCCAGGAGATCTTACCCAGCGCAGGGATGAAACACATTTTATTCTGAGTGAGATGCAAACACAAGCACCTCACCATTTCTGCCTTAGGTCAGAATCATCATCCTTCATCCATCCGTCACATCTAATTCCAACATGTGGTCAACCCTTCCAGAGGTGAGTTTTGCTGCTTATTACACCATTCACATCGTCACCCGGGCCTTTGGGGTTTGATGTTGGGTACCATTTCCTATGGCAGGACCCTGCCTATTTCCACTTCAGCCTACAGATACTCTAACCTCAGGGCGGCCATCCTGAAACATGGTCTCATTGGGCTCATTCCATCTCCACAAACATGCATTCAACTACTTCTGCTCTCACCCTTGGCTTCCCGCCTTCAGCCCATACTCAGCTTGAGGTGTGGACACAGCACTAAGACCACTGCTCTCCAAGTCTCTCACCAGAATCCCACCCTCCCGCCTCTCATCCTTCCACCCTACAACTCAGGTGGGCACGAACACAGGTGGCCTGAGTGCATGGAAAAAGGTTAGATGAGTGGGGGTCACCAACTTACTTCACATTTGCCAGAACCTGGCTCAAGGTATTGACCCAGGATACTCCTGCACCCAAAAGCTCTAAGTCATTTCCAGTACCTTATTAAGCAGTCATGATGTCAAAGATGTTGAGACATTCCATCTTTCTGATTCCTTCTGTACAGGATGCGCAATGGAGAAGCTTAGGGTATCAACTTACTGTCCACTGACCAACTTCTAGGAGGTTATAGAAAATGCCAGTTGATGGACTTGAACTTTCTAAACCAGAAGTGACAATGAGATGCCTCCAAGAAATTGATGCTAGCTGCTTGGAGCAATGTGTTGGGAAGAATTCTGGGGAAGTGGGGCAGTGGGGAACCAAGAAGGGTTCTCAGGGAGGGGGCACTGGGGACTCTCAGTCATTCCTGCCTCCATTCTGGAACACACTTCAGCTTTGATTCCACACCCTCATTCCTATTCCAAGTAGGCAGCTGGTCCTACATCTCTTTTATTATAAAAATTCTAGGGCCTTCACTATTTGAGGCCAACGTTTAGGAACAGAGTCAAGATCAATTAGCAATATTTTCAAATACATGGAGGTGAGAGGAGTGGAGGCCCCTATGCCAAATGTTTGCTTTCCTTGAATCTAAATAGAAAACAAGTTTTCATACATTCCTCATGCTATTGTATTAGTAGGACAGTGACTACAGTTTATGATTAGGGTCTGGGTCTTCATGAGAGACCCAGATGGGAGCTGAGATGGATTATGTCCTAAATGAAGTTGACAACGCGTTCTTGTGGGTTTTCACCCATGGATACAGGCACAAATTCTGCTTGGTGATATAATTGAAAATAAAACTCTCCTCCATCTGCAAATTGCAATGGTTCATACACTAGACAGGCACCAAATCTGTGACTTTGTTTCCCTGAATGTCAATATGCATATACCTTGATGCTGCTGCTGCTGCTAAGTCGCTTCAGTCATGTCCGACTCTTGCGACCCCATAGATGGCAGCCCACCAGGCTCCCCTGCCCCTGGGATTCTCCAGGCAAGAACACTGGAGTGGGTTGCCATTTCCTTCTCCAATGCATAAATATCCCAAATAACCAGGGATTTTGAAAGTCCCCAAGGACTGAATCAACCATCTACCCAAATTGAACACTCCAGTACTCTTGCCTGGAAAATTCCATGGACAGAGGAGCCTTGTAGGCTACAGTTCATGGGGTCGCAAAGAGTCAGACGTGACTGAGCGACTTCACTCACTACAACACTTCAGTCAAGCTACCCTAAATTTTGTCTCAACAAATCCATACATGAGGACTCATAGCCTTCTGCCCAACGCAGAACCAAAAACTCTGGCTGTTTAAACATCTTCCTTAAAGGGAACAAAATCTACAGACCTATATTTTCCATCCTTCAGCCCCACTTCTTTCACTTGAGGACCCTCAGAACACAGCAGTTCTCTTTTGGACATTTCTTCAGCCATGTTAAGACACAATCCTATAGTCCAGGGATCAGCAACCTACAAATCTGGCCCTCCGATTGTTTTCATAAATAAAGCTTTACTGAAACACAGTCACACCTATTCATTTATTTATCATCTATGGATGCTTTCACACTTCAACAGCAAAGCTGAAGCAGCTGTAACAGAAGTCATATGGCTTGAAAAATCTAAAATATTTATTATCTGGCCCTAAACAAAAAATTTGCCAATCCCTGCTGTAGACCATAATTTCTTCAGCGCTGTGATGAACCAACCAGATCTTTTTTTTTTTTTTTTCCAACCAGATCTTAAGTACGTACTTATTTTAAATTTTTAAAATTTTCTTAGTTTTGGCCATGCATGTGGTATATGGGATCATCCCAACCAGTGATCAAACCTACTCCCCCTGCGGTGGAAGCACAGTGTCTTAACCACTGGGCCACCAGGGAAGTCCCGAACCAACTAGCTCTTGTTGCTGTTCAGTCACTAAGTCACGTCCGACTCTTTACGACCCCATGGGCTGCAGCATGTCAGGCCTTCCAGTCCTTCACTATCTCCCAAAGTTCTCTCAATTCCATGTCCACTGGTTCAGTGGTGCCATCAAACCATCTCACCCTCTGTCACCTCCTTCTCTTGCCCTCAGTCTCTCCCAGCATCAGGGTCTTCTCCAGTGAGTTGGCTCTTGGCATCAGGTGGCCAAAGTATTGGAGCTTCAGCTTCAGCAGCAGTCCTTGAAGTGAATATTCAGGACTGATTTCCTTAAGGATTGTCTGGTTTGATCTCCGTGCTGTCCAAGGGGTGCTCAAGAGTCCTCCATCACCACAATTCAAAAGCATCAATTCTTTGGCGCTCAGATCACCATATGGCACGGTCTTGAGTTTTTTCACCCTGGTCACTTTCCTCTTAATGGCTCCCATTGATTTATGTTCATTTTTCTTAAAGGGCAATACCAGAACTGTGCGCCTGCAGGGGCTGGATGTCTGAGATGCCTACTGAAGATCCAAGCAGAGGCACTGAATAACCAGAAGGCTATGAGACTGAAGCTCGGAAAGGATCTTTTTGTTCATTCAGCCCTTCATTTATTCACAGTTGTTTATTGAGTACCTGCTTCAGTTCAGCAAGTTGCAAAGGCATAAAAATGTTTCTGGGCGAAAAAAAAATAAACTGGTGCTTGTATTTAGATCAATACTAAATGACACGCCCTACTATCTTAGACTATTAACAGCCATTGCTCCTCCAGCAGCAGTACCAGCACACCCTCTACACACACACACACACACACACGTTCACAAACCACAGAAGGATAGAGCCTCTGTAGAGGAAATGAGGGGAGAAGAGAAAGGGAAGATAAGGCAGATGCACCCTGAATGGAGGCAGAGAGCTCTCTCTTTGAGCTCACTGATTCCAACCTCCTGTGATATTTAGCTTCTCCAACTCCAAAAAAAAAATAATAATAATAATAACGCCCCTGCCCATCCTACTCAGCCTCTGCCTCCTTGATCATCTGGCCTGGCCACCTTCCCTAGGAGGACTGACCCAGCAGGCACCGCTGTTCGAGGAAGGCATATGGCCTCTTTCTAGGACTGCATCAAGGGAGGATCCTTATGGTCTTAGATGACATCCCTCTTTTATTCCCCACCCCCTTTCTATTCTTTTTTCTTTTCCAGCTTAATTATGGCTTCTGACAGAGAGGGCTCAGCTGGTGCAGAAATCTGCACTCCGAACTCATTGACACAAAGGTTCCAGCCAGACAGACCTGGGGAGACTTTTCTCTTGGACTTCGGCTGGGAGATAGAGACTTTTTAATTAGAAGTTGTTATTAATGGGAAATGCTGCAAATTAAAACTAGGCCTCCTCCCTCTCCCTCCTTCCTTCCCCACTATATTTATCTCTGATCTCAATTAGAAAAGTTCAGGGACTCGCTGCTGAATAGAATCTGTGGAGATGAAAGCTGCTGGAGACACCCGGAGGAGGGTGAGGATGGAGGAGGGAAGAGGGTGGAGGTGGAAACTGGAGAAGGAGGGGCAGGGAGTGCTGGGAACCGCCTTGGCCCTCAGTTCTCACTGGGTCCTGGAACTGGCCCAGGAGTGCCCTCCTCAGCTTCTTCTGCGTGCAAGACTGGTGACACATATCTCCATTTTTCTGCTAAGAAATAACTAATCACTAACACAGATGAGACATCAGAGGTAGCTACACTCTGAACAGGACTAGGTTTGGAAAGAGTGGGTGACACCTTCACTCTAGCTGGATCTATACATTTTCAAATGAAAAAATGGCTTTATTTTTCCCAACTGCAAAGATAATATATGTTTTTATTTTTTTAAATCCACATTATCACAGATAAGGTTAAAGTAGAAACGACTAAAGTAAAAATCACTTGAAATCTCACCATCTAAAAAGATCTACATGCACTGTTAATAATTTTGGTGAACATCCATCCCGCTTACTATCCATCTCTCTCTTTCTCAGTCTTGTATCTTGGGGATCATGCTATATATATCAAATGTCCCGAGGCATGCTTTTCCTTCAGCAAAATATATTGTGAGGTATCCTTCTAGATCAATCAACATAAATCCATGTCATAATTTTTAATGGCTCCATGGCATTCCATTATGTGGGTGTATTATCATGTATTTAACTCGGCTCATCTTGCTGGTCATTTAGGCTGCTTCCAGGGTCAGTTCTTACAAACAGTGCTGTGCTTTCCACCCCCTACCGCTGGCCCAGCTGAGCGGGAACAGCCTGGCATTGTTCCTTCCGTCTTCCACAGCCTGGGACTTCCCAGGGTCCAACAGCGCCACCTATAGGCTGGAAGACCCCAGAGCAATAGCATTTCTTCAGAGATCTCTTTGACAGGAGTTGGAAACTGTGTAGACTTCGCTAGTGATCTAGAGCTGAGGCAAGTTGCACGAACAGAGGATCCAGAATAACAAGCAAACCTCTCCTCATGGGCTAAACCCGTAGGTGAACCTTCAGATGGACAACAGGCCAAGCTCAGCCCTCTTACTATGGTTTGCTGCTATTATGCTATGAACCATGAGATCGTATCTGAAGCCTGATCACGATAACTCCATTCCACCAAAGAGAGACAGCGCGAGCATGTTTGGAGCTGGCCAGCCTGCAAGTAAATCCTAATACCTTCCTGTTCTAACTGTAGGAATGAGGTCAAGGGACTTGGCCTCTCTCACACTTCCTTGGTTTGAAATTGACAGCAATGATCCCTCTCTTGAAGGTTTGTTTGAGAATTAGAAATAATGTACTGAGATGCTCACCAGTGGTGAGCATCTGACTACATTAATTGTTATTATTATTAGCATTACGAAGAACAGCAAAATAACAACAAAGTATGAAAAACAGTCAATCTTAAAGGAAATCAACCCTCAATATTCACTGGAAGGACTGATGCTGAAGCTGAAGCACCAATACTTTGTCCACATGATAATGAAAAGCCAACTCACTGGAAAAGGCCCTGATGCTGGGAAAGATTGAGGGCAGGAGAAGAAGGGGGTAACAGAGGATGAGATAGTTGGATGGCATCGTCAACTCAATGAGCCTGAGTCTGAGCAAGCTCTGAGAGATGGTGAAGGACACGGAAGCTGTCTCCAGTCCATGGAGCCACAGAGTCGTAGGCGACTGAGCGACTGAACACCACCACCAATGAATGACAGATTTCTCTCCATCTTGCCTCTGCTGGCCTTGTAGGGAATATGTGCAAGACATGGGCTCTGCCCTCAAAGTAGGCACAAATCTATTGAAAGCAACTCTCCCAGGGAGAGAGGCACAGGTGGCTGTGGAGAATCAAGGAAGGATTCCTGGAGGAGATGGCACAGAGGACAGAATAAAAGGAACATGCATCACAATGAAGGGAAGTTAGGAACTGGGGTGGGAAGATAGTCCAAGCCCCCAGTTCCACACTTAAATGGAAACCCACTCCGCACAGGTCTGCCCTGTTTGCCCCATTCCAGGGATGAGTGGAAACCACACCCCAGAGGCAGCTTCCCTGTGCCAATAACTGGGAATTAGAAAAGGTGCGTGCTCAGAGTGGAGGAAGCTCTGGCATAGGCTTTCTGGACTGAAGGGATGATGAACTGCAGACCTCGGAGAGGAAGGGATTGTGGAGCTATAGACAGGGCGAGTGGCCTAGTCTGGGTTGGCTTTGGTCATCACTTGTCAAAAGCAAGGACCCATCCAGACGCCCAGAGGACCTCTGGGCTACACAGCCTTGTGCCCCCACACGGTACATACATGGCATCCGTGGTCTGTATTTTCCAACCCAGGCTGAGGTCCAAGTGTAGCGGAGGACCATGGTGCATACCTAGGCCAGCCAGTGTGGGCTGAGGGCGCAGCCATGAATTGGGCAGGGGTCCTCTGCTCTCCGGCCCACACCACTGTCCTAGTTCAGACTCTCACTGCCTCCTCTATACACTACTACGATGATCTTTAACTGGTCCCAGTGGTCATTCCTCACTCCACACTGAACCTTTCCCCTACACTACTGCCAGATGAATCTCTCACGACTGCTCCACGGCTCAAAACCCACCCAGAGCTCCTCATTGCCTGCAAAATGAGGTTCAAACTCATCAGCCTGGCATGCAAAACCCTCCCTTATCTGACACCAATTCTTCCCTTAGCTCCACCCTCCTCTGCAGACAGACAGAAATGTCTGATATCTCCTATACATGCCCCAGGCTTTTCCCCCTTCCTGTCTGTGCTCAAGTTATACCCCTACAACAGTCTCTCTCCTCCAGATCTCCACATGTCCAGATTCTACCCACACTCCAAGGTGATGTCTCTGCTGGTCACCCATTCAGAAGGGAGCCCTCTCTCCTCTGACTTTCATATGGAAGTCAGCATTTTCAGCCTGTCATAATTATTAGTGATTCCAGAGACTCGTAGACTCGTCTTAGCAGACAGGGACGATGGCATTCAACATGTGCCTGCGTGCTGTAACCATGACTACAAGTTGATGAAGGTTCAGGACACACCCTGTGACACTCATCAACTGTGTGTCCTCAATGAAGTCACAGTCAAAAGCCTCCGTTTCTTATCTGTGCGTGTTTGCTAAGTTGCTTCAATCGTGTCCAACTCTTTGCAACCCTATGGACCATAGCCCACCAGGTTTCTCTGTCCATGGGATTTTCCAGGCAAGAATACTGGTTGCCATGCCCTCCTCCAGGGGATCTTCCTGACCTAGGGATTGAACCCAATTAAATCTGTGTCTCTTATGTCTCCTGCATTGGGTTTTTTTTTTTTTTTTTACCACTAGTGCCACCTGGGAAGCCCTTTCTTATCTGTGAAAGTGAAAGTGTTAATCGCTCAGTTCAGTTCAGTTGCTCAGTCATGTCTGACTCTTTGCGACCCTAATGGACTGCAGCACACCAGCCTTCCCTGTCGATCACCAACTCCCAGAGCTTGCTCATGTCCATCAAGTCCATCCATCGAGTCAGTGATGCCATCCAACCATCACATCCTCTGTCTCCTCCTGCCTTCAACCTTTCCCAGCATCAGAGTCTTTTCCAATGAGTCAGTTCTTCGCATCACATGGCCAAAGTATTGGAGCTTCAGCTTCAGTATCAGTTCTTTCAGTGAATATTCAGGACCGATTTCCTTTAGGATTGACAGGTTTGATCTCCCTGCAGTCCAAGGGACTCTAAAGAGTCTTGTCCAACACCACACTCTCAGTCGTGTCCAACGCTTTGCGACCCCATGGAGGACGGGGCAAATAATAATGCCTTCCCAGAGTTATTTGTCAATCCCAAAGCTAACGAGCAGAATCTCCAGTTCAAAACAAACAAACTGTGGATTAAAGGTGCAACCAGCAGAGAGACCTCTAAGTGAGGTATGTGGGATAAAACAGAAAGAACCAGAACTGAAATGTAACTGTCTCTGTTCCCTCACCTGGAAGTTGGCAAAATCCGTTGCCTTCTCAGCGTTTTCCTGGTGGCTAAGATGGTAAAGAATCTGCCTGCAATTCAGGAGACCTGAGTTCGATCCCTGCACTCGAACTCGAGTCTCCAGGAAGATATCCTGGAGAAGGGAATGGTGACCCACTCCATTATTCTTGCCTGGAGAACCCCATGGACTGAGAAGCCTGGCAGGATATTTGCCAAGAGTCAGACACTCCTGAGTGAGTAACACTTTCACTTCCCAAAGCCAGTGTTCTGGAAGGTGGGGCAGGGGAGCAATGGGAGGCTAGAAGCTTCACTTTACCCCCTTCCGGAGATGCCTGTCCACGTGCCCATCCCTCAGAAAGATGCTGGCTCCCCCACTGCTGGAAGCCCTGTCCTTGTCGCCCTACCTATCACCCCTCCTCCCCACTCCTCCAGCTCTCCCCACCCAGGGCTCCAGGCCAGGCCCATCGCCTTCGGGGGGACTTAGGCTCCCCAGGCAGCCCTGCTGAGGTGCTCACTCTCCCTGCCTGAGCAGCTCAGACTCTGAAATAAGCCCTTGTCTGCTAATCGCTCTCTGCTATCTCTCCCTCCCTGTAGGAATATCACTGCCAGCAATTAGCACAAAGATCCTTCCCCACTCTAGTTAAGACCCCAAGCTGCAGCTAAATGCTCCCAGATCCCATTTAAATGAATCCAAACGCAATTCATTCCGGCTCATTAAATAGTTCCAGAGTTGGCTTTCGTTACTTTTATCACCTTGGAAATCTCTCTTTCCAGAAAAGAAAAAAAAAAGAGGAGAGGTTGATAACGAGAGAAGGGTCTGATCTGGGAGCAGGAAGGAGAAGGCTTTCTGTCCTGGTCTCTCCAGCACCGTGCTCTGCGTTTCACTCCCTCCCTCTGGCTGCCACCCCAGCTCCCCCTCCAGCTCGCTCCCTCTATCCTTTCTCTCCCTCGGAAATGACTTCACCTGACAGCTATGGATTTAGAGCTTTTTTGCCAATTACTTATGCCCAGTGAGAAAATAGGTTTTTAATGTCTGTCCTTGTTCCGCCCAGGCTGGCTACCTTACCGTGAAGCGAGCCCACAGCCCTCTCCCCTCAGCAGACTGGGCTCATAGCCCCGGCTGCCCAGGCGGGGGGCACCTGGAGTTGGGAGGGGCAGAGCCTCAGGTGGGGGGTGTGGGGCAGCAGCCAGGCTATTGTGCTACCTAGGGTCCACCAGCCCATGGGATCAGCATCCCTGCACAGCCCAGCTCAACACTCATGCATTCATTCTTCATTCATGGCTAAGGGTTACTATTGTTGCTGCTGTTGTTTAGCCGCTAAGCTTTATCTGACTCGTTTTCAACCCCGTGGACTGTAGCCTGCCAGGATCCACTGCCCATGGGATTCTCCAGGCAAGAACACAGGAGTGGGTTGCCATTTCCTTCTCCAAGGGATCTTCCCAACCGACGGATCAAACTCGTGTCTCCTGCATTGGCAGGCAAATTATTTTTTAAACCACTGAGCCACCAGGGAAGCCTGGAGGGTTTACTGAACACTTGCTATATGCCTGGCACCAGGTGAGCATTTTACAGGTATTAATTTGCTAAATCCTTGGAACAACCCCTATGAGACAGATGTTATTATGAAGGTGGTTTTCCAGAGAGGGAAAATAAACCTCCGGAGAAGCTTAATAAATCACCCCAAATCACACAACTGTAAATGCCTAACTTGGGGGCTTGAGCCCAGACACTTCCTAGCTGCCCATAATGACTCTGGCACATCGCCTTGTGCCTGGCACAGCTGGGGAGGCTTCCCTCGGTACACCGAGGTCCCCACGTGTCACAGCTCACATTCTACTTTGGTATGCTTTTTCTACAGCACTGTGGTGAGGGCTATAATCAAGGTCTGTCCAAGTACTATGAGAACACAGGGACCAGAGTCATCCATTCTGCCTGAGGAATAAGGAAGCAGGTTGGAGGGACTACAAGAAGAGGCAACCTGTCATCCAGGGTTTGAAGGCTAAGGAGGAACTCCCTGGATGAAGAAGCGAGTAGAAGGGCATTCCTAGGAGAAGAAACAGGATGTGCAGATGCTCAGAGGCTGGAAAGGGTCTGACATAACTAAGTAGCATCGTCCAGGCAAGACACAACTGAGTATGGCAGGGTATTTCTTGCATAAATATTGCTCTAGAGCAATGGTTCTCACCTAGGGTTGGTGACGATTCACTCCACCCACTCCCACCACCTCCAGTGGACTTTGTCTGGAAACATTTGGGCCACTGGGAGGAGGAACTGGCATCTAGTGGATAAAAGCCAGGGGTGCTGCTAAACATTGCATCAATACAATGTACAGGAAAGCCACCAGAGCAGGAGTTATTCAGACTCAAGTCTCAACAGGGTGGAGAAGCCCTGGTCCAGAGGGCTGATGGTGCCGTGGTACTCAGAGCAAAGCAAAATCAGTCCTAGTCAAGGAAAGCAGAAAATGTTCACAAAGAAGGGGCATTTGAGCAGCTTTCAGAAATGCAGAGGATGGACAAATGTGACGGAAGGTGGGGACAGAAAGTGTCATGCTCCTGACAAAGGAGAGCATGCTGCTGCTGCTGCTAAGTCACTTCAGTCGTGTCCAACTCTGCATGACCCCATAGACAGCAGCCCACCAGGCTCCCCCGTCCCTGGGATTCTCCAGGCAAGAACACTGGAGTGGGCTGCCATTTCCTTCTCCAATAAGCAGGCCCTAAAAGGAGGAGAGTGCTCTGCATATTCAAGGAACTGTCCAGTTGACCGTGTACCTGGTTCATGAGGTGGGTTAGAGATTCATGAGCCCTAAAGCACTGAGGGTGTGACTCAGTAAAGCCACAGGCAGAAGTGGAAGGGCTTTCAGCACCAAGAGATGGGATCGGAGCTATATACTCTAATTCCTCAGACTCTAATTAATTAATCAGGTGATGCAGGAAGGGGAGGAAGGGGAGGGCATCTCTGTGTTCCTGGCAGGAGTTTAAGCCAACCTGACCTTAGACAGTGGCAGCCACAGTGAGAAGGAGAGAACAGTCCCTTGAGACTCCTCAAGGGAGAGGATGATCGGGAACTGCAAGGACCTGGCCCCTGATTGCATTCACGGGAGGATGGAGGAGGAGGAGGAGAAGGCTGAGGGAGGAATCCCCATCTCTGGGAGCAGTGAGCAAGGCGGGCCATGGGAGCTGAGAGACCCTGAAGGGATGCTTCCGGCTGACCAGGACCTGGTGCTTCTGGGAGAAGGCTGGCAGGTGGGCCACGCCCATGTCTGCCCTCACAAAGGAGGTACAAAGGGTGGGACCAGGAAGATGCATCAGGAAGACCTGCTTGGAAGGAGCTGGATGGCATCACCTTGACAGAGGAATGCAAAGATTGAGTGTCTGGGTCTATGGGTATTGGTGATGTTGACAGCAATATAGAACAGTTATAGTTATATTGAATAGTCAGCAGTTACTGACACATACACACTGCTATACTGACATGTACACACCAGAGTATAATTTACAGATATAAATTATATACAACAGGTAATTAAGAATCTACTGTATAGCACAGGGAGCTCTACTCAATACTCTGTAGTGGTTTATATGGGGAAAGAATCTAAAACAGAGTGGGTAGGGGACTTCCCTGGTGGTCCAATGGTTAAGACTTCACCTTCCTATGCAAGGGGTGTGGGTCTGACCCCTATCAGGGTGCTAAGATCCCATTTGCCTCCAAAAATCCAAATCATAAAACAGATGTGATATTGTAACAAATTCAATAAAGACTTTAAAAATGGTCCACATCAAAAAGATCTTTAAAAGATATGTATATGTATAATGATTCATTTTGCTGTACACCTGAAACTAACACAACATTCATTGTAAATCAACTAACACTATGTGTTAGTCGCTCAAAGTCTTTGTGACCCCATGGACTGTACTCACCAGCAAGAATACTGGAGTGGGTAGCCATTCCCTTCTCTAATGGATCTTCCCGGCCCAGGAAGGGAACCTGGGTCTCATGCATTGCAGGCAGATTCTTTACCATCTGAGCCACCAGGGAAGCCCAATTATACTCCAATAAAAATGAGTTAAACAAAACAGCAGTTACCATTTATTGGGAGTTTATTTTGTGCCAGGCCTGGTGCCAAACACATAACACAAGACTGAGCCGTAGCCGAGCCTCATTTTACCCACCAGACAGTTCCCTGGGAGATACAAAAACCAAGCTCCTGTCAATTAATTTAAAATTTAAATGTAATTTGATATTTTAATTTGTTCAAACAGGCATGCATTGCTTTGGCAATTAAAAATACAAGGAATTTTTTTAAAAATGGAAACCGAGACTTATGCACACTTATATCTGTTACGGTGTTTTTCTAGAATAGCGATATGTTTGCCATCAGTGGATCACCAGCTACACGGCAGGCATTGCACTGGGTGTTTTACATGAAAACAAACAAGTATTTTCTTTGGAAAATAAAAGGAGAGTTTGCTTTCAACGAACGGACTGGCATATAGTAGAGGTTCAATAAAATGTGTTGGATGAATTATTTAGTTTATCCCAAGTAGAACAGAAGGGCTCGGGGCCTTGGGTATAAAAAACAAACAGCAGATCCGAGTCTGAGAGCTGGATCACACTGGGCTCGTCTCTAAACGAGCAGACTTGGGTGACAGGAAGTAGGCGGGGGCTGCTTCCGTCCCTCCTGTCCCACATCATGATGGGAGCGACGGGACTGAGTCTGTGACACAGGAATGGTGTCGCGGGGGTAGGGGGGTGGTCAGGCAGAGGGACCCTGAGGAGAGGACCCAGGGAAGGCAGAACAGGGGAAAGTTTCTGAGAGGTCTGGGGACTTTGTGAAGGAGTGCTACTTGCAGCTTCCCTGGTGCCTCAGCGGTGAAGAATCTGCCTGCCAATACAGGAGACCCAGGTTCTATCCCTGAACGGGAAAATCCCACGTGCCGCAGAGCAACTAGGCCTGTGCTCTAGACGCCAGGAGCCGCAACTACTGAGCCCGCACGCTGCAACGACTGAAGCCTGCACACGTGAGAGCCGGATTTCCGCAAGAAAAGACGCCACCGCGATGAGACGTCTGCTCACCACGACTAGCGAGTAGCCCCAGTTCGACTCATCTAGAGAAAAGCCCGCACAGCAACGAACACCCAGCGCAGCCAAAAATAAATACATTAATTATAAATTAAAAAAAGGACTCATCGATGGCCCCCAAGATCTCAAAGGCCTTCGGGGACTTCCAAGAACAAGCCTGTCTGTGTCACTCATGATTCAGGTAGCAGGCTGAATTCTGCTCCACCTGTCACTCACTTATCTGCCTCCCGGAAGCAGTGAGCTAGCCGGCCAGGTTTTTCTCAGACGCTCAGGATGGCAAAACCAGCCACTCAAGGCATTTCTAGCTCCCTCTTGCACCAGGTCTCCTAATATCCAATCAGCCAAAGCCAGTCACGTGTCTGAGCCAAAAGTCAAGGATCAGAAAGATACACATGCCCTAGGGTGAGAGGAATGACCCAGCCTCAGAGCGAAGGACCTAGATCCACGCAGGGGTGGAGGACCGACGTGATACGACAGTGGGTACTCTATATGTGTTTGTTGAATGAATGAACAAATAATTAAATAACTAACAAATAATTAAATAAGCTGAATAGATGAAATGTTGGCTGTACCACTTACCAATCTTGCGGTGTTGAGTGAATCTCATATCCTATGGGGCTCAGTTTCTTTATCTGCAGTGGAAATAATAGTCTAAATATTGTGGTAAAGGCTCCAAGCTTCCACTGCAAGGGGCCCGGGTTTGATCCCTCGTCAGGGAAATAAGTTCCCATATGCTGCAAGGTGCAGCAAAAAGAAAAAATGTCTAAATATTAACACTGAACAATGAATGGTGGCCCATCCACATAAGTCAGAATTACATAATCAACAAGTATTATCAAGACCATGTAATAACATGAAAAATGGGTATGAAGTTAAAGAGGAAAGAGCAGGATGGAAAAATAGCTGAGACGGTGCAAATACGACCACATCAAAAGAACAACTACACTCACACATTCACAGGCACAGACGACTAGAGACATGCACCAACGTTCGCTCTTGGGTAGGGGGCCTATGCACGACTTCTCCCTCGCTTTATACCCCAGGGTCTCCACATTTTCTTTAGAGGATATGCACTACTTTTATGATGAAAAATTAAGCTGTATTACCAAATATTAAGAAAAGAAGTTTCTAGGAAAAGAAGCCTGCATCCTCCTCACATGGCAATGTGTAGAATGCCTCCCAGGGCTCTCAGAAAGGGAGCGGACTCTGTCCCCCTCGGGTCTTCTTATTCCTTTTAGAGAATGCATCCTGTTCACACTCTGTACGTCCCAATGCGCTTGAGGGCAGTGCTGGGTACCCAGGCCCCAGGCCGGGAAAATACCTAGGAAGACATTGCCTAGAACTAACTCTGCCCCTGGTCTTGTGACAATGGGAGGAAATGGGATGCAGGCTTAGTTACTTCCTCTGACCAGTAAGTTTGGTGCAGGAGAGATGAACCTCAATCTGAAACCTTGCAGTGTGAGAACATGCCCCCGGAGCCAGCACTTCAGGACTGTCCAGCATTTTCAAGGTCTCAATTTTTGTCCATCTATCCCAGGAAAGGCATTCTACTCCATCTTACCGATGCTTTCAAATTTGGTGCTGGAGAAGACTCTTGAGAGTCCCTGGTACAGCAAGGGGATCAAACCAGTCAATCCTAAAGGAAATCAACCCTGAATATTCATCGGAAGGACTGATGCTGAAGCTGAAGCTCCAGTCCTTGGCCACTTGATGCAAAGAGTTGCCTACTGGAAAAGACCCTGATGCTGGGAAAGATTGAGGGCTGGAGGAGAAGTGAGTGGCAGAGGAAGAGACAGTTAGATAGCATCACTGACTCAACAGGCATGAATTTGAGCAAACTCCGGGAGATAGCAGAGGACAGAGGAGCCTGGCATGCTGCAGTCCACGGGGTCACAGAGTTGGACACAAAGCTGAGCGCCAAAGAATTGATGCTTTTGAACTGTGGTGTTGGAGAAGACTTTTGAGAGTCCCTTGGACTGAAGGAGATCCAACCAGTCCATTCTGAAGGAGATCAGCCCTGGGATTTCTTTGGAAGGAATGATGCTAAAGCTGAAACTCCAGTACTTTGGCCACCTCATGTGAAGAGTTGACTCATTGGAAAAGACTGTGATGCTGGGAGGGATTAGGGGCAGGAGGAGAAGGGGATGACCGAGGATGAGATGGCTGGATGGCATCACGGACTCGATGGACGTGAGTCTGAGTGAACTCCGAGATGGTGATGAACAGGGAGGCCTGGTGTGCTGCGATTCATGGGGTCGCAAAGAGTCAGACACGACTGAGCGACTGAACTGAACTGAACTGAAGCAACTGAACAACAACAACCATCTCATTTCAAGCTAACCAACTGCAAAAGCAGAGATATTGTTCTGACTTGCATTGGAGGGACTTCTAGGAGACCCACCTTCTCACCCACCACTGGTAGGAGCAGAAAATCCTGCTGAGCTATTCAACAAGATGTATTTCACCCTGATTTCCCCATTAAGCATTTATTCAGGAATATATGGGATTAGGTGTAACTCAAAGAATGTTCACCCAACACTATTTAAAATGTAAAAACTAGGAAACAATGTAAATTTCAAAATAGAAATGTATTAAATTATGACACAATCATTAAGTGAGTTACCATGCAACCATAAAATAACAAGGTAGGAGAACAGTTAATGACATGGAAAATGTGGAATATTGTTAAGTTACAAAGCAGCTTACAAGGCAGTCTATACATAATGATCCTGTTTTGCAGTATGTATGAATGTATCTATGAGCATAGAAAAGAGACTGATAGGATAAACAAAAAACTGTTAGTGGTTATTTCTGAGTAGTAAAATTTCAAATGGCATGTCTTCTTTTGGCTCGTTTCTATTTTTGACATTTTCTGCAATTAGTTCGGATTGCTCTTGAAAAATGAAAAAAAAATATTTAAGTGTTATGCTTTTGACAATCTTTAGATTCCCTTGAGCCATCTTCTTTTCCAAGCCTTGTGCTATGAATTGGCCATCTTTTCTTAGTTCAAGTCCATCTTCCTAATGTTTAGGGAATACATCTGATGATGCCCAGCTTCATCCACTGCGAGTTACCACGGGAGCTTCCCAGAAACTCTAGTCATTTGTTTTTTACCCACCAATCTCTCCTTATTGGTTCAAGGACTAGAATATGAAGACCACATGTGTATTTCTCCCTGTCCACCAATGGACGAATTTAACAGTTTCTTTGCGGCTGTGGTCACTAAGTCATGTCTCACTCTTTTGTGACCCCATGGACTATAGCCCACTGGGCTCCTCTGTCCATGGTATTTCCCAAGCAAGACTACTAGAGTGGGTTGCCACTTCCTTCTTCAGGGGATCGTCCCCACCCAGGGATCAAACCCAAGTCTCTTGCTTGGCAGGCAGATTCTTTATCACTGAGCCACGTCAGAAGCCCAAGGCAAGCCAAAACACAGCTTGTTGATTTTAGACATCAGCTTGTTGCTGCATGGAATTTCTAGCTGGACTTTCCCATCCAGAGCTGCCTTAGTTCCTGGGTGGTTGTCCACTGCACAAGGCAGGCATTCGAGGGGGCAAGTGGAGGCGAGACTCAGTCCTTGTTCTGCTCCCTGGGCCTTGTGCCTGGCTGTATCCTTCATGCAGAGTGTTTTCCTTGAAAATTTCCAAGGCAACCATCCTCTTGCGGACCTGGGTGACTGCAGGGTTGAGGCTGCTAAAGGGAATGATTTTCTAATTTGCACAAAAATACCTGTGAACTAGCAGTAACCCTGTCCCCAGTCCCGAAGACAGACTGCATCAGGAAGCCAGTATCGGGCTTCTCTGGTGGTCCAGTAGTTTGGAGTCCACCTGCCAGTGCAGACGACACGGGTTCAATTCCTGGTCCAAGAAAATCCCACACGCCTCGACGCAACTAAGTCTGTGCCACAACTACTGAGCCAGCAATCTAGAGCCCATGAGCTGCAACTACTGAAGCCCACACGCCCTCAAACCCATGCTCTGCAACAAAAGAACCACCCCAGTCAGAAGCCCTCGCACAGCAACTAGAGACAGTGCCCACTCACCGCAACTAGAGAAAAGCCCGAACAGCGGTGAAGATGCAGTGCAGCCATAAATAGATAAATAAAAAGAAGCCAATATCGGCTTCCTCCATCAGCCCAGGCAGCTTCCAGAAAGATATCAGCTCGCTTCTTTTCTCCGATAATCTCCTCAAGTGCTCTCCAAATTGTTTCTACCCTGACTCCGTCTGTCCTTTCCCAAAACAAGCAACAGCCTTGCATTTCAGCACATGGAGTGGCAGTGGGGCTTCCCTAGTGGCTCAGACAGTAAAGAATCTACCTGCAATGCAGGAGACCCAGGTTCGATCTCTGGATCAGGAAGATCCCCTGCAGAAGGGAATGGTAACCCACTCCAATTGGAGAATCCCATGAACAGAGAAGCCTGGCAGGCTACAGTCCACGGGATTGGAATGAGTCAGAGATGACTAACACTTCCACTTTTTTCTCAGGCCCACTGTCCCTCAGAATTCCCTCAGGGAAACTGAAAATCCAGACACTTCAGCCACACCTCAGAGCAATTAAACCAGAACCCCAAGAGTGTGACCCAGCCAGGTCAAGCTCTTGAGAAGCACTGGCTTTACTGGAAACAACTTGAAGAGGTTTTTTGGGTTTAAACCTGGGTTTAAGTTCAGTCTCTCTGCTTATCGCCACACCAACTTAACAAGTGACTTTCCTCTTTTCCAGCCTGGTTCTTCAGCTTTGAAATTGCCAGTTCGGTGTTTTCTAGACAAAATGACACCATGAGCTGGAAAACCTTATAAATGTTCTACTGCTGATCCCAAAATGAGAGAGCTGGGGCACAGCTATTTTCTTCCACACTGAAAAGCTATCCAGCTATGCAGGACAAAGAATTCTTGGTGAAGCCCAGGAAGACTTGAGGTCAAGACAGGGCTCTGAAAGTGAAAGTGAAAGCGAAGGTGAAGGTGAAGTCACTCAGTCGTGTCTGACTCTTTGCGACCCCATGAACTGTAGCCCACCAGGCTCCTCCATCCTTGGGATTCTCCAGGCAAGAATACTGGAGTGGGTTGCCATTTCCTTCTCCAGGGGAACTTCCCGACCCAGCGATCGAACCCCGGTCTCCTGCATTGCAGGCAGACATTTTAACCTCTGAGCCACCACCAGACGGGGCTCTACTGCTTCCTAATTGCTCAAAGAAGTATACCCTCCATAGGCCTCAATTCCCTCATCTGTAAATGGGGAGAATAATGTTGTACTCTCCTTGCAAGGTTTTGTGAGTATCAGTTGATAAAGTGCCCCCAAGAGCAACTGATAGACTCTTACTACTTTAGCCAAGTTTGTTGTTAATTTTGCCCAGCTTATATCCTCCTGCCCTCAGACTTTGTGGTTCACTTGGACCAACCACATCCCCCTGGACATGCTCACTGGCTGAGGGATGGACATGTGACCCAATCTGGCCAGTGAGCCTTTTGCTGGTTCTATTGAGAAAAAGTTCTCTTTCTGTTGGGCGCCATCTGGCCCCCACAGGGAAGAAGCATTTCAAAGAGTGAGAGCAACACAAAGAGAAGCAGAACAAGCGACGCTCAAAAACAAATTTCCAGTGACGTCATGCGAGTGTCTGCATGAACTCATTCTTTCATTCAACCTGTTATCACATTCCT
Organism: Oreotragus oreotragus; assembly: GCA_006410675.1. Taxonomy (NCBI): domain Eukaryota; kingdom Metazoa; phylum Chordata; class Mammalia; order Artiodactyla; family Bovidae; genus Oreotragus; species Oreotragus oreotragus. The sequence continues at coordinate 413,367 of SJYX01000874.1, forward strand.
ACTACAGACCATGTCATTTCTGGATACTCAGCATTTCTGGAGCACACATTCCAGTGGGGACTCCAAGCAATAAATACCAAGCAGATACAGAATTCGGAGAAGGTGATGGCACCCCACTCCAGTACTCTCGCCTGGAAAATCCCATGGACGGAGGAGCCTGGTGGGCTGCAGTCCATGGGGTCGCTAAGAGTCAGACACGACTGAGCGACTTCACTTTCACTTTTCATTTTCATGCATTGGAGAAGGAAATGGCAACTGACTCCAGTGTTCTTGCCTGGAGAATCCCAGGGACGGGGGAGCCTGGTGGGCTGCCGTCTATGGGGTCGCACAGAGTCAGACACGACTGAAGCGACTTAGCAGCAGCAGCAGCAGATACAGAACTGCACTGAAGAATTGATGCTTTTGAAATGTAGTGTTGGAGAAGACTCTTGAAAGTCCCTTGGACTTCGAGGAGATCAAACCAGTCAATCCTAAAGGAAATCAGTCCAGAATATTCTTTGAATGGACTGATGCCAAAGCTCCAATACTTTGGTCACCTGATGCGAAGAACTGATTCATTGGAAAAGACCCTCATGCTGGGAAAAATTGAATGCAGGAGAAGGGGATAACAGAGGATAAGATGGGTGGATGGCATCACAACTCAATGGACATGAGTTTGAGCAAGCTCCAGGATTTAGTGATGGACAGGGAGGCCTGGCATGTTGCCGTCCATGGGGTCTTCAGGAATCAGACACAACTGAGCAACTGAACTGAGACATAGAATGGACTTCAGATGGTAAAGATTCCACCTGCAATGCAGGAGATCTGGGTTCAATCCCTTGGAATATACTCCCAGGGATGGGGGAGCCTGGAGAAGGAAATAGCTACCCATTCCAGTATTCTTGCCTGGAGAATTAATTCCATGGGCTGAGGTGCCTAGAGGGCTACAGTCCATGGCGTTCCTCAGTCCATGGGATCTCAAAGAGTCAGACAGGACTGAGCAACTAGCACTTTCACTTTTCACAGACACAAAACACCATGTCAGGTAATAACAAGTGCTATGGAGAAAAATTAGAGCAGTGTAAGAGATGAAGACTGAAGGATAGGTGTTATTTAAGTAGTATGACTAAATCCACCTCTACTTCTGGACTTTCAAGCTTCTTGAGCCAATAAAGGCTGATTTTGCTAAGCCAGCTTGAATGGGTTTGCTCTCGGTTGTCACCAAGAGTCTCCATGAGTATGGTTTTACAATGTAGGGGTTGGTAATGACACTGATGAAGATAATTATAATAGCAGCACAAACGCCTCTTGCAAAGAAACTGGATCACGTCCCTGGGAATCCATGTCTAAAATATTTATGCCAGTGAAACAGCCCACAGACCAGAGGTTATCAATGGATTTCCAAAAGTATTCTCTGTGGAATTAAATGCATGCAAGGGTCATTCCTCTGGATTCATCTGTGGCACCAGTTCATTTGCAAATCAGAAATTTAACTTTAAACAATGTGTTTAAATATCATAGGACATCCCTTATATGAAGAATCTAAAAAGAAGTGATATAAGTAAGTTCAGTGTGTGCACACTCAGTTATGTCTGACTCTCTGCAACCCCATGGACTGGAGCCCACCAGGCTCCTCTTCCATGGGATTCTCCAGGCAAGAATACTGGAGTGGGTTGCCATTTCCCTCTCCAGGGGACCTTCCCAACCTAGGGATTGAACCCTTATCTCCTGTGTCTCCTGCATTGGCAGGTGGAGTCCTTATCACTGTGACACTTGACAGAAGCAGACTTCCAGAACCAACTCATGATTGTCAGTGGGGAGGGATGGGGGAAAGGGATAGTTAGGGAGTTTGGGATGGACATGTACACACTGCTATATTTAAAATGGATAACCAACAAGGACCTACTGTCTAGCACAGGGAACTCTGCTCAATGTTGTGTGGCAGCCTGGATGGGAGGGGGGGTTAGAGGACAATCAGTTCAATTCAGTTGCTCAGTCATGTCCAACTCTTTGCGACCCCGTGGACCGCAACATGCCAGGCTTCCCTGTCCATCACCAACTCCCAGAGTTTGTTCAAACTCAGGTCCATTGAGTCAGTGATGCCATCCAACCATCGCATCTTCTGTCGTCCCCTTCTCCTCCTGCCTTCAATCTTTCCCAGCATCAGGGTCTTTTCCAATGAGTCAGTTCTTTGCATCAGGTGGCCAAAGTACTGGAGTTTTAGCGTCAGCATCAGTCCATCCAATGAATATTCAGGACTGATTTCCTTTAGGATTGACTGGCTTGATTGGAGGAGAATGGATACATGTATATGTATGGCTGAGTCCCTTTGCTTCCACCTGAAACTATCACAACATTGTTAATCAGCTATACTCCAAAGTGAAATAAAAAGTTCTTTTAAAATGTGTTTAGAAAGTTGAAGACATGGATCATCAAGTCAAACAACTCATCAGGTTAGTCATCTGTGACCACTTGGTGACAGTAACATTGCTAGACAAACACCTATCACTTATATGGATTTAAGGGAGACTCTAAAAGTGTTAGGAATAATGAAATATAATTAAGTGGCCAGTACCCACAGTTGGTTGATTCCTTACCATTCTCATGAAGTAGTTAGAAGCTGATAGTCACACACTCTGAATTTGCCCAAGCTCACTGACAACCAGACATCAAGAGTGAAAGTGCAAATGTACAATAATATCATCACTCCCACGGTTTTCTGAGTTTGGGTCCTTCAATTTTAAATTCCTAACACCAAGAAAATTATGAAATGTTTCATAACTCACCCACACACACACCACACACATATAGAAAGACACACACACCGAGAGAAACACACAGAGAAACCACACATAATAAATTCTGATGTGAGGACTATTATTTAAACGATGCCTCAACTGTGGAGTCTTCCCACCTCAATCTCTTAGAGGGACAGTGGGACATTCTTTATCATTTTGATGTATAGGATGTATGACCAAATAGAGGAAAATGTGAAATTGGAACTTCTATCACTGTCCTCCTGGGCTGCCACACCCACACTGTGAATAATATTCGCCTTACTCATACTAGGACGTGCGCAAGCCAAGATGAGCCTACTCAGAAAACAAAGCATGTGCTTTAAGCCTTCCTGGAGCTGCTGGAATTGTCTTGTGTTTCTCTTCAACAAAATGCAACGATTGCTGAGACACTGCATTACCTGCTGGGCAGTACTGAACTAGACAGTGTGAGAACCCTTTCCAGAATGCTAAACAGGTATTGTCTTCTGTGGCTGGGTTGTTTTAAAGAGATGCACCCCAGGTCTGAAATAAACTTTGCAAAGGCAGTTTCTGTCAAGAGTGCTATGATTATGGTTTTGGCCCCTCTTTGCACCAGAATCTTGACTCCAAAAAACATTTATGATCTACTATATATAGATGGATAGATACATACATACATATATACATACATGCATGCATACATACATAGGTCGATCTCCGCATGTCCTTAGTAATGTTGGAACATGGGATGTTACATAAGGAAAGCATTCTATAATCAACCAAGTTTGAAAAACACTAGTTTTTTTTTTTTTCTAAAGAAAAAAAGACTTCTAGGTGATAACACACACTGGTTAAGGAGAGTCTTTTAAATAAGAATGCACACTGTGGGGACTTCTCTGTTGATGCCCCAGTGGCTAAGACTCTGCTCTCCCAATTCAGGGAGCCTGGGTTCAGTCCCTGGTCGGGGAACTAGATCCCACATACTGCAAGTAAGACCCACTGCAGCCAAATAAATAAATAAAATGATATCAAAAAACAATAGTAACAATAGAATAAATAAATTATACTGCACATTGTGAATGAGGCATGCTAAATGAGTCCCAAATTTATTTTATTAAAATGTTATGTGGGAATACCCATTAACACCCCGCAGAACACAATTTGGGACAAACTGAACTATAACAATTCAGTAGAATTCTTTATCCCCAGACTTCGGGATTTGACACAAATAAAAGAATGTTTGAACTCACACACTATCTAAGGAGATTACACTCTGGGTTTAACTTAAGTATAATTAAATCCAACAACCTACAGATTTTATTTTAAAAAAACCTCCCTACTTATGAAGTTCCAAGTTATAATCTTTCCCAAAAGTGAAAGTCACTCAGTCATGTCCGGCTCTTTGCGAGCCCATGGACTATACAGTCCATGGAATTCTCCAGGCCAGAATACTGAAATGGGTAGCCTTTCCCTTCTCCAGGGGATCTTCCCAACCCAGGGATCGAACCCAGGTATCCCGCATGGCAGGGGAGATTCTTTACCAGTTTAGCCACATGGGAAGCCCATAAACTTTCCTATATACAAAAAAAAGCTACAAAACAAGATTGCATGAACCTGGCCTCCTGCCAACACGTGGTGGTAGAATATAGTGCAACTTCCTTTCGGTTTGGACCACAGAGTCCTCTGCTGATAAGCAGCAATCTTACCTCTTAGTTTTGCAGCTGTTTGCTAGCATGGTTAATCCCACTGTACCCAGCATCTACAAGAGCAGCAAAAGTTTTACAGTGTCTGAAATAAAAGGTGTGTGATTGTGATGGAACTGAAAGGAGAAATCATAAAAGACTGAAAGTGCTGAAAAAATATAATGATTGCTGTTTTCATGTGCTGTGATTCATTCCAAAAGGATCCACAGGGATTTCCCTGGTGGTCCAGTGGTTGACTCTCTGCAGAGGGCACAGGTTCAATCCCTGGTCAGGGAACTAAGATCCCACACGCCACATGGTGTGGCCAAAAAATAATAAATAAATAAATAAACCAGAGACTTTATTTCTAGAGTATTCAATTAAAACAAACAAACAGACAGACAATGATGCACAGTCCAGAAAGTGCTTAGCATGCAAGCTGCCATGCTACGCCATCCCTGATAATCAGCAAGAGGGGAGGGAAAAGAACAAGGCAAGAACTTGAGAGCAAGAAGCTACAAGATGAGCACCTTGTGGGCTGCCCATGAGCCAGGTATTAATGCAGGACAAAGCTGAGACTTTGCTCAAGGACCTAATGGCAGAGTGGTCAAAGTGCTGCTATTGAGATGTGTGTTCATTCATTCATCATCTACTTTACAGAATGTCTAACATGAGCCAAACATACTTGCTGACTACTGGGAACATGATGGTGACTAAAAGCGATGCAGTCCTTACCCTTGAAAACCCACAGTCAGAAGGAGATAGGGATAGATAAAGGTGACAAAAAACATGAGAGTGTAACTGCAATCAGTGCTATGAAAGAAACAAACCAGGAGGCAGTGATGGAAAGCCAGGGCAGAGGAAGGGGGCAGGTAATGTGGGGAGCTGATAACCAGGGGAGGATCAAAGGTTCCAGGCCCTTCAAGTCAGCACAGCCGTGTTAGAGTGAGTGGGGAGATGGAGAGTGCAGTGTCATGGCGGCCGAGGGACTCAGGAGATGCGGCTGGAGGCTGGAGGGAGTTACCCACTCCACACACTTCCTTAGTGCACTGAGCTGCTTGGAAAAAAGATTGCCCGTGAAATACTTATCAGTGTGAAGAAGCAGCATCTGCTGGTTTTAATGTTTCCAAGGACACATACTCTGATTAAGTTCTGCTCCCAGGGCCTTGGTCCCTCTGGATTCAAACAAATAGACTTATGAAGAATGTAACCTGCTCTTAAATAGAGGAAGCACTGTGTGCTATCTAGCAAGGCTGTGGTGTTAATTTTTAACTTCTTATCACTAAAGAACCAAGGAAGCGTTTAACTGGATTGAGCTGAGAAAGCTTGTAACCCAGTCTGGATCTTTTCTACTTTGTGTGGCGAGGAGTCTGCTGAGTCTCTGCTGCTCCTCCTACACTGACCTCAACCCAGACTGGTGTGCACTTTCTGGTGTCATGGGCTTCTGTTTGCGAACAACCCCTAGTTTTTATGTAACAGGTCAAAATTTAGTTCAGCATTTATCCATTATGCTGCTGTGCTTTCTAAGATTAGGTTTGGCTACGAGAAGTAGCAAATCCAAAATAAAAACGGCTTTAAAAGATGGAAGTTTATTTCTCTCTCAAATAAAAATTGAGACCTGAATAGTCTAGGGAGTATGGCAGCTCTGCTCCACCAAATCTCCAGGAAGTCAAGCTCCTTCTCTCTTACAGCTCTACCAGCCACAGCCTCTGTTTACCTCATGAGCCAGCATAGTTGCTCCAGCTCCAGCCATCAACTCTCAGACAGCAAGAAAAAGAAAAGGAAGAAAAGTCCTCTCAAGAAAGCTTCCTAGTACCTGCACTCATCTCTTCTACTTATATCCCGTTGGCTAGGACTAGTCAACGAATATACCTAGCTGCAAGGGAGTCTGTAAATTTATTCTCTATCAAAATTAAAAGAAGAAAGGGCTGCCTCATCCAACAAGCCCTGAAAGTTATCTGTTACCAGTTTTGTCCCCCAGTTTCCATGGCTCTGCTGTGCTTCTCTTCATCTGTAGCCCTACCTCAGCTCCCTCTGGGTTCTGCTATTTAGAAGAAGTCATATCTCCTTCTTTGGGAAGAAAAGACACATTGCAATTTTTTCAGGGCTGAAAATGGCCCTTTGGGCAGAAGCTCAGACACTAAGATATATACCATGAATTATTAGAAAATCATGTGTCTAGATTGCAGTAGCTGATAAATTTATCATTTATCATCTTAATGTCCACTGTCCTGGGGACATGAAGTGGTAATGCTGATATTATTAGAGGATCTGAGCAAGGGAACAAAGTAGGAAATTAATTTTTATGGAAAAGTCATGTTATGCTTCACATGAATTCTTTACCCACTTAGAATTCCCAAGAAATAATTATTGACTCAGAGAAATTCATTGATTATAATGCTTCACTCAATATCTGTTTCTTGAGTATCTACTATGTGTCTGATACTACTTAGGTACTTGGAATGCAGCAGTGAACAAGAACTTTGTCCTCATGGTCCTTGTATTCTAGTGGTGGAGAGAGAAGCAATAAACAATAAAACAAATCAATAATATATTCTCAGATAGTAGGTAAGAGGAGAGAATGGGGATAGCAGAGGACAATTCTAATAAAAAGCGACATAATTATGAACCAGTAATCATAGCTAACTCTTACACAAATTTACCATGGTGAGGGCGGTGGTTTAGTTACTAAGTCATGTCCAACTTTTGCGGCTCCATGGACTGTAGCCCACCAGACTCCCCTGTCCATGGGGTTTCCCAGGGAAGAACACTGGAGCAGGCTGCCACTTCCTTCTCCAGGAATGTATCATGCCATAGGCATTATCTTAAGACTTTATATCTACACCGACTCATTTAATCCTCACAATCCATCCACTCAGGCACATAGAGTCCTCACCTTGTTCAAAGTGGCAGAACTGGAATTGGAACCCAGTCAGGCTAGCTCCGGAGTACTTGCTCTTCAGGGTACATGAGAAGTTGCTCCCGAGAGAAGGAGTAGGAGCTAGATGTGTGAAGACCAAGGGAAAGAACATTCCAGAAAGTGGTAGCAAGGATAAAGATTCTGAGGCTGGACCAAGCCAGGATACTTAGAGAACCCCAGGAAGGTCAGCATGGCTGAAGACTGGAGGTGGCCAGGTAGGAGGAGAATACAAGAGAAAGAGGCTGAGGTCTGCTGACCCGGGGCTGGGTAAGCCAGCCCAGGTAAGAAGCTTCCAGTCACAGAAGTGGGTCTATGTGCCAGCTTCTTCCCCAGTGCTCTGCCCTCTCAGTGTGACACTGCTGAGCCACACTCAGCCACAGAGCACCCAGAACCATCTGCCAACATTGATATAAGAGCCCTCATAGGACTTCCCTAGAGACCTGCCAATGCAAGGGACATGGGGTCGATCCCTGGTCTGGGAAGATTCCACATGCAGCAGGGAAACTAAGCCTGTGAGCCACAACTACGGAAGCCCACATGCCTAGAACCTGTGATCTGCAACAAGAAACACCACTGCAGTGAGAAGCCTGCATACCATAAATAAAGAGTAGCCCCTGCTCACCACAACTAGAAAAAGCCTGTGCTCAGCAACAAAGACCCAGCATAGTCAAAAGTTAACTACTTGAAAAAAAAAAAAAAAAAAGCCCTTGATCCTAGTCAGGAGGCACCATTTCTTCTTTTATAATCTCTCTTCTTTATATTGTGACTGATCACAGGTGCTTCTGGGGCTCTTTGGAAGAAGAATCCACATCTTCCATCCCTACCTCGGCCACAGTTTCTCGGCGGAGCGTTTCTGCACCCTTCTGACCATGAGCGGGTGGAGCTGCAGAAGGCATGAGTTCTGAGCGGTCAAGTGGTCTGCTGCACACACCTGTGCCTGGCAGGGCCTCTTTCCTTGGAGGTGTCCTCAGTGGGCATGGAGCTCACCTCCTCAGGCAGGTGATTAACAGCACCTAATAATTCAGCCCCTGAATCAATGGCTAACTGAGGTCTGGGGTGGCTGTCAAGAAGTAGCAGTTGAGATCCTGCCTGAAGAATTCTAGCTAGTATCACAGGCTCTCTGTCCACAGCAACATCTTGTATTGAGAAGTTACCCACACACTTATTCCATGAGACACACATCACCTTCTCATTCTGCTACTTGAAAACCTTCAAAGACTTGGGTGCATGGCTTTTTAACGATCCAATTTCTGTCTCACTGTCTGGTTTCATCTCCCATCACTCTCCATCATGCCCACTTTTCTCCTTCAAGTCAAGCACTTTACTATTCCCCAAACACACAGCAAGCTGGTTAAGGTTCTGCTATCTACCTGGAATGTCTGCCCATCTTCTCTGTACCTCAAGCTTTCACTCACAGTCCACATCACCTGTAGAACTTTCTCTAACTTCCCCAGGCAGAGTTCAATGATTCTTCCTGCCTAACCAAGTAGCCCCTTGTACATCGTGCCATAATAATGTTCACCTGCCTTCGCGTCCATCGCATGCACTGCTTGAGGCAAGGTCCAGTTTCTATTGACTTTTGTCCTGCAGTAAAATTTTAGAGTTTTCTCCAGAAGGATCCAGCACACGTCCTGTTCAGAATTATTCTTGGGCACCATTATATAGGCTTTACTGCCCTTGTGAATGGAATTTTTCTCTATTGGACTTTCTAGTTAATAACTGCTGATATAGAAAGAGAAAAACAAATATCACATATTAATGTATATACATATGGAATCTGGAAAAATGGTACTGATGAACCTATTTGCAGGGCAGGAGACATAGGGAACAGACTTGTGGACACCATGGAGGAAGGAGAGGGTGGAATAAATTGAGAGACTAGCACTGACATATATATGCTACCATGTACAAAACAGACAGCTAGTGGGAAGCTGCTGTATAACACAGGGAGCTCAGCTCCATGCTCTGTGATGACCTACAGCGTCACCTGGTGCAAAGATAAATGTCAAGTTCTAGCCCTCTTCCTCCCTACTTACTTAAGCCATCCCCAATGCAATAAATTTTAATTCTTTGGGGTGATTATTTTGAATGTATCTTGCTATCTCTAAATGTCATGCTTAAACTGCTATTTCTTGATTCATTTTTTGTAGGAACGATCTGTTAACTTCCCACTAAAGATGAAGTGCAAGGTCTTTCCTCTCCCTTCCCCTTCCACTCCCCCACCATCAATACCCACATACTTTCCATACATATTAGCTTACTAGAGCTGTTGTAACAAAGTGGATATCTTTTTTAAAAGACTTATTTATTTGTTGATTTTGTTTTGACCACACCACATGTCGTGGCATGTGGGGGGTCTTAGTTCCCAGACAAGGAATCAAACTCTTGCCCCCAGCAGTGAAAGCGCAGAGCCTTAACCACCCCAGGGTCACTAGAGAAGTCCCCTGGATATCTTAAACAACAAGAATGCATCATCTCACAGTCCTGGAGGCTAGAAATTCAAAATCCGAGTGTCTATAGGGTTATTTCCTTCTGAGAGTTGTGTGGAAGAATCTGCTCCAAGCCTCTCTCCTTGTTTCCAGTGGGTTTTCAGCAACCTTTGGCCTGCCTTGGCTTGTGGCAGCTTAGCCGCAGTCTTCACATGGTGTTCTTGCTGTGTCTCTGTCTCTATGTCCAAATTTCCTCTTTTGATAAGGATACCAGTCATACTGGAGTAGAGCCCACCCTAAAGACCTCACCTTAACTTGGTCATCTACAAAGACCTTATTTCCAAATAAGGTCACAGTCACAAGGGCTAGGACTCAAATCCATAAGACCGTCCTTCCAGAACTATGTAATTACACCATCACTCTGGTTAGATTAATGTGCAGTATTTATATTGTAATGAACTTAATTCTCAGTTATTCAGAGCTAAGCAATGTAGTCCATTTCCTTTCCTGAATAATTTTCATATCCCTGAAGTTAATATTTGTTATTCTGTTTGATTAAGTTTTTATGTTATCACTAATTCAACTCAAAACTCCCTGCCAGTCATCTAAATATTTTCCCATTACATTCACTCATCTCAACTGCCCTATCAATTTCATCTTGATGAATTCCCCCTCCTCAAGCTTTCTGACCTTCTCTAATCTGGTCAGATTCCTCTTTGGAAAATGTTCACTATTATGATAGAGTTTTTTCTTATTTCTTGTCTTTTGGATCAGTTGTCTTATTTATTAGTTACTCCTTAGATTTATAAAGCATAGTTTCCTGAAAAAGAGTGTGTGGGAGATAAATATTTGAGACATTATTCCCAATAATGTGTGTATTCTACATTCATGCTCAATGGATAGCTTGGCTGGGTATAGAAAGATAGGTATGAAATCCTTTCCCTTTAGAATCTTGATGGCACTACTCCATAGCTTCCAAAACTGCTGTTGAGAAAGGTGAGTTAGTCTACTTCCTGATTATTCAAATGAACTTATTTATTTCTCTCTGGAAGCTTATTAGAGCTTCTTTTGGTCTTCAGTTAAGGTAGACAGAATTCTAAGATGATCCTCAATGAGTTATACCCTTGTATATTGTGAGTGTGAACAGAAGCTGTAATCTGCTTCTAGCCAACAGAATATGGCAAAGGTGATGCGATAGTCACTCATGTGATTATATTATATAAGATTCTGTCTTCCATGGAAGCAACCTAAATGTCCATGAACAGATGAATGGATAAAGAAGATGCGGTGTGTGTGTGTGTATGTATGTATGTATATATATATGTATATGTATACACGCAAAAAAACAGAATATCATTTATCCATAAAAACAATGAAAGAATACCACTTGCAGAATGGGTAATATATTGATTGACCTAGAGATTATCATCTAAGTAAAGTAAGTCAGACAAAGACAAATACCATATGATATTGCTTATATGTGGAATCTAAAAAAAAAAATGAGATGAATAAACTTACAAAACAGAAATAGAGTCATAGATATAAAAAACAAACATGGTTACTGTGAGGAAAGGGAAGGAGAGGGATATATTGGGAGACTGGGATTGACACATACACAACCAGTTCAGTTCAGTCGGACTCAGTCGTGTCCGACTCTTTGCAACCCCATGAATTGCAGCACGCCAGGCCTCCCTGTCCATCACCAACTCCCGGAGTTCACTCAGACTCACGTCCATCAAGTCAGTGATGCCATCCAGCCATCTCATCTTCGGTCGTTCCCTTCTCCTCCTGCCCCCAATCCCTCCCAGCATCACAGTCTTTTCCAATGAGTCAACTCTTCACATGAGGTGGCCAAAGTACTGGAGTTTCAGCTTTAGTATCATTCCTTCCAAAGAAATCTCACGGCTTATCTCCTTCAGAATGGACTGGTTGGATCTCCTGCAGTCCAAGGGACTCTCAAGAGTCTTCTCCAACACCACAGTTCAAAAGCATCAATTCTTCAGCGCTCAGCCTTCTTCACAGTCCAACTCTCACATCCATACATGACTACTGGAAAAACCATAGCCTTGACTAGATGGACCTTAGTTGGCAAAGTAATGTCTCTGCTTTTGAATATGCTATCTAGGTGGGTTATAACTTTTCTTCCAAGGAGTAAGCGTCTTTTAATTTCATGGCTGCAGTCACCATCTGCAGTGATTTTGGAGC
>SJYX01000874.1:428223-494812 GCA_006410675.1 Oreotragus oreotragus
TGCTGAAGCCTGGCTTGGAGAATTTTGAGCATTACTTTACTAGTGTGTGAGATGAGTACAATTGTGCGGTAGTTTGAGCATTCTTTGGCATTGCCTTTCTTTGGGATTGGAATGAAAACTGACCTTTTCCAGTCCTGTGGCCACTGCTGAGTTTTCCCAATTTGCTGCCATATTGAGTGTAGCACTTTCACAGCATCATCTTTCAGGATTTGAAATAGCTCAACTGGAATTCCATCACCTCCACTAGCTTTGTTCATAGTGATGCTTTCTAAGGCCCACTTGACTTCACATTCCAAGATGTCTGGCTCTAGATGAGTGATCACACCATCGTGATTATCCGGGTCGTGAAGATCCTTTTTGTACAGTTCTTCTGTGTATTCTTGCCACCTCTTTTTAATATCTTCTGCTTCTGTTAGGTCCATACCATTTCTATCCTTTATTGAGCCCATCTTTGCATGAAATGTTCCTTGGTATCTCTAATTTTCTTGAAGAGATCTCTAGTCTTTCCCATTCTGTTGTTTTCCTCTATTTCTTTGCATAGATTGCTGATGAAGGCTTTCTTATCTCTTCTTGCTATTCTTTGGAACTCTGCATTCAGATGTTTATATCTTTCCTTTGCTCCTTGGCTTTTCACTTCTCTTCTTTTCACAGCTATTTGTAAGGCTTCCCCAGACAGCCATTTTGCTTTTTTGCATTTCTTTTCCATGGGGATGGTCTTGATCCCTGTCTCCCATACAATGTCATGAACTTCATTCCATAGTTCATCAGGCACTCTATCTATCAGATCTAGGCCCTTAAGTCTATTTCTCACTTCCACTGTATAATCATAAGGGATTTGATTTAGGTCATACCTGAATGGTCTAGTGGTTTTCCCTATACTATACACAAAATAGATAACAATAAGGACCTACTATATAGCACTGGGAACTATACTCAATACTCTGTAATGACCTATATGGGAAAAGAGCCTAAAGAAGAGTGGATATATGTATGTATAACTGATTCACTTTCCTGTAGAGTAGAAATACAACACTGTAAATCAACCATCCTCCAATTAAAAAAAAATTTTTTTAAGACTGTGTCTTATACATGTACCCCAATATTCATTACAGCAATATTTACAATAGCCAGGACACAGAAGCAACCTAGATGTTCGTTGACAGATTAATGGATGAAGAAGTTGTGGCACGTTTATACAATAGAATATTAAGTAAGTAAGAGTAAGTCATTAAAGTCACTCAGTCGTGTCCGACTCTTTGTGACCCCGTGGACTGCAGCCCACCAAGCTCCTCAGTCCATGGGATTCTCCAAGCAAGAATACTGGAGTGGGTTGCCATTTCCTTCTCCAGGGGATCTTCCCGACCCAGGGATCAAACCCAGGTCTCCCGCATTGGATATTACTCAGCCATAAAAAGGAACAAATTTAAGTCAGTTGTGGTGAGGTGGGTGAACCTAGAGCCTCTTGTAGAGAGTAAAGTCAGTCAGAGAGAGAAAAGCAATTATCACAAGTTAACACATATATATGGAATCTAGGAAAATGGTGCTGATGAACCCAGCAGAGATCAGGCTTGTGGCCACAGCAAGGGAAGGTGAGGGTGGGACGCACTGAGAGAGCAGCTGACAGATATGCTCTGCCATCTGTAGAGAGGATAGCTAGTGAGAAGTTGCTAAATAACACAGGGACCCAGCCCATGCTCTTTGATGACCTAGAGGGTTGGGCTGGGAGAAGGAAGGGAGGGAGGGGATATACTTGATTGATTAGTATTGTTGTATGGAAGAAACCAACATAAAACTGTAAAGCAATTTTCCACCAATTAACAAATAAATAATTTTTTAAAAACAGTAAAAGAAAGAAAAAAAAAAAAAAGACTCTGTCTTAGACTGGAGTGAGAGAGTCTCCTGTAGGCTTTGAGGAAGTTTGTGGCCATGTTATGAGAGGGCATTAAGTACATTTGCCAAGTTGTTATTGCAACTACTACCACTAATACTTCTAAAAGTTTTCATCACCCCAAACAGAAGCTCTGTACCCACTAACTAAAAACTCCCGTTCCTAACTGCTTTTTATACAGCTTTCCACCAATCTTTTTCCCCACCTCCACCTCCAGCTTCAAAAGTTTCTAATGTAAGCAGTCTCTGAGCCTTCACACTCTGCCGTGTACATCTGGTTGATTCTGAGGATTCTCCTGGTTCAGGATTCTACTAGCTTAGGAGTCTTCTTTCTTATATCAGCTACATAAGTTACCATTCACCCATCTGCTTTCCAGCTCCCCAAATGATGTTGTCTCCATTTTCATCTTCCCCATCTTTGTGGATTTATGGGGAAAAAAAACTTTACCAAGAATTTTAGTGGCATTTCAGAACAAAGCGAATTTAAATGACTGTGCTTAATCTACCATTTTCACCAAAAAGTCAATTGGATATGTAGATCTTATATCTAGCCACCTTACCAAATGTGCTAACTTCTAACAACTTTTCAGCTCATTTCTTAAGTAGACGATCACATTGTGTACAGATAATAAGAGTTTTAAGGCTTCTTGCAATATGGTCTGTTAAGTTGATGGAGTTCTCCCCTCTGGCTACAGACAAATAGAAACAATTGATATTATTTTTAAAATATGGCTGCACAGAAAGAAAGAAAGAGGGAAAGAGGGAGGGAGGGAGAGATGTAATAGTGCCAGTAACTAAGACAGCTGCTGCTACTGCTAAGTCGCTTCAGTCGTGTCCGACTCTGCGACCCCAGAGATGGCAGCCCACCAGGCTCCCCTGTCCCTGGGATTCTCCAGGCAAGAACATTGGAGTGGGTTGCCATNAAAGAAAGAGGGAAAGAGGGAGGGAGGGAGAGATGTAATAGTGCCAGTAACTAAGACAGCTGCTGCTACTGCTAAGTCGCTTCAGTCGTGTCCGACTCTGCGACCCCAGAGATGGCAGCCCACCAGGCTCCCCTGTCCCTGGGATTCTCCAGGCAAGAACATTGGAGTGGGTTGCCATTTCCTTCTCCAAATAAGACAGCAGTCAGAGCTAAAAAGGTACAGGAAAGGTCATGACCACCCACAGGGGGTCTGAGGTTCCAACACCTACATAGGTATAGGAAATTTTGCCTTGGCCCTTTAAGTGGGAACCTGAGACTGAGCTGCAAGAAGTGCTTTCTGTGTCCCACGTCAAATGCCTTTGGCCAGCCTCTGACTTCCATGTAGAAGATGATAGTATCCCACACCTACAGCAAGCACCTAAGAACAGGGGCCAGGTCATGTGGGGTTTAACAGGCCAAGGTAGGTAGGGAGCTTGGAAAGAGTGTATATGCACAGTGGTGTAATCTTCCTCTCTTGCTTCCCAGGTAGAGCTACTGGTAAAGAAACAGCCTGCCAACGCAGGAGATGTAAGAGATGTGAGTTTGATCCCTGGGTTGGGAAGATCTCCTGGAGGAGGCAATAGCAACCCACTCCAGTATTCTTTATATATATATTAATTGAATGATAATTGCTTTACAATATTGTGTTGGTTTCTGCTATGCATCAGTGTGAGTCAGCCACAGGTATACATATGTCCCCTCCCTCTTATTCTTGCCTGGAGAATCCCACGGACAGAGGAGCCTGGCAGGCTACAGTCCATAGAGTCACAAAGAGTCNATTGTGTTGGTTTCTGCTATGCATCAGTGTGAGTCAGCCACAGGTATACATATGTCCCCTCCCTCTTATTCTTGCCTGGAGAATCCCACGGACAGAGGAGCCTGGCAGGCTACAGTCCATAGAGTCACAAAGAGTCAGACATAACTGAATTGATTTAACTCACACACATTATCTCACTTATATTTCCAAAAGATTTCTGCGATTGCCCTGTGGAGAAATGGATGTTAGTAGAAGCAGGGGAGGAAGATAGGAGGGCACTGCGGCAAACAAGGGTAGTGTTCTGATTACCAGTCACTGCATAACAAACCAGACTTGGCAGCACCAAAACAACAGCCATTCTATTATGCTCGTGGCTTCTGTGAATCAAGAATTCAGGAAGGGCACAGGGATGACGGCTTCCCCCTGCTTCACAGGGTCTGAATTCTCAGCTGGGAGGTGTCAAATGGCAAAGCGGCTGGGAACTGCAAAAGCTTGGTTTAGCTGGAACCCCCTACTTGTGCTCTCCTGGAATTCCTCACAGCAGGACAGCTCATTACAAAAGGGAGTATTTAAAAGGAGTGTTTCAAGAGAACCAAAGAGAAGGCTTTGATGACCTATCTTGAGAAGCCATATAGTATCATTTCCACCATATGTTATGGGTCAAAGCGGTCCCAAGACCATGGAGGTTCAAGGAGAGGGAACATTAACCCCCACCTCTTGATGAGAGGAGTGCAAAAGAGCTTGAAGACCATGATTTAAAATTGCTTAGGGAGAGATGACTGTGGTTATGACTATTGCCATAGAAATAGATACTGTGGGAGAAGACAGATTCAAGATACATTCAGAACTCAAGCCCAAAACCTTGCTACTGAATTGCATGCTCAGGAAAGGGGAGCGGGAGGGGTGATATAAAAGAAATGAATCCAAGATGACCTGTAGGTTTTTGGCCTGAGCATGTGGGTAAATGGTAGTGCCAGTTATAAGACGAGGATGAAGTCATCCCCAAAAGGTTTTATTTCATATAAAAGGAAAGGCTAAAAGAAAATTACATATTTACCAACTGATATATATATATACAGACTTTGTGCTTGAAATGTGTTTTTTTCTCTAATCTTTAAAACATCCCTGTGAAGTAGGCATTATCATTTCCATTTTTCAGATGTAGAAACCAAGTTCCCACAGGTAAGTTACTTGCATAAGGTTACACGGCAAGTAAGAGACAGAGCCAGGATTCAAACCTGAAAGGCTCTGCTCTTTCCAGTCAACTACACTCTTTCCCAAGGGGGTCACTGAAGCTCAGAAAGATGAAGTAACTTGCCCAAGATTACATGGCTAGGAAATGACAGAGCCAGAGTTTGAAGTAAGTTCTGGCCCTCATCTCCTCTTAACCATGCAGGCAGTGATTGAAGGTAACAGACCAGGCATATCAAGAGGAAGAATACAAATTATCTTGAGTAAGAGAGGTAAGGTTCCTCATGGCCCTCAATGATAGCCTGGATGGTCCCACACACATCACAGTGCTCTATGAATTGCACGTGATCCTCGATTAAAAAAGAAAGAACTATGAAAAGGTAAAAAGGCCTGTCATTAAATGCCTTGACCTAAAAGTTACTCCTTAAAAACTGTCCACAGATCACTCTATCCACTCGGGGCATGGTGTTAGATGTTCCTTGAAGACAGAGAGCTGCACGAGTGTCTGCCCAAAGTGAAGAGTGATATCATCAACTTGTGAGATACAGGAGAGAAGCTATCTGTGCTGCTTAAATCATGAATCTTTGATCATCCATATCCGGCGTCTTTGATGCTGGCAGCAATCTGCAGTTGGCGAAAATTAACACTCAGGTAGGAAACAGGTTAAAGAGGCAGTGAGAAGAGAAATTGAGGTCTTAGATCTTAACAGTCATACCCTTTTCCTCCGTCTGTTCCACACTCAGAAGGGGCTTATCATTTCTCTCTTCCACTGGAAGTGAAATTTCTTGAGATCCTTGACTTATCTGTCATGTTCATTAAGTATCTAGTATCTAACAAAGGATCTACTATGGACCAGGTCCTCAGTAAGTACTTGTTGAGTAGATGAATCAATAACCTAGTTAATATTCTTCACACCTACACTACAGAGTGACATCTCTCTTTCACTGGTGAAATTTCAGGGAGCCAAGTCAATTGCAGACTTCCCATCCCAACTGCCCACCACCTGGACCACGTAACTTCATCCCGAGAACAGCACAGGATGTCCTGATGTCTGGCACTCTGCCTGGCGGGCAGCCCTCCATCCATGAGCCTATTGGTACCTCCTAGGCCAAGAGAGTGTCAGAGGCACCAGGGCACCATGGTGATGCCCACTTGTATCTCTCCAGGATGCCAGTCCCGCAGCCAGAAGCACCTAGGACACAGCCTCAGCCGTGACTCCAGCCTGACTACACCAACTCGCCAGCCTCAGCCCCTTGCCCACAGTCACCAGCCTTCTACCCAGAGCCACTGGATTCAGTGTGGGGCTCAGCTCAGGATATCTGATGACCTTAGACACACATAAGAGTGAAAAAGAAGACAAGGGGAGCAAGGGAGAGAAGGAGAAAGAGGAAAAGGCAACTGGACGCTCGTTTCAAAATGAATGGGTTTAGGTGGGAGGACAGGAAAGGCAACATGAGAAACTCTCTCTTCTTAGAACGAATTTTTCCCAAATACGTCAAATTCCTCTCCAGAAACTTAAAAAAATTATAATCATAGGTCCTCATGAACCTTGGAGGCACACAGACTGGTTCTGATTTCTGGCTCTGTGGCTTCCGTGGCCTCTCTGGACCTGTTCCCTCCCTGTAAAGCGGGGAAACAGCTTGTAGGAAGGAGCCTGAGAAAATCCACCAAGGGCTCATTTTGTGTGCCTCATAGCCACTCAAAAAAGTATTCATTTTCCCCCTCCCCTTGCCCTCCCGCTCTCTCGAGCCCCTGCTTTGGGTTGGGCATCATTTGTGAATTTATCTCTTCCACAGCCTCTCAAAAGCATGTGACCATGATTGCGAGCTCAGGAAAGAAATCTGTTTATGAAGGAGATCTGTGATAAATAAGTTATTACACCCCAAGCTAGCAGGCAGCTGAAGCTGTTCCAGAGAACATATCCGTCTTCGATGTTGCAGCTCATCCAAGAGTCTTGTGGTGAGATAAACCAGGGGGCTGCTGGGGGAGGGGGAGGTCACACAGGTGAGGAGGGGCAGGGAGGAGGAGGGAAGTGAGATCACACACACACACACACACACACACACACACACGTGAGCTCAGCGATGCTCCAAGAGGCAGTGCAGGGAGCAGGGAGGGTCCCCTCTCCAGTCAAGAGACTGGGTTCCCTGAGGCTATTTCCTTCTCTGGATCTGGGTCTTCTTATCCATAAAGCAAAGGGAATCAGAAAAGGGGGCCCTGAAGTCCCTCATGTCCTGAAAGTCTGGTGCACAGAGACTTCCCCTGCCCAGGCCTGCTATCACGATGCCAGCTGGGCCTCAGCAGTGTCCTGAGACAGGCCTGGGAAAGCCGATAGGGTGAGGAGGCCAGCAGTACGCATTACACACAGCATCTCCTAGCTGTAGGCATGACGAACTCAGTAGTAACAGCAGCAGATCTGTGACTCGGGGAACATAAAAACTTTGGCTCAATCCATGAATCTCTTGCTTCCTGCTTCCAGGGCCCTTTTCTTACTGCAAAGCCCGAACATTCAAAGAACTCAGCCTCAGACCTTTCCTCCCACGTCCCCAAGATGGAAAAAAGGCTGGGTTTATAGTGGAACCTTTCCGCAATGGCTCAGCAGGTAAAGAATTTGCAATGCAGGAGACACAGGAAACGTGGGTTCGATTCCTGTGTCGGGAAGATACTCTGGAGAAGGAAATGGCAACTCACTCCAGTATTCTTGCCTGTGAAATCCCATGGACAGAGGAGCCTGGTGGGCTACACTCCATGGGGTCACAATTAGTCGGACATGACTAAGTAACTAAGTGCGTACATGTGCATGCACGCACACACACACACGGGTTACTGTAAATTAGATTCAAAGCAGAGCAGGGAAAGGAGGCCACCATTCTAGTATAAGCAGAACAATAAAGTCAGTAATAATAACAGCTCTAGTCTCCTTCATTAGAGTGTAAGGAGGTGGGTCTCATTTCATTCTTTCTGTGTCCCTATGAGAAGGTGCTACTATTATCCTTACTGTGCAGATGAGGAAACCGAGGCCCAGGGAGGTTAACAAGTTCATCCATGATGAGTTAGTAGGTGGCAGGGCTCTGACTCCAGGCAGAGCTGTGATTTCAGGCCGAGCCTATTGAAACTAAAGCTTGTCCTCAGAGCTTGCAAGCTGGAGGCCTCTGCCACTGCACGATGCAAAAAGAAGGTTCTAAAGAAGACAGGTACCATGGGAATATCCTGTGCAGAGACAAGACACCAGACACTTCCAGTGGAGCCTCAGAAATCCAGGAAGGAGAAGCAAGAGGGCGAGTTGAGTCCTGGACCACAGGCCCAGAGGATTCTGGGAACTCCCTGGGAGGAATTTGGGGGTGGCAGCGGTCACTATCGGGGAAGGCAATGGCACCCCATCCCAGTACTCTTGCCTGGAAAATCCAATGGACAGAGTAGCCTGGTGCGCTGCAGTCCATGGGGTCGCTAACAGTCGGACAGACTGCGCGACTTCACTTTCACTTTTCTCTTTCATGCATTGGAGAAGGAAATGGCAACCCACTCCAGTATTCTTGCCTGGAGAATCCCAGGGACGGGGGAGCCTGGTGGGCTGCCGTCTATGGGGTCACACAGAGTCGGACACGACTGAAGTGACTTAGCAGCAGCAGCAGCGGTCACTATAAATGTCCCTGAAATGCAGCTGATGGCAGCTGTACCCACCAGGCCCTTCAATGCAGACAATAAAAGCCACCTCTGGTCAATATACCTGATAGAGGAAAGGAGGGTGTAGGAAAGAGGTCAGAAGAACTAATGGGAACCCCAGAGTATGTGGGAGAAGTCAGTAGAGAGCGAGCAGCCACCAGCGCCTCCAAGTTCACACCAGAGGAAAAGGCTGACTGGGACCCTGCTCATGGGGCTTTCCACCATCCTGGCACCAGCACCCTGTGGGTGAGGCTCCTCGACTCCCCGCAGTCGTCTCTGCCCCAGTGATTCGTCTCTGCTGCTCCTGTCTGTGCACCACTCCCTTCACATTCGCGGGTCCAGGGAGCGGCCTCCAAGGGCCCAGACTAGGATGGGTGAATGTGTGAGTGTGTGTGTGAGTGTGTGAGGGCGTGGGGAGAGGGCGAGGTGGGGGGCGGTGGATTCCAGGAGAGGAAGTGGCTGGCCTCTTTTGCCTCCCATGGTAGGAGGTGGCATTTCTGCCTCCCACCAAGATTTTCTCAAAGCAGGGATTCTCCTAAATAAAATGTGTGCCTGGATGTTGGGTAGCCAAACGGGACAAGATCCACCTGAGATGCTGAGCCAAGTTTGTGATGGCCACAGAGGACTTCTCAGACACTCCTGGGAGGTGGACAGGGCAGGTACTAGGATCCTGCCCTGGGTGGGAAATGGGTTCAGGCGATGACGTGGCCAGCCGGTGGTGTGGGCCAGGGCTGAGGACCCACAGGCCTTGCCTCCGCTCTGCACAATACCTTTCCTGTGATGGCAGCTGACATGCCCACCTGGAATGCGGGCTCCCCCAGAAGCCTCTGATGCCACCCCAGGGTGCCTCCCAGGGCACCTGCCTCAGACAGGGCTCCATTCCTCCTGCCCGGAGACCATAACGGGGGAGTAAGACATCATGCGCCCCTCCATCCTTCTCATCTGTCCTCTGCCCCCTTCACTCAGCCGCTTCTAGCGCCTCTAGGAAAGGGCCAAAGGGCTAGGAAGGGAGGAGAAACAAGGGTCAGAGCTGTTCTCACTGGACTGTTACTATTGTGTTCTGCCATTGATGACTTAAAAAAAAAAATTATTATCAGTAAGAACACTTAACGTAAGATCCACTGGATACATTGTTTTTCTTTATTTTTTGGCTGCATCTGGGCGCATGTAGGATCTTAGTTCTCAGAGCCAGGATTGAACCCACACCCCTGGCACTGGAAATGTGGAATCTTAACCACTGGACTACCAGGGAAGTCCCCACCCTTAACAAAAATTTAAATGCACATTAGGTATTGTTAACCATAGGCATGATGTTGTATACAACAGATTTCTAGAACTTACTCATCTTATATAACTAAAACTTTACATCCATTAAACAGCGACTCCTATTTCCCGCAAACCTCAACAACCACTGTTCTCCTCTCTGTTTCTATGAGTTTAATTATTTTAGATCCCTGGTTTATTTCACTCAGCATAATGTCCTCCAGGTTCAGCCATGTTGCTGCAGATGGTAGGCTCTCTTTTTCTAAGGCTGAATAGTATTCTATTCTATGTATATGCCACATTTCATTTATCCATTCGTCCATCAATGGACATTCAGGTGGTTTTCACATCTTGGCTGCAAATAGTGCTGGGATAAACATGGGAGCACAGATAATCTCTTTTGAGATCTTGATTTCCATTCTTTTGGATATAAACCCAGAAGTGGGATTGCTGGACCATATGGTAATTCTATTTTCTATGTTTTGAGGAACTTCCATACAGTTTTTCATAGCAGCTGCACCCATCAACAATGTACAGGAGTTCCATTTCTCCTTGTCCTAGTCAAAACTTGTTATTTTTTTGTTTGTTTTCTGATAATAGCCATCTTGAGTGATATGAGGTAATAATTCACTGCAATTTTGAGCTGCAGGATTAGTAATGTTAGGCATCTTTTCCTATATCCATTGGCCACGTGTATGTCTTCTTTGGAGAAACGTCTCTTCAAGTTTTTGTGCATTTTTAATTGAGTTGTCTGGCTTTTTGCTACTGAGCTGTAGGAGTCTGTAGGGGTTCTGAGAGTCCAGGCCTTCCCCTTTGGGGACCTCTGTGTGTGTGGTGTCTTTGTGAAAGGGAAGTGCTCTCCAGTGATGCCTCACCACTTCTTCTAGAGTCCACATCCAGTGCCACAACCCACACAACCTCTTTTTGTTGGGGGAGTCATCTTGCATGGAGCCCTTTCCAAATGACTCCTATCCCATCACATGCATAAGACTCAGAAAAACTCCACTGGAATTGGGAGGGGCAAGTTTGCCTGATTCCTGATTTCTGATTCCTAATATTTGGCTCTAGGTTGTACTCCTGGCAAGATAGAGGTGCTCATCTTATAAGACAAGAACACTCAAAGGAATGCTCAAAATAGAAGGAGAAAATCCTCAGAAGGACCCAACATCAGGACCAGACTGAAGAAAGAATGAAAGGAAAGAGTGAGGTTGACAGTTTTGCAGGTGATGGACAGGTCAAGAAGGTGAGGACCAAAACAGTTTTTGACATCCATTCATGCCCAGAAGGTTAATGAGCTTCTGCAGAATCGTGGAGGGTGGGGTCTCCTCTCTGGTGAAGTGCCCACTCTCCTTCCATTCAGAGTCTAATCACAAGCTTATTCTGGGGTGGATATGAGGAGGTGGCATGATTTACCTTCATTTATTACCCTGAAAGCTTAAATAACATCAACTGAATCAACAGTCTGGGAAACAGATAAAAAGGGTACAAGCTGGTGGGAATAAGAAGACAGCACCGAGGCAGTGCTCAAGGCCTGGTCAGGGAAATTATTCCTTCCAGCAAGAAGGCAATGGTCAGAGCTGGTCAGGGAAGGAAGACTGAAGGATTGTAAAGAAGAAGGGAAAAAGAGTGTGCTGAATGAAGAAAGGTCTTTGGGGAAAAAAAACAGCAATAAAATAGGACAAATTAGAGAAGGAAAAACTGTTAGGAAATTTGTTTAACGGGTCAAGCATCCACTTGAGAAGCAAGTCAGTAGTTATGGCCATGGGAGAGCATCCCAGATTGAGAGCATGCTGGAGTGGGAAGGACAAACCACAACCCTTCAGCCTAAAGGAGCAGGAAGTCATCAAGGGCATGGTTATGGGAGTGCTCTTGGGACTAAATAAGAAACCTGGGGCTTCGCTGGTGGCTCAGTGGTAAAGAATCTGCCTGCCAGTGCGGGAGACACAGGTGTGATCCCTGATCTGAAAGATCCCACACGTTTTGGAGCAACTAAGCCCGTGAGCCACAACCGCTGAAGCCCACTCACCCAGGAGCCTGTGCTGTGCAACAAGGGAAGCCGCTGCAATGAGAAGCCCAAACGCCACAGCCAGAGAGCAGCCTCCACCCGCCACAACTAGAGTCTTCGCAGCAGCGAAGACCAAGCAGAGCCAAAAACAAACAAATAAACAAAATTACTTCTTTAAAAAAGAAGCTTGATTGCTAATGTAGGATGATAAAGAAAATTGCCATTTTACCATATGGCACCAGAGAGTCTCTTAGGCAAGGAACTATCTTTGTAAAAATATCATCAGTTTCNCTCCACCCGCCACAACTAGAGTCTTCGCAGCAGCGAAGACCAAGCAGAGCCAAAAACAAACAAATAAACAAAATTACTTCTTTAAAAAAGAAGCTTGATTGCTAATGTAGGATGATAAAGAAAATTGCCATTTTACCATATGGCACCAGAGAGTCTCTTAGGCAAGGAACTATCTTTGTAAAAATATCATCAGTTTCTTAGGTGGTGGCAATGTGGGATCTTGGAAAACTGGGTTGGAAGGAAACAAGGAGAGAGTTAAGCTCTTAGGCAAATCAAATGCATAGAAACTTAGATGTGGAGAAGAGGGAAAGGAGGGGGAGAGAAGGCCTAGGAACATCACTAGAGGTTTGAGTTGTTAAGAAATGGCTGAGGGACAGAGAAGCAAAATATTCAACCTCAAATTATCTGGCTGCAGTTCTGTGATATTCTTCTCCTCAATGTACCTTCAAATCACAAGGGAAAATCTATGATGCATAACTACCTCATATGCACTATATTTGGGACATGTGAACATGCAAAAAAGGTGGGTCAAGAAAAATGTGTGCCAGCCAGGACATGGAAGCAATCCAAATGTCCATCAATAGAGGACTATGTGGTATATATAGATATATACACTGGAATACTACTCAGTCGTTAAAAAGATGAAATAATGCCATTGGCAGCAAAACAGATGGACCCAGAGATTGTCATACTGAGTGAAGTAAGTCAGAAAGAGAAAGACAATATCACATGATAGCACTTACATGTGGAATCTAAAACAAAAACAAAAACAAAAAAACTTATCTACAAAACAGAGTTACAGATGTAGAAAACAAACATGGCTATCGGGGGTAAATGGGGAGAGGGATGAATTGGGAGATTGGGGCTGACATATACACACTGCTATATATAAAATAGCTAACTAGGGGCCAGCTGTATATAGCACAGGGAACCCTACTCAATCCTATATGGGAAAAGAATCTGTGAAAAAGTAGATATACATATATGTATAACTGATCCACTTTGCTACACACCTGAAGCTAACATAGCAGTTTAAATCAACCATACTTCAATATAAAAAAAAAATTTTAAAAAGAAAAGTTCGTGTCCCTTATCAGAGTTGTAACCCAGGGGAAGATAAAGGTCCATGGCACTAAACAGAAAACAAGAATTTTCAACCCCCCACCCTCTCCCCAACCTCATCGGACATCAGAGACACAATTGGTTAGGAAAGCTTTTGAAATTCACAAAACCCAAGGCAGGAAGCTAGACTGGCCTCACCTTCCCAAAGACAGGCTAGTGAGGATTTCAGTCAATTTCATCTAGTCTTTTAGACAGTGCACCTCGAATTTCCATGCACAATGAAATCACCTGAATTTTTATTAAAACACAGTTTCCTGGCCCCTGCACCCTGAGAGTTTGACTCTAGGTTTGAGTGGAGCCCACAGATCTTGAATAAGTTCCCAGGGGATGCTGATGCTGCTGTGAACAGCAGTGGTTAACAGACAGGAGACTCCAGTCCCTAAAAGTACCCTCAAGATGCTTCTTTCCAAAATCTACCTCTCTTGCCAGGAAACTCAAAATCCTTTCACTGTGAAGTTCATGTAATACACCCAGAACTTCTAATCACCACTGACTCCTCCCTTAACCCAGGGAAACGAGGGTCCTTCCTTCATCTGAGTCCTTCCTTCAGCCCCATGTGGGTAAAATGGGAAACCACCAGCACGTTTCCCATAACTCAGCATCCTCCTCTTTGCCTCCTTCCTTGTCCATCTCTTTGACTTAAACCATGAGCTCCATGGGAGCATGGTCTGGCACGTGGTGTTTAACAACTGTTTGATAGGTAGTGGAGTCAGCAAATTGCCCTTTTTGCAGTCCTGGATAGGAGAAACATTTCACTCTGGACCAAAGTGGGCGGGAAAGTTGGGAGCTGAGGTCCACAGGGTGGGCCCAAGGCCAAAGACCCCCCCTGCACCCTCCCGCGACCCCGAATCTCCCAAGCCCCTCCCTCCCAGACTCTGGGTTCCCCGCTTCTCGACCTCAGCTGTGTGGACACAGGGGGAGGATGCCACCTCCTGGGAGAGAAAGAGGAGAATCGAGGAGGGGCTCTGGCCAGCACAGAGGGCTGGAAGGGAAGAAATAACATCTTCTCCAGGGCGACGGGGGCTGCGTGCAGCAGATGATGCAGAGCTTGTGAGGGAGGCTGCCACCGGCCCCCCCGCCCTGCATCGTCCTCCTGTTCTGCCTCCCTGCCCCCTCCTGCCTCCTACTCAGAACCAGTGACTAATTGCATCGCGTTTCTCTTTGACTTGCGTCACCCGGCAGAGAGTGTGTGGTTGTTTTTCCAGCTTATTCTTTCAGGGATCCTAAGTGACATTTCTTAAGTGCTCTTCTCCTGTCTTGGAGCAGTGCACCTCCTCTCTGCTCTCCCCCTCAATCTCTCTTGCTCTCCTCCTCACTCAACTCAGCTCCCTTCCCAAGGGCTGCTGGTAGGAACAAGAACAGCAGCGCAGAGGCAGGGGGCAGGTCCCCATGATGCAGCAGAGAGCTTTTCCTGCTCCCTGACCCCTGGGAGACCCCAACCGGAAGAGACCCTCAGGAGGCACTGCCCCCACTGGGCCTTTGCGGAAAGTCACACCGGGTCAGCTGGCCTCCCTCGCTCCCTCCATTCCTTTCTTCCTCTCTTCCTTCTCTCTTCTCTTCTTCCCCCTTCCACCTATGAACATTTTCTGACTACCAGATGAGGGTCAGCCCCAAGTGTAGCTGCTGTTGGTCACTCGATCGTGTCCGGCTCTTTGTGATCCTGTGGACTGTAGCCCACCAGGCTCCTCTGTCCATGGCATTTTCCAGGCAAGAACACTGCAGTGGCTTGTCATTTCCTGCTCTAGGGGATCTTCCTGAATCAGGGCTCAAACCCACATCTCCTGCATTGGCAGGAAGACTCTTTACCACTGAGCCACCAGGAAGCCCCCAAGTAGAGAGGGGCAAGCAGAACAAGCATAATTTCTGTCCCCAGTGGGATAAGAGGGGTCCATAATTATCCATCAGTAAACTATTACAACTCAATGGATATATCCTATAATCTGGAAGGCTACAGGGGCTCTTACATTGCATTGAGTAAGCATCAAACCTGAGGGAAGAAAGATAATCAGGGAAGGCTTCTAGGAGGTGGTGTTACAAAATGTAGATGAGATGCTACAGGAGAGAGGCAGGGAATGGACAGAAATAAAGCAAAAAAAAAAAGAAAAAAACTATCATTGTGGTTAGGATATAGCAGAAAAAGCGAAGGAGTGAAATGCAGCTCAGTGTGAGCCATCAGGCAGCCATCTGTGAGCCTCGGGCTTCCTCCTCCATAAAATAAGGGAGTTGGGGCAGATCAAAATCCCCTTTAGCTCTAAAATTCTGATGGCTAGTCAGGATCTCCTATCATCCAAAACAAACAAACAAACAAAGACAAGTAGCATGAGGAAGGAGAGCGTAGAGTGAAACGGACGATGGGTTTGGAGTCCGAGGCCTGTGTGCCTGTTCAGTCATGTCTGACTCTTTGAGACACTATGAACTAGAGCCCACCAGGCTCCTCTGCCCATTCTTCCAGGCAAGAATACTGGAGTGAGTTGCCATTTTCTTCTCCAGGGTGGAGTCTGAGTACCTGTATTTAAATGCAGGCCACTTGCTACCTGTGGGACCTTCAATAAGGTGGATAAGCTCCATGAGCCTCAGTCTCCTCATCTGTAAATTGGGGATGAGAATGTCAGCCATTTCACAGGACTATTGGTAGAATAATATTATTGGTACTTACTGCTAATAAATTAATAATTCACTACCAATAATAAATCATCAGTAGAATAATCCTGTGGAATTATAATAAGAAAATGCATTTGCAAGTGTATATCGAGCACAGGAATGACTAAGTTCTGAGCTCCTGTTGCCAGGGGCGTATCTATTGGCCCACACAGAATGTTAAGGACTTAGGGATTTCTTCTTAGTTTAAATTTCAAGTAAAGATTCCTCCCAGCCAAAAAACGAGGGGGCGGGGCGGGGTGGAGTGCTTAACATTGAAAATTTCAATGGTCAGATAATGGAGCGCAGTCACCAGCACAACATTGCTGATCTCAAAGGGCTTTTTCTTCCTCCCAGAAAAGCCACTGATGGGGACAGGGAACTGCCATATTACAGGACCTCCCCAGATAACAAAGACTTCCCGCTCCAAGGACCTCAAAGCAAGAAGCAGGCATCTCAGCACAGAGCAGATCCCAGTACAGAGCAGATCCCAGTACAGAGCAGATCCCAGTACACAGATGGGCACTTGGACCAAAATCTACAGCAGACCACAACCGTTCTCAAATCCGCTGAGCTAAGAAACCTGACCCGCTCCTTAGTGAGGACGCATAGGCTGAGATCAGGACAGCCCAGGTTGTCTCTACTTCTGGAGATCACTGTTCAGCTGTCACCAGAGTGAGCCCTTCCCAGGAAATACTGTGGATGGCATCCAGGAGCCTCCAGCTGAAGAAGAGTTCTCGTTCCACATATACACCTGGGCTCGTTGGCCCTGTCTGACGGTTACAGCCAAGACTCTGAAAGCAAGACCCTCCCTTTCAGAATTCTGTCCAGGGTGCGCTGGCGTTGCAGATCATCTAGCATAGTATGTGTCACACAATGGCTGACATCAAATGAGACCTGAACAACATTTTACTCATGTCTATTAGTTGCAAAGTGCTTTTTCATCTATATTCTCCTTTAATGCTTTCAGTAACCTGGAGGGAAGTTGACATGACAATACTCATTGTGGGACCCAATAGCAGCTGCTCACCAAAACTTTCCAGATCTCCCCCTTTCTGAGCACGTGGCAGGACCATGCTTCCCTGCACCCTTGGAGTTACAGATGACTATGTGACTTGCTCTGACTAATGAAACATGAGCAGGGTAATGCGTGTTACTTCCGGGTGGATGCACCAACATTTGTTCCAACTCTCCCTGTCCCAACACCATAGAAATTAACAATGCTTCTGATGGTAAATGTTTTTGTCTAGCTCTGTCCTAGAAGAAAAACAACAGAGCCCTCAGTAGACCAATGATGGACATGAAGAGTGAGTAAGAAATAAATCTTTGCTGTATCAAGCAACTGAGTTTTGAGGGTTGTTTGTTACTGCAGTATGAGCCCATGCTGACTGATAGACCCATGTCACAGATAAGTCAGGACTGAAACAGGTGAAGTGAACTAATGTGCCTTTACAGCAAGATAGTGGCAAAACAAGGATTGAAAGAACACTCTTTCTGAAGCTAAGTTTGATATTGCAAAAGTAGCTTGAGTCTTGAAATTAGACCCTTTGAAACTGGAACTACGTAACTTTCATCCTTGTTATCAGTCCCCAGGAGCTTGGTTCCGGCAGAAGAGAACACATAGAGCACAGAACACTCGGTTCCTGAGTATCCTCACTGCGTTGAAGCTTCGAGGAGGCTTGGAACTTTCCAAATATAGCCAGAGCTCACACCATCTGTAAGCTCACACCATCTGTAAGTCCTGTACTCTGCCTTGGTTTTCCAACTCATGGAAGAACAAAGAGGATGGCTTAGGCCATCCATCAGCTCTTGCCACTTTCCTGTTTAGGAGGTATGAGAAGAGACCAGTACGGGCATACCTGTACTTGAAACAAGGGATGACTCAGCAGGGGAGGTCAAAAGACCTGCCCACAAAGAATCACACTCCCTTTAATCCCAGCCCCGACTACCACGTAACGCTGAAGAAGCCTAAGAGGTCTGGGAACGCTGGGAATAACTGTTCAGTGGAGTTCACTCATCAGTGATGAGAAGTGGACTAGAGCCTCCAAGATACAGCCATGTATCGGCTGCAGAAGAAGAGGAATAGATTCAGCTCTGTCACCTGGAGGTAAAAATAGCCTGGCGACTGCTCTTGCCTTAGGCTTGTGGTCTAGGCCTCTTAATGGAAGACCTGGGTACACCACACAGCCCGAGCCCAAGCCTGCGCAATGGCTTCCTGGGCACCCCATCAGACCCGTGGTCACTACACAACGGCCTTCGTAAGTGCTTGAGTTCACTTGCCCTTGTCATGCAGTCCCAGTGTGCTAGGGTGGTGGGATGGGTGTGGTCTCCTGCTTTGTAGTATCTTGGGTCCCCAAAAAGAGTGCAGAGATGGCCAAGACAGGAAGCTGCTGATATAAACCCAAGGGCATACAGACTTAAATCATTTAGGTTTCACTGTCTCCCTGTTGGACTGATGTTCTCTTCACTTTGTAGATGAGGGAAAGGAGACCCAGGAGACAGTGCTTGCCAAGTATTAAGTACTCACATGAAGAATAATTTTTATTTTGTCATCATCATCATTATTATCACCATTTGGAAGATTCAGACTTCAAAGAGTTTCATGGTATCTCCAAATCCCTTCTTTTAGATACAAGCAAAATCTTTTGATCATGATTTCTCAAACTTTGATACAAATCAGAATTACTTTGAGAGTTCTAAAAAAAAATGTACATGTATGGTTTCTACCTCAGTCCATAAGAACTACCTATCAGAACCTATAGGTTTGGAGCCCAGCCTTAGATATTTTATCTTGCTTTCCAGATAATGCTAATATACTTCCTAAGTTAGAGAACCATGGACTCAGATGGAAGCAAGTTTTACAACCACACACCAACCCACACACCGCCACCCCAATATCTCACTCTCCTATGTATTAGGATAAGGTTTCTAAAGTCCGATTTCTCCTGCCTGACTCTTGGAGGCCTAATCTCTGATCATTATGGATCAGCCCTCTGTAAGGAAAGTGGTGTGTGTGACTGCTGGGGGATGCAGCCTCCAAGATAGCCCCAGATTTGATCCCCATTTCCTGATTACTGTCTACTCTTGTGTAATCCACTCTCTTTGAGTGTGGGTTGGATTTATTAACTCATATCTAACAAATAGAATATGGCAGAAATGATGGAATGTCACTTCCAACACTAGGTTACAAAAAGACTGTGGCTTCCATCTGGGCACCCTCCTGTTCTCACACTCACTCACTCTGAAGGGATTCAGCCACCATACTGTGAGCTGCCCTATGGAGAGGTCTAGGTGGGACAGAATTGATGTGTCTAGCCAACAGCCCACAACAATCTGAGGATGGCCAACAGTCGTGAGAGTGAACTTGGAAGCGAATCCTCCCGCATCAAGGCTTGAAGTGACTACAGCCTCAGTCCCTCCCGCATCAAGGCTTGAAGTGACTACAGCCTCAATCAACACTGAACAACCCTGTGAGAGACACTCAGCCTGGGGTACTGGGTTTCTTACCAGAAGAAACGATGAACCAGTAAATAGCCATTAAAGCCATGAAATCTGGAGGTAATTTGTTAAGAAACAATAGATAACTAATACAATTATCCTTGGGGCTAGAGTATAGTGGTAGGCTGGAATAACAACACCTCCCCCCGCCCCCCCCAAAAAAGATGCCTAAATCCTAGTCCCTGAAATCTGTTACTTTATATGGCAAAATGGACTTTGCAGATGAAACCGAGTTAAGGATCACAAGATGGGGAGATATTCCTAGATTATCCTGGTCGGCTCAGTGTAGTCACAAGAGTGACTAAGTGAGGAAGAGATGGGCAGAAGAACCAGAATCAGAAACGAGGCACAGTAAGAAAGGCTCGATATAGTGGATTCCCCCAAAAAGCTAATTCAGGTCTTTTCATATCATCATATGGAAAAACCCAAATGAACGGGCTTCTCCTTCAGTGGTGAGGAGTCTGCCTACCAACACAGGACACACAGGTTCAATCCCTGGTCTGGGAAGCTCCCACATGCCACAGAGCAACTAAGCCACATGCCGCAACTGCTGAGCCTATGCTCTGGAGCCCGGGAGCTGAGAACACTGAGCCCACGTGCTGCAACTACGGAAGCCTGTGCACCCTCGGGGCCATGCTCTGCAACGAGAGAAGCCAGGAACCATGGCAATGAGAAGCCGTGCGCCACAACTACAGAGCGCCCCCCTCGCTGCAACTGGAGAAAGCTGGTGAGTAGCAACGAAGATCCAGTGCAGCCACGTATCCCAAACTGACTTTTTGGCCAGCCCAGTGCATTGCTGGCACTGAAGGTGGAGGAGGAGACCATGAGCCAATGAATGCAGGCAGATCCTAGAGGCAGGAAACGGCAAGGAAACAGATTCTCCCCTAGAGACTCCAGAAGGAAAGTGATATTGCCAACACTTTGATTTTACCCAGCAAGATCAATTTCTGACTTCCGACTCTAGAACTACAAGATGATAAATTTGTGCTATTTTAAGCCATTAGATGTGTAGTCATTTGTTACAGCAACAATAGGAAACTAATACAAAGGTGAACATGAACAGGACAACACTGGGAAAAGCTTTTCTTGCCCGAATGTAAAAGTCTTGACAACTCCATAGGGAGCTAGACTATTGTTAGCAATGCTATTGGGACGAGGCTATGAGGTTCATGAGAATAAACACAAAGTAATTAGTTTGCCCCCTGAATAGAAACCAACTGGAGAAGTTGGGTTTTCTATCTGATGGCTTTTGAAACTAATACAAAGGTGAACATGAACAGGACAACACTGGGAAAAGCTTTTCTTGCCCGAATGTAAAAGTCTTGACAACTCCATAGGGAGCTAGACTATTGTTAGCAATGCTATTGGGACGAGGCTATGAGGTTCATGAGAATAAACACAAAGTAATTAGTTTGCCCCCTGAATAGAAACCAACTGGAGAAGTTTGGTTTTCTATCTGATGGCTTTCACCCAACACCAACCAGCTGCCCCACAAAAGCATGTCACAGACTAAGTCTTTGGGAAACAATGACAGAGTGGGACTAACGCAGGACTCTAATGTAGGTTAATGCCACTTGAGATATCCACCTCATCTCTAAATACCAACAAGGCAAAGAGTTGCCCACACAACGTTCACCTACCTTGCCTACCAGTATCCCATCTCCTCTCCATCACTAAAACGTCCAGGAGCTGCAAAGTTAGCTGAAGAGTAATGGGGCAGGGGCTCAGTGGTAAAGACTCCACCCGCTAACACAGGAGACACAGGTTGGATCCATGGTCTGGGAAGATATCACATGCCACGGAGCAACCAAGCCCATATAGCACAACTATTGAGCCCTAGAGCCTGAGAGCCACAGCTACTGAGCCCACGAGCTTCAACTACTGAACCTCGAGTGCTAGAGCCTTTGCTCCACTCCAGGAGGAGTCCCCACAGTGAGAAGCCCAAGCGCCGCAACTAGAGAGCAGCCCCTGCTCTCTGCAACTAGAGAAAAGCCTGTGCAGCCACGAAACCCAGCACAGCCCCAAAATAAATAAAACTATAAAAGAGTAATGGGGCAGTACTGAGCACTCCCCAGACCTTCAGGTCACTGAGGTCACTGCACAGCCATATCTGACGTTTCTTTACTCAAATATATAATCTCCCCACCTCCACCCTGGATAACCCAGGAGTCTACCTACTGTATCACTATTATAAAGGTGGCCAAAATTTTTATTCAGGCTTTTCCATGACACCTTACAGAAAAGTTCAAAGAAACTTTATGGCCAACCCAATGTTAAGATTTATCACTTTACCTCTCTGATCTAATTTTCTCCCCAGCCAATCAATGAGTAGGGGAAACAAGCTCACAGAAGTTAGCTGATTGCCAAGAAAAAATCCAGATTTCCCGATTCCAACTCTATAGTCTGTCAACAAAACCACCGTTTTCTCACTTTAAGCAAAAGGACTTGAATTATAATCTAATTGCAATGGCTGTGAGACAGACAACTTGAGTTCCAAGGATGGCTGTCACGTAACGGCTGTCATTCCCTGTGCCTCAATTTCCTCATCTACAGAACAAAAATCTAGTGGGGAAAGAGGAGGCAGGGTTTGTGATAATGTCATGGAACTCAGGAAGTATACAGAAATACCCCCAAAGTCAGTAGCCACCCCCACTCAGACTTCCAGACTCAAAGCTGGAAACCATTAAAAAAAAAATTCTCCAAAGTTTTTTCTCCCACAAACTTGAATGTGGGTGTGAGCAGTACTTTAAGGGTTTATAAAGTGACACGTGGGTCACCTGTCAGGGAGCCAGGATCGGAATGCTGGTTTTAATTACACTGAATATTTCACTTTCTTATGCAGAGGCATAATCAATTATCTTATTTAAAGGCATTACGATAATGTGTGTGTAAAATGGAGCCATTCCCTGTATTGCATTAGATTCTACTAATTATAGGAGAATGTTTGGAGCTAAAATGTCAGCTTGTCATCCGGATGGCTTGTAATTCAGGATTTGCATTCACAGACGGAAAGGGAACTCTGACAAAAATTGCAGGCAGCTCAAGCTCGTCTGGCCTTCGGCTCACAGGCTCCAGCAGCAGCTAGAACACCAATCATTGCTGTACCCCCACTCTTGTCTGCCACGCTGGGTAGTGGGTGCTCCATCTCTTCTCTTCCCCCAAGAGGGCAAGACAGGAGGAAGGGCTTTCAGGCAGGGGCACGATGAGTAGGCAGCAAATCACACAAACTGCAGAAAAGGAAGAGCAAAATTCCTCCTGAAGGCTCACGCACCCCCTTATTTCATTTTCTTCCTGATAATTGAGATTCTAAAAGTGGCTTTTAAAGGGATTCGTGTTCCTAAGAATTTAAGATCTTTGGCTTTCTTGGAAATAGCAATCTGATTGATCTAATTCACTGCACATGTATTTCATGAGTGCCTACTATGTGCATCATGCCCAGTGGGTGGCTTAGGGGGCACTGGTTATAGTGTGGGCTCTAAACTGGACTTCTGGGACTTACAAGAAGCACGCTGTGTGCGAAGTAACCTGTGCCTCTGATTGGGTGTCTATAAACTGGGGACAGTAGCATCATCACAAGGTTGAGGCAGGTAATATTTGTGGTGTGTTTAGAAGGAGTCTGATGTTAATTAAGAAGTCAGCAAGGGTTTCCCTGATGGCTCAGTGGTAAAGAATTAGCCTGGCGATGCAGAAGACACAGGATCGATTCCCGAGTTCAGGAAGATCCCATACGCCGCACAAGCAACTAAGCCTGCGCGCCACAGCTATCGAGCCTGTCCTCTAGAGCCTGGGAGCCACAACTGCTGAAGCCCTTAGACCCTACAGCCCATGCTTGGAAATAAGAGAAGCCACCGCAACGAGAAGCCCACACACAGAGCAGACAGCAGCCCACACTTGACACTGGAGAAGAGCCTGCATGGCAACGAAGATCCAGCACAGCCAAAAATAAATTAACCCATTTTTTTTAAGTCCGAGATATAAATTCCTGTTTCTGACAAGCCTGCTAGTCTGTGGTGTTTTGTTGTAGCCGCAGCAGGAGCCTGAGACAGTCACCCGCCAGGCTTCTATAGCTCCCTGCACTCCGAGGAGTCCCACACCTCGGCCTCTCTCCTGAGCTCAGACCCACGAGGCCAACAGCGTCCCCTGTCTCCTCCACGTCCCTGTTCATCTCCACCTCGGGCTCGCCCTCCTCCCGCCTTCCTCCGTGGCAGTTTACTCCTCTCCCCGGGTTGCCAACCTCCACGGCATCTGACTCATCCTCTTTTCTTGTACAGTCATTCACCAAGTCCCAGTGCTCTGTCTCAGAAATGTCTTAACCATCATCCCCTGGTCCCATCACCGCTGTCACCCGTCCTCGCTGTGGCCATCAAGGCCCTTCCTCACCAGCCTCCCTCTCCCCAGTCTCATTGCCATTGCTTCTGTCCCCCTGCAGACTTCCTACGTCTTGGGCACCTGACATTGAGTCCTCCCAGGGGCAAGTGCTCATCGGAGGTCCTAGGCTACATCTGAGAATAGAAGGCTCAGAGGAGCCCAGCATTTCACCTATTAAGCAATTTTTTTTTTTAAGTGAAAAAGAAAGTGAAAGTTTTAGCTGTTCAGTCACGTCCAACTCTTTGTGACCCCATCAACTGTAGCCAGCCAGGTTCCCATGTCCACGGGATTTCCCTGAAACAATGATAATTTTCTTTCTCACAATCTGGGTTCCTAATTCGGTTGGTCCTTCTTCCGGTCTTGGGCTCTCTCACACAGCTGCAGTCGGCTGACAGCTCACCTGGACCTGGAAGGTCACCTCACTTACACATCTGGCAGTAGGTGCTGCCTACGACGGGCTTCCCTGGTGGCTCAGACAGTAAAGAATCCGCCTGCAATGTGGGATACTCTGGCTCAATCCCTGGGGTCAGGAAGATCCCCTGGAGCAGAAAATGGCAATCCGCTCCAGGATTCTTGCCTGGAGAATTCCATGGACAGAGGAGCCTGGTCAGCTACAGTCCATGGGGTCACGACTGAGGGACTGACACTACTGCTGCCATGGATGGGAGCACCTGGTTCTCCTGCGTATGGGTTCTCGCCCTCCACTAGGTTAGAGAGGCTTCCTTTCCTAGTGGTCTCTCCAAGAGGGCAGAAAGTAAAAGCAACAAGGTCTCGTAAGGCCAAGACTCCAGCTCTTCCTTGCGACACTGACACCATAGTCTATGCCAAAGTAAGTCATAGAACAACTTAGTATGATGGAAATGAAGAGACTTAGCCTCTCAGTGGGAGGATGGCAACATCCCATCGCAAAAGGCCTGATTCATTGGGGGTCCTGATTAAAATAAGCTGGCCACCACACTAAGAAGGGCTTCCCTGGTGGTTCATGCAGGAAGCATGGATTCGATCCCTGGGTCAGGCAGATCCCTTGGAGGAGGAAATGGCAACCTACTCCAGTATTCTTGCCTAGGAAATCCCATGGACAGAGGAACCTGGCGGGCTACAGTCCATGGGGTTGAAAAGAGTCAGACACGACTGAGCAACAAAACAATGACAGCAACAACCACAACAGACTGGTCCGCAGTCATTCACTCAACTTGAAAATGTTAGGATATGAACCAGGGTCTTCCAATGCCAAGGTTCTGCCATTTTCATCTCTGCTACTAGACCTGCTTCCCACCAAGAGGAAGTCAGTGATGGACGTGTCACCAAGAGTGCCCCCAGTAGTGACATGGCCACTTGAGCTGGGCCACCCTGGGTGAAAGCACCCGGCACCATCTCATCTTCCAAGAGTTCTGGTTGTGATGGCAGCTGCCCATCCCACCTTCCTATTCACTGCATCCAACTTGGCTCCAGCAAGCAGCATAATGCAGGACTCGAGAACTCCCCCAGGTCCCCGGACTCCATTAAGGCGCTGATTAAAATTTGATGCTCCCATTTAACACCTATTAGCAAACACAGTGCCCTCCTGCTAGGAGAGAGAACTTGTGGGAGGGGGCCTCCCCAGCTCCCAGCAGCACCCTTCCTGCCAAGGTGGCAAACCATTAGATGAAAGAAAGATGAAGCAGAGATGAATGGGGAAGGAGGACTGGCTCTTCCTGAGCCCCAAAGTGGGCCTGAGAGCTTAAGTGTCCCACGCTGAACAGTGAGACGGGGCCAAGGATGAGAAATGGGCATCTAAGAATCTACAGCCCTAAGTGATGGAAAGAGGCCATCTCCTCCCCACTGCCTTCCCACCAGGCAAAGATTGGAATGGTCCATGAGAAGATGCATCATGGGAATGAATGTAATCAGGATACAAATGTCCCAAGTGGCAAGAATGGAATCTCTGTTCCCAAGGTCCACTCTGGAAACTCCCCACAGAAACTCCCAAAGGGAAGGGGATCCCAAAGAAACTGACGGCATTCCACCTCTCCTTCCAAAGCAGAATGACTTGGCAGCAAAACTGTTGCCTTTAGGGTAGGAGAGAAGACATACTCAGCCAAAGGTTGGCTGTTGTTATTTAGTCGTTCAGTTGTGT
Source organism: Oreotragus oreotragus (assembly GCA_006410675.1). Lineage (NCBI taxonomy): Eukaryota > Metazoa > Chordata > Mammalia > Artiodactyla > Bovidae > Oreotragus > Oreotragus oreotragus. The sequence goes on from SJYX01000874.1 coordinate 453,983, forward strand.
CTGACTCTTTTGAGACCCCAGGGACTGCAGACCGCCAGGCACCTCTGTTCATTGGATTCCCCAGGCAAGAATACTGGAGTGGGTTGCCATTTCCTTCTCCAGGGGATCTTTCCCACCCAGAGACTAAACCCACCTTTCCTGCATTGGCAGGCAGGTTCTTTACTGCTGAGCCACCAGGGAAGACAAAAGGTTGGCTAGGTGTTTACAATGTCCTAGTGCCCGGCCCAAAGCAGAGCTTACGCAAAACAAGAAACAAAGTATCTGCCCTCAAGGAGCATATAATTTCATCGCAGGCACAGCTGCACACACCTGCAGCTAGGTAACAACACAAGGGTGTGATCAGGAGATAGAACTAGATTTGACTCCCAAGCTTGTCATCACTTACTAGCTGTGTGAGAAGCTTCTGAAAAGCTAATTCACATGCTCCTGGTTAACACTTAGCAAACACTGTGCCCTCCTGATAGGACAGAGAGTTCAAGGGGGCTTCCTCATGACCTTGAAGATGAGCACCGCAGCCATGAGGAAAACCCTGGCAAGTCATGTTTAACTTTGACCTCAGCATCTTCATCTGTAAAATGGGGATGACAACACCCATTGATCCGGATTGTCATGAAGATGGTGTCAACTTGAAAAATAGTCACAATCTGAAAGTTGAGAGTTGTGTTTTATTCAGTAGGAATTTTCGGATTTCAAGCCAGGGAGACAGCATCTCAAGCAACCCCAAGAGAACTTTTCCAAGGAGGTGAGAGGAGGAGCCAGGTTATATAAAAGCTTTCCAACAAAAGGCAGCAGGTAGTCTGAACATCAGAAGATTGTTGTTAATTTAAGAAAACCAGATAACCCAAGTTAAGGAATTAATGCTTTTCTATGTATGGACTTCCCTGGTGGCTCAGATGGTAAAGCGTCTGTCTACAATGCAGGAGACCCGGGTTCGATCCCTGGGTTGGGAAGATCCCCTGGAGAAGGAAATGGCAATCCACTCCAGGACTATTGCCTGGAAAATCCCATGGACAGAAGAGCCTAGTAGGCTACAGTCCATGGGGTCGCAAAGAGTCGGACACGACTGAGCGACTTCACTTCACTTCACTTNCAACCAGCTGCCCCACAAAAGCATGTCACAGACTAAGTCTTTGGGAAACAATGACAGAGTGGGACTAACGCAGGACTCTAATGTAGGTTAATGCCACTTGAGATATCCACCTCATCTCTAAATACCAACAAGGCAAAGAGTTGCCCACACAACGTTCACCTACCTTGCCTACCAGTATCCCATCTCCTCTCCATCACTAAAACGTCCAGGAGCTGCAAAGTTAGCTGAAGAGTAATGGGGCAGGGGCTCAGTGGTAAAGACTCCACCCGCTAACACAGGAGACACAGGTTGGATCCATGGTCTGGGAAGATATCACATGCCACGGAGCAACCAAGCCCATATAGCACAACTATTGAGCCCTAGAGCCTGAGAGCCACAGCTACTGAGCCCACGAGCTTCAACTACTGAACCTCGAGTGCTAGAGCCTTTGCTCCACTCCAGGAGGAGTCCCCACAGTGAGAAGCCCAAGCGCCGCAACTAGAGAGCAGCCCCTGCTCTCTGCAACTAGAGAAAAGCCTGTGCAGCCACGAAACCCAGCACAGCCCNCACATGCCACGGAGCAACCAAGCCCATATAGCACAACTATTGAGCCCTAGAGCCTGAGAGCCACAGCTACTGAGCCCACGAGCTTCAACTACTGAACCTCGAGTGCTAGAGCCTTTGCTCCACTCCAGGAGGAGTCCCCACAGTGAGAAGCCCAAGCGCCGCAACTAGAGAGCAGCCCCTGCTCTCTGCAACTAGAGAAAAGCCTGTGCAGCCACGAAACCCAGCACAGCCCCAAAATAAATAAAACTATAAAAGAGTAATGGGGCAGTACTGAGCACTCCCCAGACCTTCAGGTCACTGAGGTCACTGCACAGCCATATCTGACGTTTCTTTACTCAAATATATAATCTCCCCACCTCCACCCTGGATAACCCAGGAGTCTACCTACTGTATCACTATTATAAAGGTGGCCAAAATTTTTATTCAGGCTTTTCCATGACACCTTACAGAAAAGTTCAAAGAAACTTTATGGCCAACCCAATGTTAAGATTTATCACTTTACCTCTCTGATCTAATTTTCTCCCCAGCCAATCAATGAGTAGGGGAAACAAGCTCACAGAAGTTAGCTGATTGCCAAGAAAAAATCCAGATTTCCCGATTCCAACTCTATAGTCTGTCAACAAAACCACCGTTTTCTCACTTTAAGCAAAAGGACTTGAATTATAATCTAATTGCAATGGCTGTGAGACAGACAACTTGAGTTCCAAGGATGGCTGTCACGTAACGGCTGTCATTCCCTGTGCCTCAATTTCCTCATCTACAGAACAAAAATCTAGTGGGGAAAGAGGAGGCAGGGTTTGTGATAATGTCATGGAACTCAGGAAGTATACAGAAATACCCCCAAAGTCAGTAGCCACCCCCACTCAGACTTCCAGACTCAAAGCTGGAAACCATTAAAAAAAAAATTCTCCAAAGTTTTTTCTCCCACAAACTTGAATGTGGGTGTGAGCAGTACTTTAAGGGTTTATAAAGTGACACGTGGGTCACCTGTCAGGGAGCCAGGATCGGAATGCTGGTTTTAATTACACTGAATATTTCACTTTCTTATGCAGAGGCATAATCAATTATCTTATTTAAAGGCATTACGATAATGTGTGTGTAAAATGGAGCCATTCCCTGTATTGCATTAGATTCTACTAATTATAGGAGAATGTTTGGAGCTAAAATGTCAGCTTGTCATCCGGATGGCTTGTAATTCAGGATTTGCATTCACAGACGGAAAGGGAACTCTGACAAAAATTGCAGGCAGCTCAAGCTCGTCTGGCCTTCGGCTCACAGGCTCCAGCAGCAGCTAGAACACCAATCATTGCTGTACCCCCACTCTTGTCTGCCACGCTGGGTAGTGGGTGCTCCATCTCTTCTCTTCCCCCAAGAGGGCAAGACAGGAGGAAGGGCTTTCAGGCAGGGGCACGATGAGTAGGCAGCAAATCACACAAACTGCAGAAAAGGAAGAGCAAAATTCCTCCTGAAGGCTCACGCACCCCCTTATTTCATTTTCTTCCTGATAATTGAGATTCTAAAAGTGGCTTTTAAAGGGATTCGTGTTCCTAAGAATTTAAGATCTTTGGCTTTCTTGGAAATAGCAATCTGATTGATCTAATTCACTGCACATGTATTTCATGAGTGCCTACTATGTGCATCATGCCCAGTGGGTGGCTTAGGGGGCACTGGTTATAGTGTGGGCTCTAAACTGGACTTCTGGGACTTACAAGAAGCACGCTGTGTGCGAAGTAACCTGTGCCTCTGATTGGGTGTCTATAAACTGGGGACAGTAGCATCATCACAAGGTTGAGGCAGGTAATATTTGTGGTGTGTTTAGAAGGAGTCTGATGTTAATTAAGAAGTCAGCAAGGGTTTCCCTGATGGCTCAGTGGTAAAGAATTAGCCTGGCGATGCAGAAGACACAGGATCGATTCCCGAGTTCAGGAAGATCCCATACGCCGCACAAGCAACTAAGCCTGCGCGCCACAGCTATCGAGCCTGTCCTCTAGAGCCTGGGAGCCACAACTGCTGAAGCCCTTAGACCCTACAGCCCATGCTTGGAAATAAGAGAAGCCACCGCAACGAGAAGCCCACACACAGAGCAGACAGCAGCCCACACTTGACACTGGAGAAGAGCCTGCATGGCAACGAAGATCCAGCACAGCCAAAAATAAATTAACCCATTTTTTTTAAGTCCGAGATATAAATTCCTGTTTCTGACAAGCCTGCTAGTCTGTGGTGTTTTGTTGTAGCCGCAGCAGGAGCCTGAGACAGTCACCCGCCAGGCTTCTATAGCTCCCTGCACTCCGAGGAGTCCCACACCTCGGCCTCTCTCCTGAGCTCAGACCCACGAGGCCAACAGCGTCCCCTGTCTCCTCCACGTCCCTGTTCATCTCCACCTCGGGCTCGCCCTCCTCCCGCCTTCCTCCGTGGCAGTTTACTCCTCTCCCCGGGTTGCCAACCTCCACGGCATCTGACTCATCCTCTTTTCTTGTACAGTCATTCACCAAGTCCCAGTGCTCTGTCTCAGAAATGTCTTAACCATCATCCCCTGGTCCCATCACCGCTGTCACCCGTCCTCGCTGTGGCCATCAAGGCCCTTCCTCGCCAGCCTCCCTCTCCCCAGTCTCATTGCCATTGCTTCTGTCCCCCTGCAGACTTCCTACGTCTTGGGCACCTGACATTGAGCCCTCCCAGGGGCAAGTGCTCATCGGAGGTCCTAGGCTACATCTGAGAATAGAAGGCTCAGAGGAGCCCAGCATTTCATCTATTAAGCAATTTTTTTTTAAGTGAAAAAGAAAGTGAAAGTTTTAGCTGTTCAGTCACGTCCAACTCTTTGTGACCCCATCAACTGTAGCCAGCCAGGTTCCCATGTCCACGGGATTTCCCTGAAACAATGATAATTTTCTTTCTCACAATCTGGGTTCCTAATTCGGTTGGTCCTTCTTCCGGTCTTGGGCTCTCTCACACAGCTGCAGTCGGCTGACAGCTCACCTGGACCTGGAAGGTCACCTCACTTACACATCTGGCAGTAGGTGCTGCCTACGACGGGCTTCCCTGGTGGCTCAGACAGTAAAGAATCCGCCTGCAATGTGGGATACTCTGGCTCAATCCCTGGGGTCAGGAAGATCCCCTGGAGCAGAAAATGGCAATCCGCTCCAGGATTCTTGCCTGGAGAATTCCATGGACAGAGGAGCCTGGTCAGCTACAGTCCATGGGGTCACGACTGAGGGACTGACACTACTGCTGCCATGGATGGGAGCACCTGGTTCTCCTGCGTATGGGTTCTCGCCCTCCACTAGGTTAGAGAGGCTTCCTTTCCTAGTGGTCTCTCCAAGAGGGCAGAAAGTAAAAGCAACAAGGTCTCGTAAGGCCAAGACTCCAGCTCTTCCTTGCGACACTGACACCATAGTCTATGCCAAAGTAAGTCATAGAACAACTCAGTATGATGGAAATGAAGAGACTTAGCCTCTCAGTGGGAGGATGGCAACATCCCATCGCAAAAGGCCTGATTCATTGGGGGTCCTGATTAAAATAAGCTGGCCACCACACTAAGAAGGGCTTCCCTGGTGGTTCATGCAGGAAGCATGGATTCGATCCCTGGGTCAGGCAGATCCCTTGGAGGAGGAAATGGCAACCTACTCCAGTATTCTTGCCTAGGAAATCCCATGGACAGAGGAACCTGGCGGGCTACAGTCCATGGGGTTGAAAAGAGTCAGACACGACTGAGCAACAAAACAATGACAGCAACAACCACAACAGACTGGTCCGCAGTCATTCACTCAACTTGAAAATGTTAGGATATGAACCAGGGTCTTCCAATGCCAAGGTTCTGCCATTTTCATCTCTGCTACTAGACCTGCTTCCCACCAAGAGGAAGTCAGTGATGGACGTGTCACCAAGAGTGCCCCCAGTAGTGACATGGCCACTTGAGCTGGGCCACCCTGGGTGAAAGCACCCGGCACCATCTCATCTTCCAAGAGTTCTGGTTGTGATGGCAGCTGCCCATCCCACCTTCCTATTCACTGCATCCAACTTGGCTCCAGCAAGCAGCATAATGCAGGACTCGAGAACTCCCCCAGGTCCCCGGACTCCATTAAGGCGCTGATTAAAATTTGATGCTCCCATTTAACACCTATTAGCAAACACAGTGCCCTCCTGCTAGGAGAGAGAACTTGTGGGAGGGGGCCTCCCCAGCTCCCAGCAGCACCCTTCCTGCCAAGGTGGCAAACCATTAGATGAAAGAAAGATGAAGCAGAGATGAATGGGGAAAGAGGACTGGCTCTTCCTGAGCCCCAAAGTGGGCCTGAGAGCTTAAGTGTCCCACGCTGAACAGTGAGACGGGGCCAAGGATGAGAAATGGGCATCTAAGAATCTACAGCCCTAAGTGATGGAAAGAGGCCATCTCCTCCCCACTGCCTTCCCACCAGGCAAAGACTGGAATGGTCCATGAGAAGATGCATCATGGGAATGAATGTAATCAGGATACAAATGTCCCAAGTGGCAAGAATGGAATCTCTGTTCCCAAGGTCCACTCTGGAAACTCCCCACAGAAACTCCCAAAGGGAAGGGGATCCCAAAGAAACTGACGGCATTCCACCTCTCCTTCCAAAGCAGAATGACTTGGCAGCAAAACTGTTGCCTTTAGGGTAGGAGAGAAGACATACTCAGCCAAAGGTTGGCTGTTGTTATTTAGTCGTTCAGTTGTGTCTGACTCTTTTGAGACCCCACGGACTGCAGACCGCCAGGCACCTCTGTTCATTGGATTCCCCAGGCAAGAATACTGGAGTGGGTTGCCATTTCCTTCTCCAGGGGATCTTTCCCACCCAGAGACTAAACCCACCTTTCCTGCATTGGCAGGCAGGTTCTTTACTGCTGAGCCACCAGGGAAGACAAAAGGTTGGCTAGGTGTTTACAATGTCCTAGTGCCCGGCCCAAAGCAGAGCTTACTTTCCCCAGGCAAGAATACTGGAGTGGGTTGCCATTTCCTTCTCCAGGGGATCTTTCCCACCCAGAGACTAAACCCACCTTTCCTGCATTGGCAGGCAGGTTCTTTACTGCTGAGCCACCAGGGAAGACAAAAGGTTGGCTAGGTGTTTACAATGTCCTAGTGCCCGGCCCAAAGCAGAGCTTACGCAAAACAAGAAACAAAGTATCTGCCCTCAAGGAGCATATAATTTCATCGCAGCCACAGCTGCACACACCTGCAGCTAGGTAACAACACAAGGGTGTGATCAGGAGATAGAACTAGATTTGACTCCCAAGCTTGTCATCACTTACTAGCTGTGTGAGAAGCTTCTGAAAAGCTAATTCACATGCTCCTGGTTAACACTTAGCAAACACTGTGCCCTCCTGATAGGACAGAGAGTTCAAGGGGGCTTCCTCATGACCTTGAAGATGAGCACCGCAGCCATGAGGAAAACCCTGGCAAGTCATGTTTAACTTTGACCTCAGCATCTTCATCTGTAAAATGGGGATGACAACACCCATTGATCCGGATTGTCATGAAGATGGTGTCAACTTGAAAAATAGTCACAATCTGAAAGTTGAGAGTTGTGTTTTATTCAGTAGGAATTTTCGGATTTCAAGCCAGGGAGACAGCATCTCAAGCAACCCCAAGAGAACTTTTCCAAGGAGGTGAGAGGAGGAGCCAGGTTATATAAAAGCTTTCCAACAAAAGGCAGCAGGTAGTCTGAACATCAGAAGATTGTTGTTAATTTAAGAAAACCAGATAACCCAAGTTAAGGAATTAATGCTTTTCTATGTATGGACTTCCCTGGTGGCTCAGATGGTAAAGCGTCTGTCTACAATGCAGGAGACCCGGGTTCGATCCCTGGGTTGGGAAGATCCCCTGGAGAAGGAAATGGCAATCCACTCCAGGACTATTGCCTGGAAAATCCCATGGACAGAAGAGCCTAGTAGGCTACAGTCCATGGGGTCGCAAAGAGTCGGACACGACTGAGCGACTTCACTTCACTTCACTATGTATGGAAAGAGGTAAGAGTCTGGGCTCAATGGGATCATTCCTTTCACATGCATCTCAGCTATCCCAGGCCAGTATCTTTTGTTTTTCACATTCTAAGCTCCCTTGGGGCTCACAGCTGTCTGACGGCTGCCAGATAGCAGGTATTTTCCTTCCTGAGTGCCCTTAGACCTCACCAGCTCACATTGGAGGGCTGTAATCGCTGATGACTGTGACAAGCTTGTTTACTGATATGGCAGGAAATAATCTAGTTCTCAGAAGGATGACATGGTGCAGCTGAAAGCACCTTGTGAATGTTCAATAGCTACTCAAGGTCACAGCCTTACAATTAGTATAAGGGTTAGGCATAAGTATAACGCACCTCCTCCAGGCTGTGGAGCTTCCTGTGGCCGCTGACATCACATGGAGATTCAGATGTTTTAAGTCTTATCCAGGTAGTTTTATTCCCTACTAGGCCCTCTCCCTGAGATACAAAGCCCTCGCAGTCCCACCCCATAACCATGGCCTCACCATCTCCCATAAGAGGTGTTTCCACTGCAGATTTCACGATAGTCCTGCGGGACGCAGGGTGACGAGGGGAGCCCCGTGATGACTCTGGCCTGTAATCTGGATGTCCCCGCAACACACTCACCTCCCCCCGCTTCAGGTCCCACGGTTAATGCTGACTCCAACGGCCTCTGCCTCCTCCTCCTTTGGCCTCTGCCTCTACCCAGGGTCTTCTGCTGTGGGATTCAACACCCTTGGCTTGAAGCCCTGTTTCTCCTCTTTTACCGCTGGGCCCCTGTGGTGGCCAGGCCTCCCCTGCCAGGCTGGGGAGGCAGAGGAGTCCTGCAGATGGCAACAGCCCGCCAGAAGCCGGGCACTCTAGAGCAGCAGAGGGATGGAAGGGATTCAGGGTTCAGGGACGGTGCCCTGGCAGAGGCTGGGAAGCTGACTTTTCTGGGAAGACAGCTTTGTATACAGGGTGACCGGGAACACCCCTACAGCCCCTTCAGGATCCCCACCCACAATGACAAACCCCTCACCCCACCTCCTACCACCCCCCTACGCTGCCAGGCTTCACAAAGGGAAGGCTCGGCAGCTTGCCAGAGATCTCTCTCAACCACAGCCTGCACTCCTCGCTGGGGAGTTAAACACAGACTCCCAGCAGAGGTGCTACTAGCCCTGTTTCTGTCACCCTGACCCCTGCCCCCAACCCCCACTCTGCTGTGCTCTCCTCCACAGCCTCTGGTGTGACCAGGTGCCCACAAAAGTGTCTTTTGGGCTCTTGGTATCTCCTGCTCCCAAACTGCCCCCGGCAGGTTGAAAGAGATCAGCATAAAGAGTGATAAACCCAAGATCCCAAGCTCCCCTCTGTCACCTACCAGCTGTGCAGCCTAGGGCCAAACTGCTTAACCTTTCCAGGACTTGGTGTTTTCATCTGTAAAGTGAGACCATAAACTCCCTTTGTAGGAAAGTGGTGGAACTGGATGTTTATAAAGTTCCTAATGTGCAGCCTGGAGCGGAGCAGGAGGCCCCTCCTTGCCCCGCCTCTGAGGCATCATTAGATGCCCACGGGGGCTTCCCAGGTGGCTCAGCGGGGAAGAAGCCGCCTGCCAAGGCAGGAGCCACAGGAGGCTCAGGCTCGAGCCCTGGGGCGGGAAGGTCCCCTGGAGACGGAAACGGCAACCCACTCCAGTATTCTTGCCTGGGAAATCGCACAGACAGAGGGGCCTGGTGGGCTACAGTTCATGGGGCGCAAAGAGTCCCACAGCTGAGTGACAAACACTTAGATACCCACTGGCCATCACGGTGAGGGTACATGACGGGGTGCTGGCTCAGGAATGGCACCCCAGCAGGAATGTGACCTCAGAGATGACCTCCTCTCCTCCCTGCACCCACACCTGGGTTGGCCCCACCTATGGATTCTTCTCAGGAATCTTCAGTCTGGCTTCTTGTTCCTGTCCCTGCTCTCACTGACTCTGTTCAGGCTCTCATCACCATTCCTCCCAGTCTACTAAGACAACCCCTTCCTGGCCCTGCTGTCATAACTGGGGGTTGGAGGGGCTTCCTACAAAGTCAAGAAATCTCCACTAGAGCCCCATGGCCCTCAGGATCAGCTCAACTCCTTTTCAGGGCTTATAAGCGCTTCCCAGTCATACCCCACCCTTCTCTCCAGTCTTACCCGCTCACCACCACCTCCACCTTGCAGCTACAGTCGTCACTCCAAACCCCTCACTGTCTGGAAGACACCCCTGATCCCCTGCTCCTTTTCACCCAGGTAACTGCACTGGCTTCTGCATAGAAGGCCCACCCCTCCCCTCCCCAGCACGTGGTCCCAGGGAAACCATCATATCATGAGAGACGCAGACCCAGAAAGCCTTCCCTGGTGCCCCTCACTGCTGTTGTTGTTCAGTTGCTGTGTCTGACTCTTTGCAGCCCATGGACTGTAGCACACCAGGCTTCCCTGTCTTTCACTGTCTCCCAGAGTTTGTTCAAATTCATGTCCATTGAGTCGGTGATGGACCTCTCATGGACTCCATTGCTTTTACCTCTATACCAGGGGTCTGCAAGTTCAGTTCAGTTCAGTCGCTTAGTCATGTCCAACTCTTTGTGACCCCATGAATCACAGCACGCCAGGTCATCTCGAACAACACTTGTCCTAGAATTTCTTGTCTTCTCTGTGGATGATGAGCAAGTTGAGGAAGAATGTTGCTCAACAATGTCCCTTAGGCCTGTTCCAGTCCCTGGTGATAGCAGATGTTCAATTAACATTCTCTTCCCATCAGAAATACCTCTTCAACTGTCCCAGCCCCGAAGGCCGGTCCTGATGCCTGAGATCTGCTATCACCACTGTCTTTGTCCCTCCAGCCCTGGTGGAGGTAGGCTCTGCTGGAGACACCTCCTGAAGCAGAGAGCCAAGAGCATTATGGACATTGCAGCTGAGCTGGATGAGTTGATGTGCGTAAGATCATGCATTTAGAAGGCGCGAAGCAGGGATCCCAAATTCAGACCTTTCCTAGCACACAGCCCACCACATGGAAGGGCAGGAGAGCTGGGATTCCTTGAGCAGCAGAGTCCTAGGACCAGAGGCAGCTCCCCAGGAATGTTTGTTGCGTGGGGTTTCTAAGCAGCATTTGTCTAATAAAGTAATTTCTGAACATCTCACATCCCCTAATTACTTGTCACAATAATGTGAGGCATCTCCCCCCCACATGCTTGTTTTTCTTTCTCTGGTGCAGAGTACGAGCTCCAGGGCCCCGAAGGCAGAGATAAATATAGCCCCTCATTTACTCACCAGTTGGGTTGCCTGAATGTACAACCATACACGCTGCCACCCCGACACATGCCAAGCCCGGGCATGTGCATGGGGAGTGGGGCTGCTTAGACCATGTGACCTCGCTGACACTTCTGGGGCCAGCTCTAACTTGGGAAGAGGCACAGGTTTGTCCAGCTTGATGCAAACTGGCCCCAGCTGAGACCATTCTTTGGGAGTTCCTGGGAGGCAGACTTGTGTGTCATAGGAGGAGGAACTTTCCTGATGATGAAGCATCTTACGATGCCCAATCGAGGGCATTTTCCACTAAGTGAGGGATGAATTTACTTCTGAGGTTCCCATGGGTTCCAAGCCCAAGACATTCTATGCTTAGAAGTGCTCCGAGGCTTCCCTGGTGGTCCAGTGGTGGGGAGTATGCCTTGCAATGCAGAGGACACTGGTTCGATCCCTGGTCCAGGAAGATCCCACATGCCTTGTGGGAACTAAGCCCGTGCCCCACAGCTTCTGAGCCCATGCCCTAGAGCCCAAGAGCCACAACTACTGAAGCCTGCATGCCTAGAACCCACGCTCCACAACAAGAGAAGCCACCGCAATGAGAAGCTTGAACCTCAGAGCAAAGAGTAGTCTGGCTCTCCACAACTAGAGAAAGCCTCCAAGCAGCAACAAAGGCTGAGCACTGCCAAAAAATAAAAACTAACAAATAAGTCTTTTTAAAAAAGAAAAGAAAAAAGAATGTTCCCCTCCCTTTGCCTCATCCTCCAGCAGTTCCGACTGAAACCCAGGGAGGGGTGGGCAGCACTGAGGACGGGGCTGTGGGTGGGAGGCAGGGCTCTCACACATCCATTCTGCAGCTCTCCTCCAATTCAGTGGTGTCTTTTTTTGGGGGGTTTTGCAATGCAGAGGACACTGGTTCGATCCCTGGTCCAGGAAGATCCCACATGCCTTGTGGGAACTAAGCCCGTGCCCCACAGCTTCTGAGCCCATGCCCTAGAGCCCAAGAGCCACAACTACTGAAGCCTGCATGCCTAGAACCCACGCTCCACAACAAGAGAAGCCACCGCAATGAGAAGCTTGAACCCCAGAACAAAGAGTAGCCCGGCTCTCCACAACTAGAGAAAGCCTCCAAGCAGCAACAAAGGCTGAGCACCGCCAAAAAATAAAAACAAATAAGTCTTTTTAAAAAAGAAAAGAAAAAAGAATGTTCCCCTCCCTTTGCCTCATCCTCCAGCAGTTCCGACTGAAACCCAGGGAGGGGTGGGCAGCACTGAGGACGGGGCTGTGGGCGGGAGGCAGGGCTCTCACACATCCATTCTGCAGCTCTCCTCCAATTCAGTGGTGTCTTTTTTTGGGGGGTTCAAGGCTGGGTTCTCTCACTGTCTCTGCCTCTCAGGAGAGGCAGTAGCAGAACCAGGAGACAGTGACACACATGGCCTTGATTCTTTCCTTCCTGGGTCAACCCTCTCATTCTCCGACCCACAGGGTCCTTCCTGGTGCCCTGCGTCCCCCAGAACTCCCTAACTCCCAGCATACCCTATGTAAGAGTCTTGATCAGGGTCTTCATTTCCTCATCACAGTCTGGAGGTCATAGATAGAGTGATCCAGAAAGAAAAGAATGTGTGTGTGCGTGTTTCTCCTTTTTCCATATGTACACATGAACGGTTGCTGCTAAGTCGCTTGAGTCGTGTCTGACTCTGTGCCACCCCAGAGACGGCAGCCCACCAGGCTCCCCCGTCCCTGGGATTCCCCAGGCAAGAACACGAGTGGGTTGCCATTTCCTTCTCCAGTGCATGAAAGTGAAAAGTGAAAGAGAAGTCGCTCAGTCATGTCTGACTCTTAGCGACCCCATGGATTGCAGCCTACCAGGCTCCTCGGTCCAGGCAAGAGTACTGGAGTGGGGTGCCATTGCCTTCTCCAATACATGAACAAAACTGGGCCCAAATTTTCTAGAAAGCAGTCCCACTCTAGACCAGCAGAAAACCACTCCCCCTAGGCAAATTCTTCTGTCACTCATGGTCTTGTTCAAGGAGTCCCTCTCCTGTGGAAACTTCCAGGTGTATACAGACCTTAAACATCTGGTTGGGTGGTATCTGTCCAGCTCATCCCAATGTGGGGATTAATTCCTGGAGTCAGCGGACTCCTCTCTTCTCTGATGTCATTCTGTGAAACGACAGGGTTTGTGTGTATTCCAGTAATGTCCTCTGAGCTCAGCTGTGTTGGGTAAAACACAACAGTATTTGCCAAACATAAGGTTGATTGGAAAAGGATTTGAACAAACAGACAAGTAGTGCTCTTCAGAAGACATAGAAGCCAGGTGTCTCCAATGGAGATGTCTCCTGTAGAAACTCCTCGATTTCCAACACCTCTGCCCAGCTATGTGGGTCCACTGGAGGTTTACCCAGTCAAAAGCAGAGACATTACTTTGCCGACTAAGGTCCATCTAGTCAAGGCTATGGTTTTTCCTGTGGTCATGTATGGATATGAGAGTTGGACTGTGAAGAAGGCAAAGCACCGAAGAATTGATGCTTTTGAACTGTGGTGTTGGAGAAGACTCTTGAGAGTCCCTTGGACGGCAAGGAGATCCAACCAACCCATTCTGAAGGAGATCAACCCTGGGATTTCTTTGGAAGGAATGATGCTAAAGCTGAAACTCCAGTACTTTGGCCACCTCATGCAAAGAGTTGACTCATTGGAAAAGACTCTGATGCTGGGAGGGATTGGGGGCAGGAGGAGAAGGGGACGACCAAGGATTAGATGGCTGGATGGCATCACGGACTCGATGGACATGAGTCTGAGTGAACTCTGGGAGTTGGTTATGGACAGGGAGGCCTGGCGTGCTGTGATTCATGGGATCGCAAAGAGTTGGACACGACTGAGTGACTGAACTGAACTGACTGACTCCACAAAACCATATTTTCTTTCTTATCATTTCCTCTCCTGTTCCCTTCTACTCCCTGAGCAAGCTGAAGTTTCCTCAATTCTCACAGCAATTCTAAGGAATCAAAGCAGAATATAGAGTGAGCCCAACTTGGGTGAAATTGCACATCTACTGAGTTTCAGTTGTACAGTCTGGTACCATACATTTAACTTCTTTTAGGCTCAGTTTCTTCAACTATACCATGAGGGTCTCGTGTCTCTAATGGACAAGTGTCATTTTCATCTAGGCAGCAGCCATTCTCTCATTTTCCAGTGTCAACACCATGATTTTCCTTTGGGGAAATCACATCTTTTTTACTCCTAGTCCATATGGTTTAGGTGGGTGATGTCCCCAACAGCACAAGTGGGACAACAACACCTGGGTTGATCAGTGAGAGCAAGCAAACAATTGGCCACAGTGATTGGTTCAGGAAAAGCCATGTGACCAGACTAAGCCAATGAGAGTCAACCCTGGGATTTTTGCTGAAGCTCTCTTTCCTTGAAATCGCTACAAAGATAGAATAAGTCTAGAGCTGCTGGTGGCCACCTTTGCAACCACATGAGGCATGCCTGTCTGAGAATGAAACCTACACAGAAGAAAACAGAACTAAGAAATTCAGAAATTCCTTAGAACATTACTTAAGGACCTGGATCTAATTGTGTCTGAAGTTTCCCCTTGAACTTCGCGTGACATGAGCCAATAAATTTCCACTAAGTTAGTTTGAGTTGTGCTTCTTCTCTAGAGCTGCTGGTGGCCACCTTTGCAACCACATGAGGCATGCCTGTCTGAGAATGAAACCTACACAGAACAGAACTAAGAAATTCAGAAATTCCTTAGAACATTACTTAAGGACCTGGGTCTAATTGTGTCTGAAGTTTGCCCTTGAACTTCGCGTGACATGAGCCAATAAATTTCCACTAAGTTAGTTTGAGTTGTGCTTCTTTCACTGGAAACTATAAGTCCTGACTAATACACTACCTTAGGGCTTTTGTAGAATCAAATGAAACAGCATACACAATCACCTAGAAGATTGCTGGCACATAATAGGAACTCATTAAATATCAGTCACCTTTCCAACAAGAGGAGGAAGGGAAAAGTGCCAGTGGACACAAGACTAAGAACAAAAGAGAGCTATACAATTAACAGAGCAAGAGCCCGGGGAAGCCAAGGGGATGAGATCAAAGCATGGGTGGAAGGCTTAGCCTGAACAGTGGTAGGAAACTTCTTCCTTGGGGGCAGCAGGAAGAAACCCTGGGAATTCAGAGAAGTTGAGGTGGGGAGGAGGAATGCAGAGGGACTTCACAGCATGTAGCCTGGTCTCCTTGACCTTGGGGTTGGGGTCCTCTGCCGAATGGGCACAAGGATGGCCTCAGGGCCTTGAGGACAGTGGAGAAAAGTGGAAACAGTCATTATAATTGTTAACAAGAGAAAAATGGAAGGTTGCATCACACCGAAGGGCCTGCTGCCCTCGCCCCTCAGATCCAAATCCACATAGACTCGTGCCTTTTTCATGTAATGTTCCTTTGGCTCATTCTATTTTCCTTTTGGGTCTTGAAAGGAGGGACCTCTGGCTTTCCAAGAGACCCACTTAGGAACCCAAGCCCAGGAACACCCTCCTCCACCCCCAAAACACACAGCCCTTGCTTAGAAAGGACTCCTATGGAGTCTAGCATCCTGCCTGTCCCTCCTTTGAGAAAAAGAGAAATTGATTTACAGGAGAACCATGGTGCTGGAGAAGATTCTTGAGAGTCCCTTAGACTACAAGGAGATCAAACCAGTCAATCCTAAAGGAAATCAACTCTGAATATTCATTGGAAGGACTGATGCTGAAGCTGAAGTTCCAATAGTTTGGCCACCTGATGCAAAGAGCCAATTCACTGGAAAAAGACCCTGATGCTGGGAAAGATTGAAGGAGAAGGGGGTGGTAGAGGATGAGATGGTTGGATGGCATCATTGATTCAATGCACATGAATTTGAGTAAACTCCAGAAGATAGTGAAGGACAGAGCAGCCTGGAGTGCAGCCTGGTGTGCTGCGGTCCATGGGGTCACAAAAGGTCAGACTCTACTTAGCAACTAGACAACAACAGAAGCCATCTTTCTGAGTACCCAGTTCAATCTCTCCTTCCTTTCTCTAAATCAGAAGTTGGCAACCTTTTTCTATAAAGGTCTACATAGGATATATTTTAGCCTTTCTAGGCCATATGGTCTCTGTCACCACCAGCTTCTCAACTCTGCAGTTGTGGAGTCAAAGCAGCGGAGACAATGCGTAAACAAATGGTTATGGCTGTGTTCCAATATAACTTTATTTATGAACACTGAGATTTGAATTTTATGTCATTTTCACGTGTCATGAAATATTATTCCTCCTGAGTTTTCCCCTCAACCATTTAAAATATGCCAATCATTTTCACACCAAGGCCTGTACAAAAAGTCAGTGGACAGGACTGGTCCATACTTCATGTTAATAATTTGCGACCCTGCTCTGACTAATGAATGGCCATGGCAGGTAATCATTAAATCCCTACTCTGCACAAGATCTACTGATATTTCCTTAGTTAATCACCATTCCAGACTTATTAGATCAGTAGGATCATCCCCATTTTATAATTCGGAAAATCTGAAATTCAGAGAGCTTTTGTGACTTGCCTTAGAGAGTATCCAGCTCAGGGATGGGAAAATTGGGGTTCAAGTCCACGTCTGTCTGTCCCCAAAGTCTTTCCTGCCCATCAAGGTCTTTCCAGAGCCTCTCACACCTTTCTGAGCCCTTTCCCACTGCACAGCCTCATATTGGTCTATTTTATAGTTGTTTGTAACCATGACTAATTCTCCCACAGAGGTGAAACTCCCTGAGGGGCAGGAACGTGTCTTTTATTCTTCTTACTGCCTAGTCCTCTGCCAGCCACCTTGTCACTCAACAAGTGACAAGCCACACTTGTTGCTCAACAAGTGTGTCGAGCAAACCACACAAAGAGGCATTAAATTCAAGGCCACAAACTGGATCGCCCTGGTGGCTCAGTGGTAAAGAATCTGCCAGCCAATGCAGAAGACACGGGTTCAAGCCCTGATTCAGGAAGATGCTACACGCCGCGGAGCAACTAAGCCTGAGTGCCCCAACTGTTGAGCCTGTGCTTTAGAACCCTGGAGCCACAGCTACTGAGCCTGCATGCCACAGCCACTGAAGCCTGTGTGCGCTGGAGCCTGGGCTCCTCGACAAGTCCGAGCACCACAGCTAGAGAGGAGCCTCCGCTCTCCGCACGTGCAGAAAAGCCTGCGCAGCAGTGGAGATGCAGGACAGACAAAAAGAAATGAGTAACTCTTTAAAAGACCANAAAAGAGAAATTGATTTACAGGAGAACCATGGTGCTGGAGAAGATTCTTGAGAGTCCCTTAGACTACAAGGAGATCAAACCAGTCAATCCTAAAGGAAATCAACTCTGAATATTCATTGGAAGGACTGATGCTGAAGCTGAAGTTCCAATAGTTTGGCCACCTGATGCAAAGAGCCAATTCACTGGAAAAAGACCCTGATGCTGGGAAAGATTGAAGGAGAAGGGGGTGGTAGAGGATGAGATGGTTGGATGGCATCATTGATTCAATGCACATGAATTTGAGTAAACTCCAGAAGATAGTGAAGGACAGAGCAGGCTGGAGTGCAGCCTGGTGTGCTGCGGTCCATGGGGTCACAAAAGGTCAGACTCTACTTAGCGACTAGACAACAACAGAAGCCATCTTTCTGAGTACCCAGTTCAATCTCTCCTTCCTTTCTCTAAATCAGAAGTTGGCAACCTTTTTCTATAAAGGTCTACATAGGATATATTTTAGCCTTTCTAGGCCATATGGTCTCTGTCACCACCAGCTTCTCAACTCTGCAGTTGTGGAGTCAAAGCAGCGGAGACAATGCGTAAACAAATGGTTATGGCTGTGTTCCAATATAACTTTATTTATGAACACTGAGATTTGAATTTTATGTCATTTTCACGTGTCATGAAATATTATTCCTCCTGAGTTTTCCCCTCAACCATTTAAAATATGCCAATCATTTTCACACCAAGGCCTGTACAAAAAGTCAGTGGACAGGACTGGTCCATACTTCATGTTAATAATTTGCGACCCTGCGCTGACTAATGAATGGCCATGGCAGGTAATCATTAAATCCCTACTCTGCACAAGATCTACTGATATTTCCTTAGTTAATCACCATTCCAGACTTATTAGATCAGTAGGATCATCCCCATTTTATAATTCGGAAAATCTGAAATTCAGAGAGCTTTTGTGACTTGCCTTAGAGAGTATCCAGCTCAGGGATGGGAAAATTGGGGTTCAAGTCCACGTCTGTCTGTCCCCAAAGTCTTTCCTGCCCATCAAGGTCTTTCCAGAGCCTCTCACACCTTTCTGAGCCCTTTCCCACTGCACAGCCTCATATTGGTCTATTTTATAGTTGTTTGTAACCATGACTAATTCTCCCACAGAGGTGAAACTCCCTGAGGGGCAGGAACGTGTCTTTTATTCTTCTTACTGCCTAGTCCTCTGCCAGCCACCTTGTCACTCAACAAGTGACAAGCCACACTTGTTGCTCAACAAGTGTGTCGAGCAAACCACACAAAGAGGCATTAAATTCAAGGCCACAAACTGGATCGCCCTGGTGGCTCAGTGGTAAAGAATCTGCCAGCCAATGCAGAAGACACGGGTTCAAGCCCTGATTCAGGAAGATGCTACACGCCGCGGAGCAACTAAGCCTGAGTGCCCCAACTGTTGAGCCTGTGCTTTAGAACCCTGGAGCCACAGCTACTGAGCCTGCATGCCACAGCCACTGAAGCCTGTGTGCGCTGGAGCCTGGGCTCCTCGACAAGTCCGAGCACCACAGCTAGAGAGGAGCCTCCGCTCTCCGCACGTGCAGAAAAGCCTGCGCAGCAGTGGAGATGCAGGACAGACAAAAAGAAATGAGTAACTCTTTAAAAGACCACAAACGACAAAGCACCCTCGGTGCTGCCTAGAAATCCCAGCATGCTGCTCTAGAAGTTTCTTTCTCACTCTCTGCGCTGTTAAATGCTTCTTCTCTCCATGCCCTGCCTCCACCCTCTGCTCCCCAGGCCCCCCGCACCCCACCCCACACACTCTCAGCTGCTGACCTCACCTCACACGTCACACAGAAACAGAAGCCATGCTCAGGTGCTCCCTGAACTGCCATCGCCAATCCCACAAACACCCACCCATCGGATCCCAGAGGCTCCTCCGCCAGGCCCCCTAGGATCAGGCACTGGCTCCCTCGCTGCTTCCACCCCCACCTGCTCCTCAGGCTCGCCGCGTCCCATGCTGTTCCCTGGACAGACCGTGCACACTCCCAGCTCTGGCCTCTGCCCCTTCCCCTTCCCGCAACCTTCCCCACTCACCTGCCTCCTTCACTCCTCACTCCCTCCCGTCTCAGGGTGAAGGTCGCCTCCTCAGAGGTCTTCCTGAGTCACCCTGTCTTCCCCTACGTTTCTATCCCATGACCTTGTTTTACTAATATCTTTCTTCTCCCAGGGCTCACTCTCTGATGTTATTCCACATCTGCATTTGCACACGGGCTTCTTTTGTGTCTCCCAAGTACAGTGTGAGCTCTCTAAGGGCAAGGAAGGGCTTAATCTGTTTTGCTCTTTGAAGGATCTCCACCACTAAGAACATGCACAAAGAGCAGGGATACTCAATAGATATTTTTGAATGTGCTAAGAAAACTCAAAGTCCCAGAAAACTTTCACCAGATTCTCCTTAAACTTCCTACCCCTAGAACCTTCTCTCCCTGTATCTGGGGAGCCTCCCTTCCTGGCCCAAGGGACTCACAGGGATGGAGGGATCTCAGGGATCCTTCTTGAAAGGCTTTCCTCTCTCAGCTGCCCCAGCCCACATCTCTGTAGCCTGCTGGCAGCTGACTGTTTCCAGGACTCTTAAAAACTTTCTTTAACTTGGGAAGCCCAGAGTGGTGCTAGAAACCGGCAGTGCAATTACAGGGCTTCTAAACTGCCAGGCTCCTCTGTGCTCATTTCCCCAGGGGCCCCTCTGAGGCCAGGCTGTGTTAGGTCCAGAGGGAGCAGGTGAACTCCCATCTTCACAAGAGGAGAGTGTCTTTCCAGCAGCTGCTTGTTCAGGCCTTGAGAGGAGGAGCGGCCAGCAGGGCAGCTCAGGGTCCAAAGCAGATCCAAGGCTCCACACCCCAAATCAGAACCTGGGATGAGCAGGGGTTGGAGGATCTCTACCAAACCAGGGTCAGCTGGGGTGGGGGATGGGGAGTGAGGAGTCACACTGACTTCAAAGTTAAGCCCAGCTCTTTGCGGAGAAGCCAGAAGTGGCCCTACCGACCTCTCCAGCTAGATCTCCAGGGAGGCCATCCGGAGCCCTGGGCACATGTCTGTCCATCAGTCAGCCTGTGGCACTGCAAAGCTCTTCTGGATTCTGAGTCTGTCTTCTTCCCCTTCAGCCTATAGCTTCCTGAGGCTCAGAGACTGTGACTTTTATGTCCCCACAGTGCATTCTTAGCCAATGTTTGTTGAATAGAGAAATGTTTCAGGAGAGGCAGGTGGGGTCTGTCATGCTTGGGGAAGAAAAGGGACCTCCAACAAGTCCACCTCACATATAACCTGGGTGCATCACGGGCTGCTGGGCTTCCCAGGTGGCTCAGTGGTAAAGAATCTGCCTGCCAGGAGATTCAGGTTCGAGCCCTGGGTCAGGAAGATCCCCTGGAGAAGAAAGTGGCAACCCACTCCAGTATTCTTGCCTAGGAGATCCCATGGACAGAGGAGCCTGGTGGGCTACAGTCCATGGGATCCCAAAGAGCTGGACACGGCTGAGCAACTAAACAAGGACTGGGCTGTTAACTGCTGTGGAGCTCAGGATAGTGTGTTTCAAGAGTGTGTGTTTTGGAGAGGGGGAACAATTTAGGAATTTAGCAGGGAGATAGCTAGAAAATCCTCTTGGCTAAAGCCCACCAGACACATCCTGAAATGCATGGCTAGCTGTGGTCCTAGAAACAGCCACTCTGGGGCTCCATCTTGCCCCCCGGGATCAGTGGGTCAGCATGTCTGCAGCCCCAAGAACTCAGTCACTCCCAGGGCAGGGATAAGACATGCTCCCTCTCTGGAACTCCCTCCTGAGAGCACAGTGACAGATGGAGGGACCTCAGGGGTCTTCCAGGCCAACCTCTTAAATCAAAAGTGCTGGAAGGGGACATGGAGCAGAAAGACCTCCTGGGTACCAGGGCCTTGGAGGGCCTGTCCCTCATCACTGATAGTGAGCTGTTCCACCCTGGGGTCTGAGACAGGGCCACAGAATCTGTATTTAATGAGGCCTCCGGAGACGCTGCTGCGGGCCATTCCATCAGTGTCCACTCCTCCACTGATGAATGACTGACAGCCTCGAAAATGTCCTTTCTCCAAGGTCTGAGGCTGGGAGGGTTATGGAGTCCCTACTCAAGCTCTCCTTGGTTGGGAAGATAATGTCCTTCAAAAGTTTGGGGCAGGAGTCCCTTGACACTGCCGTGGGGTGACTGTATCCCAACTTGCAAGCTTGGGGCCATGCCCTACTGTGACTGAGGCTCCTGGGCAATGAGGATGGGCTCACCCAACATGAGGCCCTGTGCTGGCCCAGGGCTGTGGGCAGGGAGAAAGCCCCTACCAGGCCCCTCTGACCCAGGACTCAATGAATACGCACAACCATCCTGTGAGGTGGCTATCACTGTCCCAATTTCACAGGGGAGGAAACTGAGGTTCTGAGAGGTACAGTGGCTGTGCCCCATGTCGATCCATCTGGTACACGGCAATACCCAGAGCCAGGAGCTTCTGACCCAAGGCTCACACTCTTGGCTTCCCCTGGAGACGTGAGGCAGTGCTTGCCACCCTGACCGCAGCTGAGGCTACAAAGTAGATGTGTCCCTCCTTCTGGGGACACAGCTCAGGGCTGAGCGACAGGACACAGAAGGAAGAAGGACTGTGAGTTCTGATCCCAGGGGAGCCCGCTTGGACCACCGGGTGAAGAGAAGGGTTTTGCTGGTGAGGCATGTCTGCCCACACCTGACTGTGAACTAGGCAATGGACTGAGTCTGCAGACCTGAAGTGCTCGATGAAGGGCCATTAATAACCCTCCTGGCACGGCCTGGCCTGGGCCACGCAGGGGTGCGTCACCCATAAATCTGCCATGGCACTCCAGCTTCTTCCATGGCCAGTGGAACGGGATGAGTTGACTTGAGCAGCCTGAGGAAGAGGCTCTGAGAGGGGCTGGGGTGTCCTGAGCCCTCAGAGGGGACTTCGAGCCCTGCGTGCCCTCAGCACCTCTCTCCAGACTGGGCAGGATGGAGAACCACAAGGGACTGGATGCACCACAGAAGCTGGGGTTATTCCCACCATGGTTGAGGGCACTCCCTGGCCTGGAGCTCTCGGACCTCCAGCCGGTCTCTTCATCCAGAAAACGGATCTGGGGAAGCTGAGGCCCTGCCAGCTCTGCCGCTCTAGGATGCCTCTGCAAGCCGGACCTTGAGACTCAATTTCCCTCCTGGGAGGGTAAGGATCTAACATTCCTGGAATAACTGCCAAGCTCCAGGCATCCTGCCTGTTCTATTCCAGTCAATCCCCTTAATACCCTAAGGAGGCCTGTCCCGTCACAATCCCACTGTGCAGAGGTGAAAACTGAGGCTCACCAAAGTTAAAGTAACTTCCCCAGGACCACGGACCTGTTCCCCAAAAGGACAGACTCGGTCACTCAGATCCTTTTAGGGTGTAACAGAATGCACCTAACTAAAAATAACACAGACTTCCAGTGGTTAAGACTCCAGGCTTCCAATGCAGAGGGTGCGGGTTCAATTCCTGGTCAGGGAATGAGGATGCCGCATGCCACATGGTGCAACCAAATAAATAAATAAAATTCTGAGACTTCCCTGGTGGTCTGGAGGCTGAGATTCTGCACTTTTACTGCAGGGCACTCGGGTTTGATACCTGGTCAGGTAACTAAATGGCAACCCACTCCAGTATTCTTGCCTGGAGAATCCCAGGGACGGGGGAGCCTGGTGGGCTGCCGTCTATGGGGTCACACAGAGTCGGACACGACTGAAGTGACTTAGCAGCAGCAGCAGCAGGTAACTAAGACTTCCCTGGTGGCTCAGGCGGTAAAAGCGTCTGCCTGCAATGTGGGAGAACCAGGTTCGATTCCTGGGTCGGGAAGATCCACTGGAGAAGGGAATGGCAACCCACTCCAATACTCTTGCCTGGAAAATCCCATGGACAGAGGAGCCTACAGTCCATGGGATCGCAAATAGTTGGACATGACTGAGCGGCTTCATTTTCTTTCAGGTAACTAAGGTCCCATGTGCTGTGTGATGAGGCCAAAAGAATGGGGAAAAAAAAACTAACGGGTCCTCAGTTCAGGACTTAGCCTGTTTATTTGTGTGCTCAGCTTTTAAGTCTAGAAGAAATCCTCAGTTCTTCAATCAAGCACTAATCTTAAGTGCTACTGTGTAGCTATTTTACTGATGTGATTAAAATTCACAAGCTGTTACCTCTAGGTATGAAAGATAATCCTAGATAATCTGCGTTGGCCTGATTCAATCGGTCCACAGGCGTTAACAGCAGAGGGGAGGCTCCCCAAGGAAGAAGCACTGTCTATGGCCTGGAGCTGCGCCCTGGGCCAGAGAGCTTCAGCCTGCCCTCCCTGACAGCCTGCCCTTCACTTGTCTGGCCAGCCCCCACAACAGCATTAACCAACTCCTTGCAATAAATCCCGGTCTACTTTCTATCCACTGTACTGGTCTTCTTTCACTGGTTGGACTCTGCCTGATACAAACCTGCATCATGTTTCACAATCTCCAAGAGGAGAATACAGGTTTTTTGTTGTTCAGTTCAGTTCAGTTCAGTCGCTCAGTCGTGTCCAACTCTTTGCGACCCCATGAATCGCAGCACGCCAGGCCTCCCTGTCCATCACCATCTCCCGGAGTTCACTCAGACTCACGTCCATCGAGTCCGTGATGCCATCCAGCCATCTCATCCTCGGTCGTCCCCTTCTCCTCCCGCCCCCAATCCCTCCCAGCATCAGAGTCTTTTCCAATGAGTCAACTCTTAGCATGAAGTGGCCAAAGTACTGGAGTTTCAGCTTTAGCATCATTCTTTCCAAAGAAATCCCAGGGTTGATCTCCTTCAGAATGGACTGGTTGGATCTCCTTGCAGTCCAAGGGACTCTCAAGAGTCTTCTCCAACACCACAGTTCAAAAGCATCGATTCTTCGGCGCTCAGCTTTCTTCACAGTCCAACTTTCACATCCATACATGACCACAGGAAAAACCATAGCCTTGACTAGGCGGACCTTAGTCGGCAAAGTAATGTCTCTGCTTTTGAATATACTATCCAGGTTGGTCATAACTTTTCTTCCAAGGAGTAAGCGTCTTTTAATTTCATGGCTGCAGTCACCATCTGCAGTGATTTTGGAGCCCAAAAAAATAAAGTCTGACACTGTTTCCACTGTTTCCCCATCTATTTCCCATGAAGTGATGGGACCGGATGCCATGATCTTCGTTTTCTGAATGTTGAGCTTTAAGCCAACTTTTTCGCTCTCCTCCTTCACTTTCATCAAGAGGCTTTTTAGCTCCTCCTCACTTTCTGCCATAAGGGTGGTGTCATCAGCATATCTGAGGTTATTGATATTTCTCCCGGCAATCTTGATTCCAGCTTGTGTTTCTTCCAGTCCAGCGTTTCTCATGATGTACTCTGCATATAAGTTAAATAAGCAGGGAGACAATATACAGCCTTGACGTACTCCTTTTCCTATTTGGAACCAGTCTGTTGTTCCATGTCCAGTTCTAACTGTTGCTTCCTGACCTGCATACAGATTTCTCAAGAGGCAGGTTAGGTGGTCTGGTATTCCCATCTCTTTCAGAATTTTCCACAGTTTATTGTGATCCACACAGTCAAAGGCTTTGGCATAGTCAATAAAGCAGAAATAGATGTTTTTCTGGAACTCTCTTGCTTTTTCCATGATCCAGCGGATGTTGGCAATTTGATCTCTGGTTCCTCTGCCTGTTCTAAAACCAGCTTGAACATCAGGGAGTTCACGGTTCACATATTGCTGAAGCCTGGCTTGGAGAATTTTGAGCATTACTTTACTAGCGTGTGAGATGAGTGCAATTGTGCGGTAGTTTGAGCATTCTTTGGCATTGCCTTTCTTTGGAATTGGAATGAAAACTGACCTTTTCCAGTCCTGTGGCCACTGCTGAGTTTTCCAAATTTGCTGGCATATTGAGTGCAGCACTTTCACAGCATCATCTTCCAGGATTTGAAACAGCTCAACGGGAATTCCATCACCTCCACTAGCTTTGTTCTTAGTGATGCTTTCTAAGGCCCACTTGACTTCACATTCCAAGATGTCTGGCTCTAGATTAGTGATCACATCCTCATGATTATCTGGGTCGTGAAGATCTTTTCTGTACAGTTCTTCTGTGTATTCTTGCCACCTCTTCTTAATATCTTCTGCTTCTGTTAGGTCCATACCATTTCTATCCTTTATCGAGCCCATCTTTGCATGAAATGTTCCCTTGGTATCTCCAATTCTCTTGAAGAGATCTCTAGTCTTTCCCATTCTGTTGTTTTCCTCTATCTCTTTGCATTGATTGCTGAAGAAGGCTTTCTTATCTCTTCTTGCTATTCTTTGGAACTCTGCATTCAGATGCTTATATCTTTTCTTTTCTCCTTTGCTTTTCGCCTCTCTTCTTTTCAGTGCTATTTGTAAGGCTTCTCCAGACAGCCATTTTGCTTTTTTGCATTTCTTTTCCATGGGGATGGTCTTGATCCCTGTCTCCTGTACAATGTCACGAACCTCATTCCATAGTTCATCAGGAACTCTGTCTATCAGATCTAGGCCCTTAAATCTATTTCTCACTTCCACTGTATAATCATAAGGGATTTGATTTAGGTCATACCTGAATGGTCTAGCGGTTTTCCCTACTTTCTTCAATTTAAGTCTGAATTTGGAAATAAGGAGTTCATGATCTGAGCCACAGTCAGCTCCTGGTCTTGTTTTTGTTGACTGTATAGAGCTTCTCCATCTTTGGCTGCAAAGAATATAATCAATCTGATTTCGGTGTTGACCATCTGGTGATGTCCATGTGTAGAGTCTTCTCTTGTGTTGCTGGAAGAGGGTGTTTGCTATGACCAGTGCATTTTCTTGGCAAAACTCTATTAGTCTTTGCCCTGCTTCATTCCGCATTCCAAGGCCAAATTTGCCTGTTACTCCAGGTGTTTCTTGACTTCCTACTTTAGCATTCCAGTCCCCTAGAATGAAAAGGACATCTTTTTTGGGTGTTAGTTCTAAAAGGTCTTGTAGGTCTTCATAAAACTGTTCAACTTCAGCTTCTTCAGCATTACTGGTTGGGGCATAGACTTGGATAACTGTGATATTGAATGGTTTGCCTTGGAAACGAACAGAGATCATTCTGTCGTTTTGTTGTTGTTGTTTTAATTATTTATTTATTTTTGGCTCTGCAGAACTCTTGCTTGGAAACTCCCATGGATGGAGGAGCTTGATGGGCTGCAGTCCATGGGGTCGTGAAGAGTCGGACATGACTGAGCCACTTCACTTTCGCTTTTCACTTTCATGCATTGGAGAAGGAAATGGCAACCCACTGGTGTTCTTGCCTGGAGAATCCCAGGGGCGGAGAAGCCTGGTGGGCGGCCATCTGTGGGGCTGCATGGAGTCAGACATGACTGAAGCGGCTTAGCAGCAGCAGCAGCAGCAGCAGGTCTTCATTGCTGCGCAGGCGTTCCTCTAGTTGCGGCGAGCGGGGCCACCCTGGCTGCAGTGCACAGGCCTCTCTTTGCGCTGCTCTGGCTGTGGAGCCCGGGCTCTAGGGTGCACCGGCTCTGGCAGTTGCGGCTCCCGGGCTCTAGAGCACAAGCTAAGCAGTTGTGGTGCACAGGCTCAGCTGCTCCAAGGCATGTGGGATTTTCCTGGACCAGGGATCGAACCCAGGTCTCCTGCATTGGGCAGGCAGATTCTTTACCACTGAGCCACCATTCTTTACCAGGAAAGCCCTAGAATAGAGTTTTAAGACAATTTCCAAACAGAACTGGACAGTGGGGCCTTGAAGGTGAAAAGCATCTCATGGAATTCTTGTCTGGCAGATCTCTCTCTCTTTCTCTCTCTCCCAACCCCCTTCTCTCTCTGCTCTGCTCTCTCTCTAGCAAACTCTGATTTAGGCAAAGTGAGCCAGTAAGGGAGCGCTAGCCCTCTGTGACAATCGACAGTGGCCGTGACTGTGACCACGTGCACTGTGGGCAGGTCATCCTCAGCACCGTCATGTCAGCCACCAGCCAAAGTCTTGGCCGCTCACAAAACACATCCTCTACATCAGCTCAGGTCAGACCTTCGGGCCCAGATGTTTGCTCTCAGTCAACATTCTAGTCTATAGAGCAGTGCTGACAAGCTCAGCCCATCTCAGAGGGCACAAAGACACAATCAGACGGCTCATGCCAAGTCCCTGGCACACAGAGGGTGGTGGGTGTCCAACCAGTGCCAACCCCTCCTCCCTCCTCCCCCTGATGATGAGCTGTGCTAAAACAGGCCTCCTACTATATAAGGTATGAGCAACATTTTAAAACCACTCAGAATGTTCAGCATTTGCCAAAAAGATGCTACGGCGCTCTCCCAAGCCCATGGCCCATCCCGAATTTAACAGGCCCATGTTTACAAACCCAGACCCGTGCATCTCTGAGGCTCCCACACACATCCCAGCTGCCTCCCCAAGATCCACGCTCGGAGAGTCTCTGACGGTGTCAGTGCCAGCTGGTGCCTCTTAGAGTGTTCCTGACGCTCAGTCTGGGCCCCAGGCAGCCATCACAGTGGAAGGGGCGGGTGGTCAGGATACACTCCTACCATCTAAGGACCACTGGGACCCCTAGCTGCAGGGTTCAGGCCAGAGCTCTGAAAGCAGGACTTGCAGGAAACTCTGGCAGCTAAGTGCAGGTAAGTGAACCACAGGACACTGCTCTCTCGGGGCCCCAGACTTTTCTGTCTTTCTGTCCTTCATTCCGTGTGTGTGTGTGTGTGTGTGTGTGTGTGTGTGCACCCTCATGAGCACATGCCCACATACCCTTTCCTAGGGCTCAGCCACCCTGTAACAACCCAATCACACTGAACAATAGCCAAGACCCAGGAAGAGACACAAGTCTCTTGATTGGACAGAACACAGACCACCATTAATGCTATAACGAGCATACACTTAGCATGTGGGAGAGCAACTCAGCCCTCATTTGGACTCTATTTATCATTTCTTTCAGCACTGAGTCTGTAAGCGACATCTGAATCACCAGGATGGCTTGTTAAATACAGACCACTGGCCCCACCCCCAGAGTTGCTGATTCATCTGGTCTTGGATGGGGCCCAAGAGTCCACATTTCTAACAAAATCCCAGGTGAACCAGATGTTGCTGGACCGGTGACCTTACTTTAAGGACCACTGCCTCACAGTTTTAGAGAAGCCAAGTCTTGACTTCCAAGTGATACCTGATCAGAATGGAATCGGTGAGTGTGTGTATTGGGGGGCGGGGTAGTGGTGAGCCCTGCCAAAGCCAGGCTTTCTGACAGCTGCAGGAAGTGACAGTTGACAGCCCGACAGCAAAGAAAGAGACAGCAAACTATAAAAAGCAGACAGAAGAACTCAAAAAGCAAAGCAGTCTGAAGCCATCTCAATGGGATAAAATTATTATATACCCCTAAATAAATCCTGAGGAAGCACTTGCTCGGAGCATCAGACAGTCATGATGTTCATAGTGAAGGCCCTGGAATATGAAGAAAGTGATGCTTTGCCTCCTTAAGAGGGCTGGGTTAAATTAATTTTGTAAAAAATAAATCTACTTCTAATTTGTTGGCAGTGAGATCACCTGGGTGCTCAATGGATAATAAACTTGTTAATCTGGAAAACTTTTTGGTGTGCTAATTCATTTACCTTGTTATCCATGGTTTTACTTTGCCTGTGCACGTGTGTGTATACATGCATCCACACGTCTGCACAAGAACACATCTCGTAATGCTCACAGCTACTCATTCCTGGGTCTGTTCTTAAATATCATCTCCTCCTTGGCCATTCAGGCAATGTTATGTTCCCAGCTAAAATGGCCTTAGATGCACCTGTTGCCTTTTTTTTTTTGCCTCTCTCTCATGGTGCCTGTCTGTCACAGATCAGTTATGACTCTGCTCCAAGAACTGTGCTAAAGGAACAGCCTACTGGAAATCTCTAATCACTGAGACAGAAGGCAAGTGAACTTGTCATGCGCTGGCATTTACAGCTTCTTTATTAGCTGAACCAAGTCACATGGCTATGCTTAGGTTCAAAAGGATAGAGATGTCTAATCCTTCTCCAGAGAAGAGTCCAAAAGAAAAGACACCAAATATGAGTTGAATGGTTATACAATCTCCCATAACCCTCAACATCCCAGGGTTTCAACTTCCTCACAGTACATCTGTAAGTTCTCACCAACACCACTCACATTGTCATCACCCAAAGCACCATCATTCTCCATCACTTCCAAAACCACCATCACCAGCCTCGTCACAGCCACAGCAACATCCTCATCCATCCGCATCCACAGCAACATCATTAACAACATTATTACTACCTTCTTTAACCCAGGCTCCCTGGAAAATAGGGCCTGCCTGGGGGAGAAGCTGGCCTACTGATGTTTTGTTGCAGAGTGCAATACCAGGGGAAAAGAGACTGAGGCAGAGAAAGAGGGGCAACAAATAGAGGGGATATTTAAGAAGCAAGCCCCAGTTTCATAACAAATGCAATGGACTGTTCAGTCCTGCAGATCTTCAGATCTCCATGGCCCATCTGCTGCACCTCTTTACAGTTTATTTGTGAAGAGGAATAGAGAAGAATTCATCTGTTGATTCCTTCCCAGTCCCCATCTCCCATTGGTCAAAGTCGGCTCTATGGAGCATTTCTTCCCTTGCTTTTTTGAAAGGTGTAACCTGGACTCCCCAGACAACTTCTAATGGAGCCAGAGCTTCTGAGGGTCTAGAACAGAGCCATCAGTCTTTCTTGTTCAAGTACCCTCCATCTGCAGCAGGAGTGATGGCAATGCTAGAGATCTGGTTTTCCTGCGATAGGAACAATAGGGTGAGCCCTCGCTAAGCCTGCTCAACAGGAGAGCAAGGCAAGTGGCCACGGCCCAGGCAGAGGGGAGGTGTGGACACATGGACTTGGGTCCCGTGCAATGACCCACTGTGCCTTTCATATCTGCTCATAGCCACTTAGAACACATGAATCTTATATCAGGACAATATACCTTCAATTCTTCCCCAAGATGTTAGATAGAAAATTGTGTTCTTCAAGGTACTGGAAAGTTGCAATACTCCAAAAAGAATTCAAGAAGCTTAGTAAGCCAAACCTGGTACTTCTGTGCTACTCTGGCTGGTCCTAGAGATGTCAAAACTGACATTCACCACAACACTCATTCAGCATCCATTCTGACTAGTCTGTGTTCCTTCCCTGCTGGGTGACCTACACCTTCATCCTCAAGAAGTCTAAGTCCTTAGTTGCCTAGAACTTGTAGAGCCACTGTTGCTAGTGTTGCTCTCGGGCACAGGAGTGCCAAAATAAGCTCCCAGGGAATCTTCTAGGTTCCTGACATTACCTTCCTTGTGCCCATCAGAAAAAAAAAAAAAAAAGTGAAAGTGTTAGTCATTCAGTTATGTCTGACTCTGCAACACCGTGCACTATAGCCTGCCAGGTTCCTCAGTTCATGGAATTCTCCAAACAAGAATACTGGAGTGGGCGGATATTCTGTTCTCCAGGAGAGCTTTCCAACCCAGGGATCAAACCCAGGTCTCCTGCATTGCAGGCAGACTCTTTATTGTTTGAACCACCAGGTAAGCCCTTCTGCCCATTACATGGCAGCAAACCTAGCTCCTCACGGTAATCAGACTTAATTATTCCCCCACCCACTAACTCCTTTATTTTCCTATTGGATTCTCTGGCATTAAGGACCAAAAAATTGCCAAGTGGTAGCTGCAATTTCCAATTAAGTAGGATCTTCACTCAGAGAAGGCAATGGCACCCCACTCCAGTACTCTTGCCTGGAAAATCCCATGGACAGAGGACCCTGGTAGGCTGCAGTCCATGGAGTCGCTAAGAGTCAGGCACGACTGAGCGACTTCACTTTCACTTTTCACTTTCGTGCATTGGAGAAGGAAATGGCAACCCACTCAGTATTCTTGCCTGGAGAATCCCAGAGACAGAGGAGCCTAGTGGGCTGCCATCTATGGTGTCGCACAGAGTCGGACACAACTGAAGCGACTTAGTAGCAGCAGCAGCAGGAGCAGGATCTTCACTGCGCTCCCTGGAGGTCACTACTCCTTTCGATCAAGGAGCTCTAAGAACTGATAGAAATCTGGAAACCATGCAAGGGACCGTGATTTTCCACACGTGTAGGTGACATCAATCTTTGGCTGGGCTGGCAGCTCTGACTTTTGCTGCATCTATTCACACAGTTCCTCTCCTTCAGTCTGTTTACATGATGAATTTAACGCATTCTGACGGTATGGAATGGGGTATGGCCTGGGCACTTGGCCATGGGGTGTTTTTGTTTTAATATTGTCAGGTTTATTAATCAGCCATTATATCTTCAAACATTTTCTCTTCTGCCCCATGCTCTCTCTCTTCTTCTGAGATTCCAGTTCTACAGACATGAGACCTTCTGATATCATCCCACCATTCTATTCTCTTTTATGTTCAATCATTTTCGTGCTCTACTTCAGACAAGAGAATTTCTATTCATTTGTCTTCAAGTCCACTGCACTCTCTGTCACCTCCATTTTCTTTTACTTTATTGACTTCTACAGTAATCTTTATTAATTCCCCTTCACTATTAACTGTAGGCTTAATTTCTCTCTTCTTCTAGCTTCTTAACATGGAAACCAGATTGCTGATTTTAAATCTTTCTTCTTTATATCAGCACTTCAAGTTGATATAAAGCTATAATAATGCTTTATTTCTGCCCCAAATTCTTACATGCTGTGCTTTCAGTATCATTTACTTCAAAGTACTTTCTCACTTCTCTTATGATTACTTCCATGACCTTGGGTTATTCAGAAGTGTATTATTTAATTTCCAAACAGTTGGGAACTTTCCAAACATATTGTTATTGATCTCTTAAATTTAACTTCATCGTGATCAGAGAACATATTCTATATCATTTCAATCTTTTAAAATTCATCAAGACTAGTTTTATAGCCCACTGTATGTTCTACCATGGGCTTCCCAGGTGGCTCGGTGGTAAAGAATCTGCCTACCAATACAGCAGATGCAAGTTCGATCCCTGGATGCAGAAGATCCCCTGGAAAAGGAAATGGCAACCAACTCCAGTATGCTTGCCTGGGAAATCCAAAGGACAGAGGAGTTTGGTGGGCTAGAGTCCATGGGATCATGAAAGACTTGGACACGACTCCGTGACTAAACAACAACATATGTTCTAACATAGTGCATATTCCACATGCATTAGAAAAGAATGTGAGTGTATATTCTACAGATGTTGGGTATATTGTTCTATAACTGTCAGTTAGGTCAAGTTGGTTCATAGTGTTGTTCAAATTTTCTTATACTTCAGTTCAGTCAGTCACTCAGTCATGTCCAACTCTTTGTGACCCCATGAATCGCAGCACGCCAGGCCTCCCTGTCCATCACCAACTCCCGGAGTTCACTCAGACTCATGTCCATCGAGTTCGTGATGCCATCCAGCCATCTCATCCTCTGTCATCCCCTTCTCCTCCTGCCCCCAATCTTTCCCAGCATCAGAGTCCTTTCCAATGAATCAGTTCTTCGCATCAGGTGGCAAAAGTATTGGAGCTTCAGTTTCAGCATTAGTCCTTCCAATGTATTCAGGGTTGATTTCCTTTAGGATTGACTGGTTTGATCTGCTTGCAATTCAAAGCACTCTTAAAAGTCTTCTCCAGCACTACAGTTCAAAAGTTAGCAGCTGGGCTGGGCCATTTTCCAATAGCTCAGGGTTGGGAGGGAGTCCCTGTGTTCAGCTCAGGCCCACACCTAACAGAGAACCTCAAAGAGCATAGCGTGGCATGTCCTTTGGGAAATCTAACACCTTCACCATTTGTCGGTGAACCGTTCAGAGTCATTAAGTACATTCACATGGCTGTGCAACCATCACCACCATCCAGTCACAGAACCCTTTCCATCTCACAAAACTAAACTCTGTCCCCACTAAACAACATCTTCCCCTTCCCGCCTCCCCACCAGCCCCTGGTAACCAGCATTCTACTTCTGTCTCTATGAATTGGACTACTCTAGGTGAAATAGGAGGGAAGGGGGCAGGGTACAAATTCTAAAAGAATGACGTAGCCCGAGGACATGACATAAACTGATTCAGTTCAGTTCAGTTCAGTTCAGTTCAGTCGCTCAGTCGTGTCCGACTCTTTGCGACCCCATGAATCGCAGCACGCCAGGCCTCCCTGTCCATCACCATCTCCCGGAGTTCACTCAGACTCACGTCCATCGAGTCCGTGATGCCATCCAGCCATCTCATCCTCGGTCGTCCCCTTCTCCTCCTGCCCCCAATCCCTCCCAGCATCAGAGTCTTTTCCAATGAGTCAACTCTTCGCATGAGGTGGCCAAAGTACTGGAGTTTCAGCTTTAGCATCATTCCTTCCAAAGAAATCCCAGGGTTGATCTCCTTCAGAATGGACTGGTTGGATCTCCTTGCAGTCCAAGGGACTCTCAAGAGTCTTCTCCAACACCACAGTTCAAAAGCATCGATTCTTCGGCGCTCAGCTTTCTTCACAGTCCAACTTTCACATCCATACATGACCACAGGAAAAACCATAGCCTTGACTAGGCGGACCTTAGTCGGCAAAGTAATGTCTCTGCTTTTGAATATACTATCCAGGTTGGTCATAACTTTTCTTCCAAGGAGTAAGCGTCTTTTAATTTCATGGCTGCAGTCACCATCTGCAGTGATTTTGGAGCCCAAAAAAATAAAGTCTGACACTGTTTCCACTGTTTCCCCATCTATTTCCCATGAAGTGATGGGACCGGATGCCATGATCTTCGTTTTCTGAATGTTGAGCTTTAAGCCAACTTTTTCGCTCTCCTCCTTCACTTTCATCAAGAGGCTTTTTAGCTCCTCCTCACTTTCTGCCATAAGGGTGGTGTCATCAGCATATCTGAGGTTATTGATATTTCTCCCGGCAATCTTGATTCCAGCTTGTGTTTCTTCCAGTCCAGCGTTTCTCATGATGTACTCTGCATATAAGTTAAATAAGCAGGGAGACAATATACAGCCTTGACGTACTCCTTTTCCTATTTGGAACCAGTCTGTTGTTCCATGTCCAGTTCTAACTGTTGCTTCCTGACCTGCATACAGATTTCTCAAGAGGCAGGTTAGGTGGTCTGGTATTCCCATCTCTTTCAGAATTTTCCACAGTTTATTGTGATCCACACAGTCAAAGGCTTTGGCATAGTCAATAAAGCAGAAATAGATGTTTTTCTGGAACTCTCTTGCTTTTTCCATGATCCAGCGGATGTTGGCAATTTGATCTCTGGTTCCTCTGCCTGTTCTAAAACCAGCTTGAACATCAGGGAGTTCACGGTTCACATATTGCTGAAGCCTGGCTTGGAGAATTTTGAGCATTACTTTACTAGCGTGTGAGATGAGTGCAATTGTGCGGTAGTTTGAGCATTCTTTGGCATTGCCTTTCTTTGGAATTGGAATGAAAACTGACCTTTTCCAGTCCTGTGGCCACTGCTGAGTTTTCCAAATTTGCTGGCATATTGAGTGCAGCACTTTCACAGCATCATCTTCCAGGATTTGAAACAGCTCAACGGGAATTCCATCACCTCCACTAGCTTTGTTCTTAGTGATGCTTTCTAAGGCCCACTTGACTTCACATTCCAAGATGTCTGGCTCTAGATTAGTGATCACATCCTCATGATTATCTGGGTCGTGAAGATCTTTTCTGTACAGTTCTTCTGTGTATTCTTGCCACCTCTTCTTAATATCTTCTGCTTCTGTTAGGTCCATACCATTTCTATCCTTTATCGAGCCCATCTTTGCATGAAATGTTCCCTTGGTATCTCCAATTCTCTTGAAGAGATCTCTAGTCTTTCCCATTCTGTTGTTTTCCTCTATCTCTTTGCATTGATTGCTGAAGAAGGCTTTCTTATCTCTTCTTGCTATTCTTTGGAACTCTGCATTCAGATGCTTATATCTTTTCTTTTCTCCTTTGCTTTTCGCCTCTCTTCTTTTCAGTGCTATTTGTAAGGCTTCTCCAGACAGCCATTTTGCTTTTTTGCATTTCTTTTCCATGGGGATGGTCTTGATCCCTGTCTCCTGTACAATGTCACGAACCTCATTCCATAGTTCATCAGGAACTCTGTCTATCAGATCTAGGCCCTTAAATCTATTTCTCACTTCCACTGTATAATCATAAGGGATTTGATTTAGGTCATACCTGAATGGTCTAGCGGTTTTCCCTACTTTCTTCAATTTAAGTCTGAATTTGGAAATAAGGAGTTCATGATCTGAGCCACAGTCAGCTCCTGGTCTTGTTTTTGTTGACTGTATAGAGCTTCTCCATCTTTGGCTGCAAAGAATATAATCAATCTGATTTCGGTGTTGACCATCTGGTGATGTCCATGTGTAGAGTCTTCTCTTGTGTTGCTGGAAGAGGGTGTTTGCTATGACCAGTGCATTTTCTTGGCAAAACTCTATTAGTCTTTGCCCTGCTTCATTCCGCATTCCAAGGCCAAATCTGCCTGTTACTCCAGGTGTTTCTTGACTTCCTACTTTAGCATTCCAGTCCCCTAGAATGAAAAGGACATCTTTTTTGGGTGTTAGTTCTAAAAGGCCTTGTAGGTCTTCATAGAACCGTTCAACTTCAGCTTCTTCAGCATTACTGGTTGGGGCATAGACTTGGATTACTGTGATATTGAATGGTTTGCCTCGGAAAGGAACAGAGATCATTCTGTCATTTTTGAGATTGCATCCAAGTGATATTTTATTTACGGAAGCTATAAATTACAGTGAGATGATATTAAACCATACAACTATAATTATAGATTTTTCTTTTTCTTCCATTATTTCCATCAAATTTTGCTTCATATATTTGTGGCTTGTTATTAGATGCATACACATTTAGGATTAGTATATTTTCCTGATGAACTGACTCCTTTATTCTTTTAAGATGACCCTCTATCTGTGTAACACTTTTTAACTTGTCTGATATTAACATAGCCATTTCTTATGAAGACTATTTCTTAGACTATTTCATAGTCTTTTTGTGCTAAGTGTTCACAAATTATACATTTTTCCATCCTGCCATCTAAGTCTTTAGACTGATGAGTTTCTCATAGAAAGCATATAGTTGGGTCTTATTTTTTTTAATCCCTTTGCTGATCTCTATCTTTTAACTGCAGTGTTTAATATTAGCCCATGTAGATTTTAAAACTTAATTGATATGATGGATATATTTCTATCACCTTACTATCTTTTGCTATATGTCTCCTATTTTTTTTGTTTTGTTTTGTTTCTCTGTTCTTTCTTTTCCTACTGTCCCCTGGGTTAATCTTTTTTTTTTTTTTTTCTTGTAGTATTCCAGTCTATCTCCTTTATTGGCTTTTAAGCTATACATCTTTGCATTATTTTTTGATGGTTCTCTTAGGATTACAATATACATATTTAACTTATCACAGTGTGCCTTTAATCAATATTATGCTACTTTACATACAAGACGGAGAAGGCAATGGCACCCCACTCCAGTACTCTTGCCTGGAAAATCCCATGGATGGAGGACCCTGGTAGGCTGCAGTCCATGGGGTTGCTGAGGGTCGGACACAACTGAGGGACTTCACTTTCACTTTTCACTTTCATGCATTGGAGAAGGAAATGGCAACCCACTCCAGTGTTCTTGCCTGGAGAATCCCAGGGACAGGGGAGCCTGGTGGGCTGCCATCTATGGGTTCGCACAGAGTCGGACACAACTGAAGTGACTTAGCATAGCATACATACAAGAACCTTATAAAAGTAAAATTCCATTTCACCTCTCACTCTTCATATTTCTATCAAATAGTTTCCTTTTTCACAGTACACTGTTATTATTTTCACTCTAAAGAACTGTCATTTAAGTAATGTTTTATCTTTCTTTTCCCATATATTCACATTTTATTACTCTTCATTCCCTCCTATGGACTGAAATTTCCATCTGACATCATTTCTCGTTTTCTTCAAAAACTTCCATTAGCATTTCTTATACTGCAGGTCTCTCAGCCTTCACTATAAGAAGTGAAAATATCTTTATTCTTGCTTTCATTTTTTTCATTTTATCTTTATTATTGCCTTCATTTTCCTTTCATTTTGCCTTCTTTTTTGAAAAATTTTTTACACTAGATATGGAATTCTCACTTGACAAATTAATTTTTTCTGATTTTAAATATGTCATTCCATTCTCTTCTGGAATGTTTTTTATGAGAAGTTAACTGTTACTCATACCATCTTTCCCCTATATGCTGCCTTTTTAGGCTTATCTGGATCCCTTTAAGATATTTCTAATCCATTGCTTTCATCATTCTGATCATGTGTGATTTTCTTTGTATTTATCTTCCTTGGGATTTGCTCTCCTTTTTTTCTATAAACTGCTGATTTTTATCTACTGGGAAATTTTTATTTTTCCTATCCCATGCTCTTATTTCTTATTTCTCTAGGATTCCAAATACATGTAATCTAAACTCCTTATGTCTTTCAAAGTTTATTGAGACTCTATTCTTTTATTTCTATTCTTTCTATGTGTTTATCTTCAGATAATTTCTACTGATTTGTCTTGAAATTCACTCACCCTTTTTTCTATTCTGTCAAATCTGCATTAATCTCATCTAATATAATTTTTATTATGTATATTTTGTTTTTTTAGTGTTAGTATTCCCATTGATTCTGTTTCACAGTTTTCATATATCTTTTGAAATCCTTCTTCTCCTCATCCATTATATCATCTTTTCCTATAGACTCAACCTATTTATCACAATTATTTCAAGTTTTTGCTAAAACTGAAATCCAGATTATCTCTGAATCTGTTTCTATTTACTGTTGTCTCTCTTGGCTTTGGGTCCCATTTTCCTGTTTCTTCTCATATCTAATAATATTTTTATTACATATAGGACATTGAGGATGATATGTTATGGGACTCTGGACACCACTATCTGCCTTAGAAAAGTATTGACTTTTGTCCTAGCAAGGAGTGAAACTACTGGTAGATAACTTTGTGGAACTTCATTTTAAGCTTTATTAAGGTAGATCTTTTCAGTTTTCCCTTTATCCTAAGGAGCAGTCCTTAGTCCTTATACATGGTCCTTACTCCTAGAGTTTGATCCTTCTGATATTTTAACAAAAAGACTAAGGTATTTGTCAAGCTCTTATCTTGGCAGAACTTGAACTCTAAACTATGTATCCACAGCATGGGGGAGTGGCTGTAATACCTGCCTAGGAGGATTGCTCATGCTTTCTTCTGGGATTCCTTGGAGTCTTGCCCTGTTTTCACAGTCAGCTAAGGATCTGAAGAAAGATTTGCAGATTTGGGAGCTCCCTCTCATGACTCCCTCTTTTCATAGATATCCTCCCTTAACTTTTAGCCATTCTGTTGTTGTCATCCAGTAGTTACGTTGTCTCCAGTCTTGTGACCCCGTGGACTGCAGCACGTCAGGCTTCCCTGTCCTTCACTATCTCCTGGAGTTTGCTCAAACTCATGTCCACTGAGTCTGTGATACTATCCAACCATCCCACCCTTTGTCTCTCCATTTTCCTCCTGCTGGAAAGCCATACTACTAACAAAACCATACCTTTGCGTATATGGACCTTTATCAGCAAAGTAATGTCTCTGCTTTTTAATACACTGTCTAGGTTTGTCATAGCTTTTCTTCCAAGGAGCAAGAATCTTTTAATTTTGTGGCTGCAGTCATCATTCATAACGATTTTGGAGCCCAAGAAAATAAAAGTTATCACTGTTTCCACTTTTTCCTCATCTATTTTCAGCCATTCTAGCAGCCCTGAACTTCAACTCTGCTTCCTTACTCCATCAGTAATTCTGAAGTACTAGTAATTAGCTATTAGTAATTCAGACCGACTAATTCTAGGCTCTATTACCATACATTAAGCAGACTGGAAAGTGCCCTTAGGGGAGAATCAGGTGAGTATGGGTCTTTCTAGGATGTTTGCTTCTCAGGTTGTAGCCCTAAGAAAGGCTTAGGGCTAGTTTCTGCCTGCATTAGGTCACTCTACCGTGCCTTCAAACAACTTTTTTTTTTTCTCTTTTACCAAGAATTTTCAATTGTTGAATTGTGGTCATAGCCGCCGCAGTGCCACCATTGCTCTCCAGCACAGCCTCTAGCTCACCAAGCTCCAGTCGGAGGAGAAAGGGGATAAGTGAGGAGGTCTCTGTACCATGGCTTGTACAAAGCTGACTGCCTGCAAATCAACTGGTGGTAAAGCCCCAAGGAAGAAACTGGCTACAAAAGCACGTCACAAGAGTGCACCCTCTACTGGAGGGGCGAAGAACCCTCATCATTACAGGCCTGGTCCCATGGCACTCCATGAAATCAGATGTTAATCAAAAACCCACTGAGCTTCTCATTCACCAACTTCCCTCCTAGCATCTGGTGTGGAAAAGTGCTCAGAACTTCAGAACAGATTTGCGCTTCCAGTGCAGCTCTTGGTGCTTTGCAGGAGGAAAGTAAGGATAATCAGGTTGGCCATTTTGAAGATACTAACATGGGTCCTCCACGCCAAACGTGTAACAATTATGCCAAAAGACATCCAGCTACCACACCGCTTGAGTGGAGAATGTGCTTAAGAATTGACTATGCTGGGAATCATTTTATTCTTTTTTTTAAAAAAGAATTAAAAGAAAAATTCTTGGTTCTTCTAGGATGAACCTAGAACCTATTATACAGAGTGAATTAAGTCAGAAAGAGAAAGATAAATATTGTATTCTAACACATATATACAGAATCTAGAAAAATGGTACTGAAGAATTTATTTACAGGGCAGAAATGGAGAAATAGATATAGAGAATAGACTTATGGACATGGGGAAAGGGAAGGAGAAGGTGAGATGTATGGAAAGAGTAGCATGAAAACTTACATTACCATTTGTAAAACAGATACCAACTGGGATTTGCTATATGGCTCAAGAAACTCAAACAGGGGCTCCATATCAAGCTAAAGGGATGGGATGGGAAGGAGATGGGAGGGACGTTCAAAAGGGAGGGGATATATGTTTACCTATGGCTGATGCATTTTGAGGTTTGACAGAAAACAAAATTTTGTAAAGCAATTATCCTTCAATAAAAAAATAATAAATTTTAATAATTCTCTTCTTCCTATTATTAGTTGTTCTGAACATTAAGCAATTTTTTCCCATGGGGTCAAAAGGTACCTAAGTATATGACTGCAAAGGGAAAAATAGGGACAGAAACCAGGTACTGGCAGTTTCTCCATTTCCATTTGTGTGTGAATTTTTAATATAAAAGTAGGGACATAAAGCATTAATGCAAGTCAAAATGCTTCAGTGAACAAGTTTGAGCAGTTCAACTTTACAACAATCATAAACAAACCTGTTAAATTTTTCTGAACAAGTAAATTTCTTATTGACTGCAACTAAAGCAAGAGAGTTCCAGAAAAACATCTATTTCTGCTTTATTGACTATGCCAAAGCCTTTGACTGTGTGGATCACAATAAACTGTGGAAAATTCTGAAAGAGATGGGAATATCAGACCACCTAATCTGCCTCTTGAGAAATCTGTATGCAGGTCAGGAAACAACAGTTAGAACTGCACATGGAACAACAGACTGGTTCCAAATAGGAAAAGGAGTATGTCAAGGCTGTATATTGTCTCCCTGCTTATTTAACTTATATGCAGAGTACAACATGAGAAACGCTGGAATGGAAGAAGCACAAGCTGGAATCAAGATTGCCGGGAGAAATATCAATAACCTCAGATATGCTGATGACACCACCCTTATGGCAGAAAGTGAGGAGGAGCTAAAAAGCCT